>PVKZ01000295.1:0-396790 GCA_004027375.1 Macroglossus sobrinus
GTACAGTCCCCAGGGGAAGCAGTGCATCTGCTGGTGAGTGGATGGTGGCTATGCAGCATCCTGGCCCTTCTGCTTGCCCAGGACTGTGGTAGAAACAGGGAAAGGCCGATGCTGGTCAGGTCTCCTGTCCCCTGGCGACGTGGTGATGGAGGGAGATCAGAACTTGAAGTGGGGAATGGGCTGCTGCACAGGGAGCCCACCACCCTGGTGTGTGGACTGTCAGCTCTGTGGAATGTTTGCCCCGTTACAACTATACCCCAGAGCCTGGAATAGGCAGCACAGAGTGGGTACTCCCATGTTGTTGAATGACTGAATGAGGGCTGCACAATATTCCAGTGTGTGATTGTTACATAATTTAGTAATTCCTCCTAACATTAAGAATTTCTCATTTATTTCAAAATTATTATTACATTGAATGTATGTGAAAATAAATCTTAGTCTAGATAGCTGATCATATTAATATGGTGGCTTTTAGGAGTAGAATTCCTAGGTAAATATATAGATATGCTTTTTAACTACATGCACGCACACACAGTTTGGGTTTGTATCAATTCATCAGTTTTGATATGACACTGAATAGAAACACGTAATTTTTTATTCCTCATAAGGTTAGAAAGTTATTCCCCTTTACTTATGATGAGATAAAATTCTCGAATTTCTTAGAGTTTTTTTTTTAATTTAATGATGATTTTTAGCATATAGCAATATTATCTAAGTGGAATTGATTTTGTGATATGACTGACATAAGGGGTCTCTGAATTGTTCTGAGTCACTGTCTCATTCCTCCATCCCCATTCAGTAACTGATTCTCCCATCTCCCTCCCCTTTGGGCCTCTCTTTTATCATATATGAAATGTTTACATAGACAATGATCTTTTTCCACTTACAGTCTTCTTCTCTGTTTCTTTCCTGCATCTATACTACGTTCTTTTTAAATAAAGAGAAAGTATAAAAGGAAACAAATCAAAAGGGCCAATAATCCCTCCATCCCAGTTAATCACTTTTTACATTTTCTGAGAGCAGTTGGTAGTCATCTACAATGAGAAAAAGTAGTAAATAGTACATAAGTTTCTTCATGAATGGTAGAAGCCTCCTCACTCTTTTTATTTCAGGCAACTACAAAAGAGAATTTTTTTAGTGATTTTTTGTTGAAATCTTTATTCATATGCCATCTATATACAATACTCTAGCAGGCAAAACTTTCTTTTTCTTTTTTTTTTTCTTTTTTTTTTTTTTTTTACACCTACAGCATCTGGTCTTCCTAGGTGGTCTCCCATTAAAGTACTAACCAGCCCAAACTCTGCTTAGCTTCCGAGATCAGACGAGATCAAGCGTTTTCAAAAACTTTATAATACGTTTTAGTATCTGAGAGAGCACATACTTCTTCCTTTCTTTTTCAAAATTTATCTTTTTACCCAGATAAAATTTAGGATTATTTTATAAGATTTCCTTCACCACACACACAAAAAATCTTTGAAATTTTTTTTATATTATCTTAAATTAGTCCTTTCAATATTCAGTATTTTTCTCATCGAAGAAAATAGCATTTCAGGTTAAGAGTTTATTATGACTCAGTTAAAATTTGTGTTTTTCTTCAGATAAATAATTCTTATTTCTTGTCAAAGTTATTTCTTTGCATTTTATATGTTTTGTTATCCTTACTGGTTGGCTCCTGTTACAATCCCATATTCTAATTTATTGTTTCTGCTATGTTCGTTAACATTCATCAGAACATGCATTCATTTTTAAGTATTGTAGTTTAAATCCTAAGGTTTTAAAAATATACAGTCATATCTAAAATAATGATTATAGTGTCTGTACCCTTCCACTAGTCCCGCCCCCTTTATGTTCCATGTCTTGCTGTGTAGAGCAGAACTTACAGAACAATGTTCAAACGTGTTTAGAGAAGGTACATGTTTTGGTCTTGATTTGATTTTATTGGGAAGACCCGATTTCACCCAAAAGAATGATGTTGACTCTTGTTTTCATACAGAAAATCTTATCATTATGATAAGATTTTCTTGATGTGTTTTTTAAAAATCAGAATTCACGTTTAATTTCAAAATGCCTTTTCAGTCTCCACAGAGATGATCTGATGCTTTTATTTCATTTAGATTATTGATATGGTACATTATTACCTATCAAAGCATCTTCACATTCATGGAAGAAACCCTTACTTAGATTTTTCGAAGTTCCTGTATATATATTCATCATTTGAGTCACATGAACACCTGGGAGGGAGTGACTATCCCCTTATGGGGTGGTGGGAATGGACTAGAAGGGGCAGAAGGAAGCTGTTTGGGATGGTGGGAATGTTCCACGTCTTGATTGGGTAATGGTAACTCAGGTATATATAGTTGTCAGAACTGAAATAGACACTTATGGAGTGAGATTTACTGCAGGGAACATGGGCCTCCATGAGCACACAAACACACAACCTGTCAGGGGCAAAGGGTGGGAGGTTCTCTCAGTCTCCATAGAGACGCAGGAGGCAGGCAGCTGCCCTGGGTCACACATTTGCCTCGTTGTTAGTCTCACTTCTGGAATCCAGGTCTCCTGACTCAGACTAAGGGAGTTCTCCACTGCATTTACAGGGACCAGCTAAAGCTGAAGAGTCTCAGAAAAGAAGCAAGAAGCTGATTCCAGCAAACAGCAAAGACCCTGTTGGCAGTGAGTGTTTTGTTGTGGGTAGTGGAACCAGAGTACAGGGGAGTAGATGTGTTCTAACTGCCATCCCCATAGCTCTTAGGACAGTTCAGAGCTGGGGGTGCTGGCACCAGAGGGCCTGTGCTGATTGTCACTGGACCATGGGAACTCTGAATCCTCCTCTGCCACCTCTTCTTCTTCCCCTACTGCACTCCTCTTTCCTCCAACAACATCTCCTAACACCTGTCCCTTCCTCCACCAACCTCCCTCCTTCCTTGTTCAGGGCCAAGTTCACCCTCACTGAAGGACACCTAAGGGGTTGTGCTGTCCAGCAGGGCACCCACTGGCCCCAGGAGGCTACTAAGCACCTGACCTGAGGTTAGGCCAAATTTAAAGATCTGTAACTTTAAAATACAAAAAAGGAATATAAAATATTCCATTGATAACTTTTTGTTTATTGATTGCACGTAAAAATGATAATATTTTATATGTTTTGAGTTAGGGCCATATATAATTAAAATTAGTATCACCTGTTCTTTTTTATTTTCTTCAGTGCAGCTATTAGAAAAATGTAAGTAGTCCTGGCTCGCCTTATGATTCTGTGAGTTACTGGTGTGCAGTGCAACCTACACACATCTCATTTAATCCCCAGTAGAGTCCCCTGAGATGGGTGGGGTTTGCCTTATCTTACAGGTTAAATTCTTGCTCAGTGTCTGTCCCCATCTAGCTCTGCCGTGTTTGGTGAGTGAGGCCAAGCTGGGTGTGAGGCCAGAGATCTTGCTACCTCCAGGCCCTTGCTCTGTGCACAGGTGCAGATGTGGCAGCCTTGGGGCCTTACTCTCAGGATAAGTGCAGGTTCCCTCCTCTGGGGGGCCTGTTGCACCCCACTCTGTCCCGCTGTCTGTCTCCTACCTCATACTGCTCTCTCTCTCTCCATGACATCTGTCTCCCCTCCCAAGTGGGCTTTCAGACCTTGAGTCCCTACAGTGCTATAGGCACAGGTGAGGCCCAGGCAGGGGGTCCTGATGCTCTGCTGATGGGAAGCAGGTAAGGGAGGCAGAACCACAGGTCACCAGCAGGGGATGCTCATTAGATCCCACCCTGGGGTCTAGGCCTGATTGAGGCTCCTGTGCTGTTTCTGAAGGGTGTCCCATCTCATCTGACTGTCTCTGTGGCTTTCTCTCACCTAGGCCTGAAGCAGTTCTTTGATTACTTCTCAAACATCATTCCCTATAATTCCTGGAACTCGCTCATGAGGCTGATGGGCCTCAAGGACAATGATATTCATGTGGCTAGAGCTCGGGCCTTGGACCCAAAGGAAGCCTTGTATGAAATGCTGGTGATGTGGCTCAACAACACGGGGCAGGCTGCCTCAGTCAACACCCTGCTGGTTGCCTTGGACACTCTTGAGGAAAGAAATGCTAAGGAGACAATTGAGGACCACCTGGTGAAATCTGGAGAGTTTGTCTATGAAGAAGATGGGACAGATTCTGCTGTGTCCTAAGTGAAAAGACACACTTTTCTCCTGGAAAAGGAAGCATGATTGGACACCAGTTTGGAAGAAGTCGGTACTGGACTAAGTACTTGAAGAAACTCTATCATCCAAAAGCCTACAGCTCTTGGAATGTTCTAGAATTCTCTTTTAATGCACTTAAAGTACTTTTTATGAGGTGTTTGTTGTTTTAAACAAACTCTGAGAATTTGTATTGTAAGATTCTATGAAGATTACAGCTATATGTTCGTATGCGTACAGACAGTTGTCTTTCTTTTCAGTTCATGGCACTTTTTCATCCTAATAGACTTATACTTTTTACGTGTATTTTTATAAGTAAATACAAGTAAGACCCATCCATGTTGGTAGGGGTCGATTTACTTATGTCTAACTATGTGATATGCATGTTTCTATTTTTATATTTTTGTATGTTTATCTGAGCATGAAAAACCTTTTGGAACTGTATTTACTAAGCTGATCATCTGTTTTACCTGAATGAGAGGAAATAACCATAAAATGAGTAAATGTACAAAGGGGGAGGAGGAAAATCTCCACCTCCAGGGGTGGTACTGGCGGGTCCCAGTTCTCCCTTATATGCAGTTTGAGCTTTTCCAGGGTTAGATGACTGACAACTTCTACAAATCCCACATTTTTCTGCTTGATAATTTTATAGGTGTATGAATATTTATATTAATTTAATTATAGGTGGATGTTTACAAGTGGCCAGCCCTCTGTCTAGGTGTCCCTGAACTGGACAGTTGTGCGTGGGCCTCCTTCTCCTCTGAGAAATGAGTGGGGAGGGTGGGAGATGGGTCAGATCTGAGTGCCAAATATGTTCTATGTCATGTGCCATTTCAGGTCATGTTAGTGAACCTTCAGGCCTGTCTGGGCTCAGGGGAGAGGGGACAGGGATCTGCTCCCATGGTCTGCCCTGGTCTAAGGGAAGAAGAGTAGACAGTGCTCATTGATTACATTAAATGTTTGCTAACAAAGCACTAGATGGGCCCTCCTTTTTTTCCCTTTCATTTGCTTATTTATTTCAGGCATTTATTTGTGTACATAATATGCATTGTACAATACATGGCACCAGTAATTTAGTCCTTGGTGCTATTAGGTCAGATTCCCTATGGCCAAGAAGAAGAGAGAAAGGGAGAACTGAGGAGAACTCTCAGTATAACTTATAGTTTTGCACTTTTTATTTAAGGCAGTGAGTGCTTTTGAGTGACTGTATGTCTAAGATGTAAAGTTTGTGCCTTTGTTAATTTATTTCTCATGGTTGTCCATTTGTTCTCTCATCATTTGTTGATTCGTCGATAACTAAAGACTAAAATACTATGTTTTCTGTATGGAATTACCTTTATTCCTTTGACCAAGGTCAAGTTATCTATTTGCATGAATCCTTTCAGGGACTATTCTGTTTCATTTGTCTATGTGTCTATTCATTTTAAAATATCATGATCTCTTGATTGTAGCTTTACAGTATATTGGAAAATTGGTAAATGTGAGTTCATCAACTTGTTTCTCATCAGTTTTGTCTAAAATACTCATTGTTTTAAACTATTTGTTGATATCCACAAAATAACTTATAGAGATTTTTATTGAGATTGCACCGAATCTTTAAATCAATTTAGGAAGAATTGACTTTTTAACATTGTGACTTTTGATCATGAACAAGGACCATATCTCAATTTATTTTACTTTCATTGCTTTCAAGAGTGTTTTATATTCTTTTTAAAAAAATTTAATTTAATATATTTAAACTAAAAAAAAATTTTCCTTAAACAGTTTGCCCATTCCCTTTCCCCTCTTTGTGTTCTCTATATCTGTGAGCTTGGTGTTTTTCATTTGTTTGTTTGTTTAAATTCCACATGTAATAGAGATCATACAGTATTTTTCTCTGACTTATTTTACTTTTCTAATGCCTCATGGTTCATCCATGTTGTCACAAATGGCAAGATTTCCTTCTTTTATGGCTGAATAATATTCCACTGTATATATGTACCACAGTTTCTTTATCCATTCATCCATTGATAAGTACTTAGGTTGTTTCCATATTTTAGCTATTGTAAATAATACTACAAAGAACGGGGTGGAGGGTGCATATATCTTTTTGAATTAGCCTTTTTTTTTTTTAATCAATACCCAGAAGTTGTATTCCTGGATCATATGGTAGTTTTATTTTTTTTATTTTTTGAAGAACCTCTATACTGTTTCCACCGCAGTTGCACCAATTTACAATCCAACCATCCATAAGGGTTCCCTTTTCTTGACATTCTCACCAACATTTGTTATTTCTTGTCCTTTTATAATAGTCATTCTAACAGATTGAGGTGGTATCTCACTGTGTTTTTTTTTAATTGATTTATTTTTTACTGCGACATTGGTTAACAAAATTTGATAAGTTTCAGCTGTACATTTTAACAGTAAGGCATATATATATATTTACACTGTGTGTTCACCTCTCATAGTTAGATTTTTTTCTGTCACCACATATTTGACCCCTTTTATCCTATCTACCTCCTCATTGTGCTTTTGATTTGCATTTTTATGATAATAAGTGATTTTGAGCATCTTTTTATGCGCCTCTTGGCCATCTGTACATCTTCTTTGGGAAAATATCTATTCAGATCTTCTGCCCATTCTTAATTGGATTGTTTTATTGCTATTAAGTTGTATGAGTCCTTTGTATATTTTGGATATTAGCCCCTTATAAGATATATGATTTGCAATTATTTTCTCTCATTCAGTAGGTTCCTTTTACACTCTATTGATGGCTTTTTTTTTTTCTGTGTAGAAGCTATTTAGTTTATTTTTGCTTTTCTTTTTTGGCTTTTGGTGTCAGATTCAAAAAATCACCAAGACCTGTGCAAGGAGCTTACTGCCTGTGCTTTCTTCTAGGAGTTTTATGGTTGTAGGTTGTTATGATCAAGTTTTTTAATCTATTTCAAGTTCACGTTCGTGTATGGTGTAAGGCAATGGCCCAGTTTCTTTTGCATGTGGATATCTCGTTTTCCATTCACTGAAGAGACTGTCCTTATTGTATATTCTTGGCTTCTTTGTCACAAATTAATTGATTATATATGTGTGAGTTTGTTTATTTCTGTGAAAAATATCCTTGGAATTTTGATAGGGATTGCATTGAATCTGTATATTGCTTCCCGTAGTATGGACATTTTAACAATATTCTTCCAGCCTATGAACATGGAATATCTTTTCATTTATTTGTGTATTTTTCAATTCTTTAGTTGTCTTGTAGTTTTCAATATACAGGTCTTTCACCCACTTGGTTAATTTATTCCTAGCTATTTTAATCTTTTTGATGGCATTGTAAGTGGGATTATTTTCTTAGTTTCTCTTTATAATAGTTTGTTAGTGGTATATTTCTGTATTGATTTTATATCCTGCAACTTTACTGAATTTATTAGTTCTATCAGTTTTTTGATGGTGTTTTCTGTATATGATATGTCTTGAGCAAATAGTGACTATTTTACTTCCTTTCCAGTTTAGATGTATTTTATGTCTCTTTTTCTTTTCCTAATCGTGCTGACTAGGACTTCCAATATTATATTGAATAAAGGTGGATATCTTTGTCTTATTCCTGATCTTAAAGGAAAAACTCTCATCTTTTCACCATTGAGTATGATGTTAACTGTAGGCTTGTCATATATGGCCTTTATTATGTTGTGGTATGTTCTCTTATACATGTTTTTGTTGACAGTTTTTATCATAAGTGGATGTTAAATTTTGTCAAATGCTTTTTCTGTGTCTATTCAGACAATATATGTTTTTTTGCCCTTCATTTTGTTAATGTGGCATATCACATTGACTGATTTGTATATATTGAACAAACCATCTTTGAATCCCTGAAACAAATCCCACTTGATGATGGCATATGATCTTTTAAATGTTATTGTATTCAGTTTGCAAATATTTTGTTGAGGATTTTTGTATTTATGTTCATCAGAGATATTGGTCCGTAATTTTGTGCCTTCTCACTTCTGGTAGTCTGAATCTGAGCCACAGAACTGCCTTTTTGGAGTACATAATTCTTATATGATGAGTTTAGTGTCTCTGTAAGCATGAAGTACTCACAAGTAAATACCAATTCTTAAATGCTATGAGAATTGGGCCTAGAGTGGCTGATACTTTATCTCGTTCTTATATCACTTTCTCTTTTTAAAAACACTTTGTAATCACTTTAGCCCTCCTTCCACTATACCTATCAGTATTCCAGTAATGTCAGAAAAATATTATGGAGGTAATAATTGTCAGGGTCTTTGGTCTTTTCAGTCTCAAAGCTTTGTGTGTTGTCTTGTTCCAAGACAAGTGTGGCTTGGCCCAAACTAGAATTGCCTCAGCACTAAGGCGTGTTCAGGGTATTGGTGTTCTGGTCAAGACTGGTGGGGGCATATTTCCCATGGCCTTGGTGCAGACACTCTTACTTCCACTTCCTTCCAAGATTTCATCCTAAAAGGAGCAAATGTTTTCTGCCTTTGCTGTATTTTTCAATTCTTTACTTGTCTTGTAGTTTTCAATATACAGGTCTGTGTGGGCCACTCTGCCCTTGTATCTTGGATGAAAATATGAATAATTTTTTGTCAATCAGGTTTCATTTCAGTTGACTTTCTTAGAAAAGTTAAATGTCTAAAGTATTAGCTTTATCAGTGTTTATCATGGTTATTCATTTAAGAGATAAGCTTCATGAGAGCATGAAGTTGTATTTTTTGTTATATATCACCTGGTACATGATAGGTACTCAATAATGTGTTTCATTAGTGGTTGGGTATCCTTTCGTCCTTCTCTCTAGTGGAAGCTCCCTCCTTTGAAGGTTGTTGGAAATATCAAATACAAAGAAAGCCATTAAATACAAAATACTCATGTATTTATGAATTCATGACCAAATTAAATATGAAACCTTATATAAAAAGAGGTGTGTTCTTTGTTTTCCTCCCCATCCTCCCTTTCTCCTCTGGAGTAGCTCTGAGTGACTTGAGTACAGAGCTAATATCTTGCCATGGGGCTTACTCCTTCCCTTCCTGCTGATGCCCTCAGGCTTGCCTGCCTGTGGGTGGGTTTCCTGCTCTGACTCTGGATTTCCAAGGGCCAGGTTAGTGGGGACTAAAATTTCAGCCCCTCCTCCCTCCCTCTCCTTCCCCCTGAGAGAGGGTCACCAGCCCCAGCCTGGCTCCCCCACAGCCTTCTCAGCTGGTGCCTGGGTTGTGCCTGGGCCTGCTGGGTTCCCACACAGTGCAGACCAGCCCTGACAGAGCAGTTGGGAAGGGGCGGTGGGTCCCTGAGGGGTGAGCTGGCCCTGGTTGTTGGGGTCAGTTGGTGGCCCCGCTCCTGTGGGCTTCCCACACCTCCTGGGCCACCTACACTTTCTCTCCCCACTGGCCTTTCTGCATCCTCATCAGTGGGTCAGGTGGCTCAGCCCTGCCAACTCACAGACACCCATCTCCCTTCTCCTTGGACTTTAGGCCCTGGCTCCCACTCTCACCTAGAGTTCCTGGGAGGCCCCCATTACTCCCACTTTTCCCCTTCCCAGAGCAAAGGTGCTGTGTACAGAGCTGCTCCCCCTTTGGATGCTCCTCAGAACCCCCCGCCCCCCCAGCCATATATTGTGAGCTCAGAGAAAGGAGGCTGACAAGCCAGTAGAGGGCAGCATACATCTGGCTCCCCAGCTGCTGCCCTGGAGGAGGACTTAGAGGGGCAGCAGCCATGGCCTTGGAGAAATCTGGGGCTCAGACAACATGGCTCACAGCCCCTGTAGACCTGCGACTTCCTGCTCCTTCTCTTGACAAGGATTTAACATCAAATCTCTAGGTCTTGGCACCACTAGACTTACAGAGGATTCCTTTGAGTCTGCCTGACTCCTGGTGGTGGAACCCACTCCAGGTCTCCAAAACCTAAAGCATCTTTCTCAGGCCAGGTGACTCCCAAGCTCAGTGTCTCCTGGACTACACCCTCATCAGAGGGACTCTGTCTTTTAAGTCTAAATGGGTGTGGGGTAAAATATGATCAAGATTAGAAAATGAGGAAGGGATCCACCGTGACCTGGCTTTCCCCTGTGGGTGTCACTACACATGCTCAGTCTCATTGCACCTCTTCTCTGGACTGACCTTGGCGTTGCTCCTGTTTAAGTCTCCGTTTTCTCCTTCCCTTGTATCCCAAACCAGCACTAAGATCCTATCCTATGATCCTTCATTACTGAGATTCCTATTCCTAAGCAGTGCCCTTTTATCTGACCCTTGACTCCTACCCAACCCTCCTTCCAAAACATTCACATCCTGTGGGATCACCTGTGAAGATGAGGAGGACAATCTGATTCTCATTATAGGCAAAAGCAAGCATCTAATGCTGTGTTTGAATCCTGAGGCCACTCTTTCTTTCCCACCTACAACCCCCAAAATCTCAATCCCAGTATTCTAAAGGCATGGGACTTAATACTGCCCCTGAGCCAGACAGCAGACCAGGGCACCCTCAGTCACTGCAGGTGACGAAGTCCTTTCCTGACAGGCACTGGAATCAATTCTACCACCTAAACCTGTGTCTCATCGGGGCCCCTGTTTGATTTTATAAAAATGTGAACCATACACGTTTTTTTTAGTTCTTCTTTGAGGGGATAGAGGTTAGAGTGTTTTTGTTGGTGGTGATTTTGCTTGTTGCTCTTGTTTGGTTTTCATTTCATTTGTTTTGTTTTGCTAATTTTGTCCCACCCCACAAGAAGCTGTGCTAACTAGAGGCAGAGGGGAGCCCAGAGGAGCATGGGATTTCTGCACCCAGACCCCCACCATCCCCTTCGTTCCAGCTGTTTCCTTTGGTTCCCATCTCAGACTGATGAGGGAGGGGGCAGGGAGGCACTGCTCCTAGGCCTGGAGCTCCGAACACCACCCTTTACCAGGCCTGTTTGTTGACAGCCCTGGGAGGATGCCAGCAGAGCACAAGCCTCCCACGAGTGGCCTCTGGCAGCTCAACCCAGGATGTGGAAGCCTTGAGCTGAGCTCTGAAGGCTTAATGTCGACCCTGACTTCTTTAGTGAGGAACTGACCATGTGGAAATGCCCATGAAACATTTGCAACCATCAAGTCCATTGATGGAAAAACATGGCCAATAGAAGCAGGACCCTTGCTGTGCACTACTGATCACCAGGAGGGGGCTGCCAGCCCAGACCACAACTCTGTCATGGCTGGAAGAGTTTTCCCTTTGACTCGAAGGTTCTCCAACCCAGAGACAAGATGCCAGTGTTCTCAGCTCTTTCCTGCTCCCCACCTCCCAGCAGCTGTCCCCTGCCCTGCTTCAGAACTGGGGACCTCTGAAGGGTCCCTGTTCTGACCCACAAGGCCCAGCTCCTCTCTTGCTGAGCTATGTTGGCTGGTGAGAACAGCTCTGCCCTTAGGGTCCTGGTTATGTGGGTCCCCTTGTCCCTGGAAGGTGGAGGGGGCAATGCAGAGAGCAGAGGGGCAAGGACAGGTGGGCACAACAGCAGTAGGATCTGAAGAGGGTGGCAGCATCTCAGACCACAGCCGAGGAGGAGGATGGGGACGACGAGGAGGCTGCAGAAGAGGACGGTGAGGAGGGAGTGTTCCAGAACAGCCACCGCCGCTTGGGCTGCCGTTTGAGGTGGAGATAGTCCTCCTTCTCACGCTCCTTCCGTGCCCGCTGGTAGTGATCCTCCTCCTTCAGGTACCAGACAGGTGGCCACCGGTGCTTCTCAAAATACTCCTGGTTTTCTGGAGCAGAACACAGTAGACTTGGTTAGAAGGAGAGCAGGAGAAGGGGAGAGAGGAGCGCTGGGATGTGGAGGGTGTCTGGGGACACCCACCCCCGCCCCGCTGCCACCGGGGCCTGCAGCGGGCTTCAGTCAGCAAGGAACACAGCCCAGTTCTTGGGGCCAAAAGTCTTTACAGGGCTCCCAGTCTAGCTGCAGAGCTCCCTAAAGAAAGCCAGGTGGGAAGATCTCAGCAGGGGATTAATGTGCATTGGGAATAAAACAGTCTGAGACAAAGAACAGGGGAGGGAGAAGGTGTGGCATGGCTGGGGTGAAAGTGGAGGTATCTGGCAGAGCTGAGGATCTCAGGGGAAGAGGGTGAGGTGGCTGCAGGAGAACAAGAGGATCAGACTGGAGAAGGCCAGGCCGAGGGGTCTGGACTTACTTTAGAAGGTGTGGGGACCTGTGGAAGGTTTGGAACCAGGTGAGTGATGCAGTTGGAGCTGTGCTACAGAAAGAAAACACTAACAGGGTGAAAGGGAGAGAATTGGGTGGGAGGATTGGTAGGGTAGAGAGACAGCCTGGCAGCAGGGAGGAGGGTCTCAGCAGAGTGGAGGGAGCCCAGTGAAGACCTCAAGAACACTGAGTGGCAGGAACTCAGAGAGGCCAGCGACCGTCGCTCCCTGCTGCCTGTGCAGTTCCTCTTGGGCCCTAGGATCTGACACGGTAATTAAGCAGAGGCGGAGCCGCAGGGACCTCAGAGGCTATCTGGACATGTGTCATCCGAGCTGTGACTTGTGCCCTTTCCTAGGTTGTGAAAGCTGTGTAGCAGGTTGTGTGAGCAGCATTAAAACAATTTGTGTATTTTTCTATATGTGTACTGGGTCACAATACACCAGTATTGGGTCACAATATAAAATGTAGGTCTTATTGTGGAGTCCTGTGTAAAAAGTCTGAAAAATACCAACTTGATTTCGACACCCTCTTTGCACCTGTGAGAGACAGAAGCCCAGAGAGGTGGAGTGAGTTGTCAGAGGTCCCCAGCTGCCTTGCCCTCTGGGCCCTCCAGCGCTTCTCCTGGGGCCTCCTCTGCTTGGCTGGATGCACCTTTGCAGGCTATTCCCTACCTGCAAGGTCAAGTTAGGCCCAAGGATTTGGGGCAGCTTCCAGGTGCGCTGAGGTCAGGTCAGAGATTTGCACCCAAATTGAGTCCCCTTCAGCGTGAAGGGGACGGGGGAATGGGTCTTGCCAGGGATGCTCACCTGGGGACATGGCCTTCATGTCTCGGGGAAACTTGCGGCACACGTTGTTGTAGTTGGTACAGATGTGGTGGAGACACCAGTCTGCCAACTGGTATGCACAGTGGAACTGAGAAAACAGAGAAGAGCGTCTGTCCTGGGACCTCAGAGTGGGGTCAGCATATACAGCTATGGTTGCTGTCAGAGCTAAAGCATCAGTGTGGGTAGGCAAAGACTCTGCATTCAGAAAGAGCCTTCCTCAAGAGACACACCCACACAAAGCTGTGCGAACACCACACTTGACTGGCTCTTGGTGCCACCACTACCACCATCACCTTGCCTCTGTCCTTGCATCTATGAAAATCCCTCGCCCTTCGTAGTAGCTTCCTACTGTGTCCGCCTTCCTCAGATCTTTTCCCAGATGATGTTCTTCTCCTCACCTTCATGGGCAGAAGCAGTCTGCACTAAGGTGCTGACAACCAGGCTTAGAGCTGACTTGCTTAGGTGTGTCTGCAAGCCTCAAATCTGCCATGCTTTAACTCCATAAACTCATCTGTAGTGGTAGCATTTCTGACACTCTCAGGGCTGGTGTGGGAGATTTTGCTAGTTTATATGGGAATGAGGAGGGGGGAATTAATATTAGATGGAGAGTCTTTAATGTCCCTTAAATGATGCAGGTAGCAACCTATGTAGAACCCAGTCTACCTATGAGACTGGGGTTCTCTCCCCTGATCTATTGTTACCTGAAATGTTGGTCCCATTCCCCACAACCAGCCTCTCCTCTTGGCATGTCACATTGTATTCTCTGGCCTGGAGGATGAGATGGGCTTTGCCCAGTAGAGGAACTGTGTCTGATAATGGGCCTTTCTCTACCCACCACCTCCAGCTCCCGTCCCTCCCTCCCTTTGCAGAGAGAGCCCAGAGTTAAGACTATTGGAGAGATTCCTTCTCCTGCCATCATACCTGAGCCAGTTCCAGGAACACAAGGACATCCCCATCAATATCCACCATCATCTGAGTTGCTTCCATCAGCCCAGTCACTGTGTACTGCTCTGTGACACACACAGCCAGGAATCAGCTGGAGAACCACATGAATGGACAAGCACTCACTTTTACCCCATGGGCCCGCTGCAGGGCAAAGGGAGATCAGAACCAAGGGCAAGTCCCAACAAGCCAGGAAAGGCCACAGGTGATTTAAGTCTGCTCCCACCAGTGAGGAAACTGGGATTAGCGTGAGTGAAGTGGGGTGGGAAGTGGAGGAGGACATTAAACCCATAAAAGAGGATTGTTCTAGCTACATATGTTGCACCAAACCATCTGATACACATAGAGTGAAAGCCACCAGTGGAATCAGCCACTGATACTGTCGGGAAAGGATATGAAGTCTCAGGTTTGCTGAGAACTATATATCAGAACTATAGATTAAACTTTGTTGTTTGTATTAATTTAAATTTTATTACAAATTGTGTAATAAAGTTAAAGTTTAAGCATTTATATTAAAGAAGTAAGTGCTCTTTTCCTGAATTTTAACTATATCAGTATAAACATCTGAGGTATTTTATCTTTAAAAATATAACTATATTTCCCAGCTCAGCTCACAGGAAAGATCTAGCAACAACAGCCATCGTGGTAGCAATGAGCATTCCTAGCACACAGACCACAGCCTTGAAATATCATTTCCAGTTATCAGAAACCTGGACTGCAGAGGGAAATGGCTGATTCCAGGTCTGGGGCAGGAAATAAATGAGATGAGCCCAACATCTTATCTTGTCAGAAGCTCTGAGACTCTGGAGCCAACATGTAGAGACTTCTTCTGGCTAAAGGTTCACTACAGTATTTGAGCTTCGATAAGGGTCATTGCAATTATTTAAAAACAATCGAGTATGTTCAAATCTAAGAGCTCATAATAATACTTAAAAATAAAAAGAACTAACTGGTCACCCTCAAAGGATGATAGAAAACAAATTGTCTTGAAAACTGGTAAATAAGAGAATCAAGCATTAACCTACTAACAAGCATTAACCTCCTGTATGAACTGTACCACTGGGTAACCAAAAAGTAGGTGAAGGGAAGTGTCTCTCTTTTTTAGAAGTATTCCAACAGATAAATAAAGAAGGAATGATTGAACTGGAATATTGCCATTCCACAACATCTAATAAATTAATGAATTTAGACAATGATAATCAATGGTTAATAACATAACAAGAAGAGAAAAAAGCAGACAATCTATGTTCCTTGATGAAGAACAGAAATAAAAGTTTCTGTTCTAAAGTAGTCTTATCAAAAGAAAATTAAATGTGAATCTGATCTAGCATCTTTTTTTTTAAATCTAGCTTCTAGATCCAATGACCAGTTTATAGGAAATATGGTATGCTATAGAAATGCAATCAGCAAAAATCTAGATTTTCAAAATCAGTGGATATTTTCCAACAAATAAAATGCAAGAAAAAACTTTTTTTTTAATGAACAAAGTACTTATAAATTAAAAGAAACTTAAAAGATGTATTAAAAAACCATGCTACAGCGTTTATGGATGCACATTTGAATGATAGAACTATGAAGAAGAGTAAGAAAGTGAGGTTATAAAAAGTTCCCAGAAAGAGAGTAATAGGCAGAGTGGAAACTTCTGGGGAGGAGGAAAGGGCTATGACTGGGAGGGACAGGTGGACGGCTTCTGGGGTGGAAGGTTTTAGCTCCTGGTATGGGTCATTTTGCTTTATAATAATTCATTAAACTGAACATATGTTTCATGTATTTGTGTTTCATTTAACAAAAAAAGTTTTAAGCTTGAATTAATAACTTCAGAAAAAGCATATCACCAGACATAAAGCATCACCAATTATCCCATACTTGGCATTTTCTGCTGATCCTTGACAAGGTATGTATACAACACGTTTTTGTACATGTTTTCTAGCATGAACAATTTTACAGGAAAAATCATTCAGTGTTATTTTCTGTGTGCCTTTCTGTGCAGCCATGCCATCTAAACATTTTTAATGGCAAACTTGTGAAAATTACCCACGTGTGCTTAACCAGTGGTACCTATTTGACTTGTTTCTAATTGCCTGCCATGATGAAACAAACTTACAGAAGCATCTTTATACATTTTTTTTCTTTGGGTCATTTTTCTGGAGATAGTCTTTCTAAAGCTGAATTACCTCGTCTGAGAGTTTGGACAGTTTTATGTGCTTTATAAAAACCACATCATTCTCCATGGTCAGTGTGGATGACACACTGTTACAGCTGTGATCATTAGAAGCCTCTCTTGCTCCCTGTCCTAACACTTCCTGAGTCCCCAGCTGGGGTCCCTGGACTCCCTCTGCAAGCTCAGCTCTTAATATTCTGGTTCTGATCAATGATTTCTGCCTTCTTCTATGACCAAGCCCCACTTCATAACCTTTTCTCATCATAAGATTGATATTTCCCTCATACCCGAGTCCCAAACTTGACCAGCCACACAGGGCCCCAGCAGCTCTGACACTGGGTCCCTCCTTGACCTCCATTTCAGAGGCCCTGCTCTTTGCCACCCATCCTGCCCAAGAACATAACCCCAGTACCAACATCAGTACAGGTACCAATGTCAACACCAATACCACACAAATGCCAATTCTAACATCAACAGCAGCTGTCTGCCTGCATCCCTGGCTCCAGACTCCCTTCATCCGATGGCACCATTCCTGTCTCCAGCCCCTTAGGCCCAATGACTCGCAGCCTGGTCTCCCTCCTGCCTCAGTCCCGGCTTCACGCTGAGGGCCTCTGGGGTTGGTCCCTTCTAAAGGCTGAGCTCCGGGAACTAGGAGTGGCAGGTCAGTATTTGTTGCCTGTCTCTGGGAGAAGAAAGAGAAAGTGAAGGTAGAAGAGAAGGAAGAGGAGAAAGAAAAGCAAAAGGAAAAGGAAAGAAAAAACGACAAGGAGGAAAAGAACCAAAGGACAGAAATGCGGAAGTGTGTTCTATTCTTTTGGACTTCATAGACTTGCCTGAGTGAAGCAAGCCAATAGAAACATCAAAACTATCACCGATTGGAGGCCACTTTGCTGGGCTGAAATCACCTCTGGAGATGGCCTACCAGTGACTCCATCAGAACATTTTTCTCACACATACTTCTTTACATCTGTGTCCTCACCCAACCCCCAATACGCATCAACATGCTTCACTTTACATAAATGGGTCCCTTAGTGCTAGCGGTCTGTCCCCGAGGAGGAGACAGGTAAGAGAAGAAGTAACCACTCCTGGGGATTCCCCTGACTTCTCCCCTGGGGAGATCTGAGCACTCCGGTTAGTCACCTGTGAGGGCAACTAGGTGCGGCAGGCAGAGGCGGTTGGCCAGAATGATGAGCTTCATGTCATCCAGGTTGGGGCTGGAGGTGAACATGCCGGTGTACAGGTACTCCAGCACTGCTCGCATGCAGCTCTTGCTAGTGTGAGGGAACACCACCTGCCGGGGGTAGAAAAGAGCAGTGAGGTCTGGTGTTAGGGGAAGAGTCACTCAGTTCTGAGAAACTCAAAGGCCCTGGCCCACATGGCCGGTCTCCATGCGACAGGTGGCCAACCCTGTGCTGCCCCTGTACCTGCTCAAAAGGCCCCTGAAGGTCTGTCTTCCAGAGTCACAACCTGCACTGAACCCATCTGCTGGCAGCACCAGTGAGCACGGCTCTAACAGCTTTTAGAAGGACCTGGATTCTCACTGGCATCCTTTCAAAGCCATTCTGGCTTGGAGGATGCTCAAAGGCATCTTTCAGGTCACCAAAACCTATACCTAGCCCTTCTGGCCCTGCAGGGAGCAGCACATGTGGGATACAGAGAGCATGAGCGAACACCAGCTGGCTTCTCTCTGGCTGCTCAAAGCTCATGCTTTGGGCCTCTGAGATCTCCTCTGAGCAGCGCTGCTGTAAAAATTGCTTTCTCATCAGATGCAAGGCTCTCAGGCTGCGCTGGGAATCACCTAGAGCTTTGAAGCTGCTTCTCTAGTACTGGAAGTGCCCAAGGGCTCGCCAGCCCCTGGGGCTTCAGAGAGTTCCTAGTCTCCCATTCCCATATCCCAAGCCCACTTCCTCTTCAAGGATCAGAGACTGATTGAAATCTCAATCCTCCCCTTAGCCTTCCTTCCGTAAGGACTTCCTTCCCAGAAATCCTAGGAAATTCCTATTCCGTGTCATAGGACACTGTGCTGCATTGTTCTTAGTCCAGTTTGTTATTCAGGTACTTGGTGAGTGTACTAAGTGTACTAGGGGCTATTGCTGAGGGGGTACTTTGAGAAAGAAAGATCTAGCTGCTGCATTCAAAAGACATCACAGAGCAGTTGGAAAAACTGAGTGTGGACACTCAGCAATTTAAGCAGCAGCAGAAAGTAGTACCAGATTAATTGTAAGGCTGAGTGATGGACAATTAATGTTACAGTAGTTCAGAGAAGATGGAGAACACCAACGGGCATGGCCTGGGCTACTACGTTTGCTGGGAGGATGCAAAAGAGAGAACAGATTTAAGAGTATAGTTCTAAGGACACACTAATAGGCCCCTTCAAACTCTGTTCCCACTCTCTGTGCCTGAGAAAGTGGCAGTATCAGTGAAAGAACAGGTGAGTTCCCTGATTAAAGGGAAAGGTGATTATATAAAGCACTTCTTAGTTTCTATATTTTGATGCTTTGATATCTGGGGCCTTGCTGACCCTGGAGGGACCTAGGGATAGTAACAGAGTCCCTTGCAAGCTGTACACAAACCATCAAGTCCAGAACCCACATCCCGCCACCTTCTTTTTCAGCTCTCACATCCACCTGCCCCAATCATCTCAGGAACAGGCACCAGATGACTCGGGATAGCCCCTATACCCATAGCCCATGAAATTACCCAAACCAGCCAATCCTAAACCTTATCTGCCTCACCACCACCCCCGTTTCTTCCGCTGTAAACCAGAATAAAGGCTTTTGCCCACAGTTCCCCTTGCTCCCTCTGTTTCCTGCCTCCCTGTGTGCTCCCCCTACTATGCATGACCTCTCTTATAGACCTGTGAGTATAACAATCTATCCTTTCAATGGCAATTTCCTCCTGATCTTTTAGGCTTCACTATGCCTCAAAAAAAAAAAAAAAAACCCACATTTTAAAACAGTGATGGGTTCAGTCTGAGACACACTGAATTTTTTTTCTGGTCATTTTACATGTGTCAGAGAGAAACCAAAGTAGAAGAGATAAAGCCAAGGAATCAGAGGTCTTGAGTTCAAGTCCCAGCCTCTCCTTTCTACTGCACAACTTTGCACAAGTCATTAACTTCTCAGGGCCTCACTTTTCTTATGTATAAAACGGGAACACTACACTATATATGAGTCATGTGTGAGAATGATCTGAGATAATGTACTGAAAGTGCTTTCCAAACTATAAAGTTAAGATGTTACTATAATCCCCTGTCCTGGTATATTGTAAAATCTTTGGCTACGAAAACCATCTTATAAACTTTACTCACTGGTTAGCACTTGGTCGGTGCCAAAGAAAGCACCATTAAATGACAGATACCTCAGATGCAAAGGGCATAGGTCTCCATCCCGTCTCCCACCATCCTAGCCTTACCTCCCTGGTGGAACTCTCCACAAATGGTCCCCCAAACATGGCAGCCATCCAGTCACAGCTGGAAATCAACAGGGGCTTGTGGGCACTGATGGTGCCATCATCCAAGATGAAAGTCACATCTGTCAGGGAGAAGAGGCATCACATGAAGATGTGGTGAAAGAATGTGGGACAACCAACCCCAAGGGTCAACAATGCCCTCAGACAACAGACGTCCTTCTGGAGCCACCCGCTGGAGAGAGCTGTACAGCCACCCTCTCGGGGTGGGGGCTTCAGGAACAAAGCCACCGTGTCTCCAGGACATCAGCAGCTCAGATTACAGGAATGCTAATGGGACCAAGCCCGCCTCCTCCTAAAGCTACTGGGAGGGCACTCTCCTGCCTTCTGGCTGGCAGTCCCCAAGCACATTCCTTACCTGAGAAGGTGCCCTTTGCCAAGCACTCCTTAACCCGGTTGGTCCGGCGGACGTGGAAGGCCTTGGTGATCTCCTGGTTCATGAAGGCCTCGTTGTTGAGAATGTTGGCCACCATCATGCGCAGATCAAAGACCTCGAGCAGCTCAGCAATGTGGGCGATGTGCATGAGGTCTCGCTCGTTCTCATCTAGCTCCCCCGTGTACAGGTACTTGAGAACAGCCCGGAAGGGCCCCGGCTGGATGGAGCCGTCCATTTTTACCACCACCATCAGTCTGGATTTGTAGGTCAGTGGATCTTCTGCCATCTCTTCCTGGATGCTCACAAAAGCTCGGCTCCAGGAGGACAGCACGCGACCCCTCCCGGGCAGGTACCCTGTTCCATTGCCCCGTAAGATCCCGTCGCTGGTCGAGGCCCGGAGCCCAGCGGGCCCCGAGCCCCCAGCCTCCTCGACGCTCTCGCACACGTCGAAGCTGGCGGCCCGAAGCAGGAAGTCGCGGCCGTGGTGGTGGTGGTGGTGGTGGTGGTGGTGTTGATCAGGGTGAGCCCGATGGTCCTCTGGGCGGGGGCCCCCTGGCCCCGAGGGGCCCCCCAGCTCCCCCTCACTCAGGTCCATGAGGAACAGGTCGTAGAACTTGGAGGAGGAGGTGGAGAGGTAGATCTTGTGGGCAAAGATGCGCACCCGCTCCTGCAGCACCAGGATGACGTCCGCGCACAGCGGGTCCTCTAGGAGGTGGGCGGGGCACTCCTCACTGCTGGAGGGGGGATCCGGCACCACAATGATGGGCGGAGGGGGCTTTGGGGGCAGGAAGGGCGCCTGCAGCAGAGGCCGCTGCACATTGCGGAGGTGGGACTTCCAGAACTGTAGGTGGCGGCGGGAGATGAGCGCAGCGCGGATAGCGTTGTCAAAGACGTCCTTGATGCCGAACTGGGCCACCACACTGGTCTCGTAGTAGGGGATGCCCAGCTCCTTGGCCACCTCCCGACCCTTCTCCGGGGGAAGGATCTCATTAGGTTTAATGGGCCTGGTAGGTTCAAGAAAGGAAAGCAAGGTAACGGTGATGGAGGTCGAGGGCAGGAGAAGTCTCTGCTCAGGGTTTGTGTCCCTGGTCCTACTCCTGCTCTGATCACTTCCACTGAATCTCTGCCCTTTCTCCTTTGACCAAATCCCACTAGTTTTTCAAGCCCTACCTCCAATCACCTCTTTTTCCAGGAAGCTTTCCATATCTGTCAGGCCCTGGTAATCTCCCCCGCTCAAAGCAGTGGTAGCATTAACTGACTCTTTGGCAATTAACTTGTAATGTTCCACATAGGTTTTTTACATATTCGCATATTAAGTTCATCTTCAAGCAGATTATAAGTCCCTTTCTGGCAGATTGCCTCTCTCCATCTCTCCTCATGGTACTTAGTTCAGTATTGTCCATACATTGTATAATGGATGGATGGATGGAGTGAATGAACACTTTTATTGGCTCCCTATGTGAGCTTGCTTCAAATGGATAGCGAGATATAAGGCTCAGTGAATTCCCTCAGGGCCAAGCAGGGAGCCATGGAGACACACCCCTCACTCTGTCTTTCCCCTTCCCCCACCCTAAGCACCAGCACCCTTACCTAGCCAAGGGTCTTCTGGCCCTATTAACAGCCTCCAGGTCAGCATAGCGCAGGTCCAGCTGGCAGCCCACCAAGATGACAGGTGCTCGGGGGCAGAAGTGCTTGATCTCTGGGTACCACATGGTCTTGACATGGTGGAGGGAATTAGGATTGGCAATGGAGAAACACAGAACCACCACATCGGACCTGAGGTGGGAGAATGATGTTAGGGGTAGAGAAAGCTAGCAGTAGGTTATGTGACCCTGGAACGAGGGAGAACATGCAAAACCACCCCATCCCTAAATGACAGTCCCACATCTGTCATTTTATCTGCTCACATGATCTTAGACAAAACATAATAATAGTACCTCCAATTTAAGTTATCTCTAACTTTACATTTTAGAGCTTTCAAGGACTCTCGTTTTGACCTCATAGCTATCTTGTTAGAAATTACCATTTTTACCATCATGAGGCTGAAAGAAATCATCTTGGAATAGCTTCCCTAATTGCCTAAAATCACAGAGCTAGTCGGCAGCAGGGCTATGCCTGAAACCAGGTCTTCTGACTCCAGACTCGCTCCTCTCACTGCCTGGCTGCCTCCCCCGTGAGGGTCGGCTTGTGCTGTCTGTCCCACTCCTTCCTCCCACTTTAAATGTCTCAGAGTTGCTCCATTCCTCAGGAAAGTGGGGAGAAAACCCATTTCTTGGATCTATGCAGGCAGCTGAAGCTTCCCTACCTGCCATAAGCAAAGCGACGGTCTTTGTGATGGTCTCCAAAGGTGTCCCAGAGGCGGAGGGAGACGCTGACATCATCTACCACGTCCCTGGAGCGTTCCAGCACCTGTAGGGGAGGAGAGAGTGGGGTGGGGAGTTCTTCTGGCCCCTGTGTGTCAGCTGACTCCTGAGGGTGCCAGGCATTATGGGGGGGTTGTCGGTGTGGAAGGACAGAGCTAGCACCTCCAAATATGTGCCTTGCACAACACGCTATCCAGGTGCCTTCTCTGTAGACTTAACAATGAATGTGGCTTCTAAGCTGGCCATGAGGGAAGAGACTCTAAGAGAGCAGAGACCATGGATATAGAAGGTATCCCTTCGGGAGTCTGCCCCTGTTCCCAGCTTTACCTGCAAATCATCTCTTTATGTGCCTCTGGCCTTTTGGTATCAGCCGGCAGCTTCTTTCCTTCTCTCAGCTCTCATCTCTCCAAAGCTCCCCCCGCCACCCACTAGTGCTCCCCAGTCCTGGAGTTGTGATTGCACAAGACGCTGAGCTCCAGGCTCCAGCTCAGCCATGCAAAACACAAATGTAGGAGGACCACCCCCCCACACACACACACTGGGATGGGCCCCCCTCAACTCTCTCTCTAGAGGTTCCTTCCTCTTCAGCTGCCCTATCCATCCCCAGATGGCTTCCATGAGCTCAGCACAGGCCAGGGTTGGAGATACCAACCTATGGCTTGAGAAGAAGCCCAGATACATGGTGTGGACCCACCTGCCGAGCGGCCTTGAAGCCTTACCTCCTGGCATACCCGATACTGGTCAATGGCCCAAACCGTGGGCACGTGAGTGGCGAGCAGCTGGTACTGGGTGAGGGTGGCATTGCAAGCCCGAGCACAGATGAGCCTGGTCTTGCCCACAGCGTTGTCCCCCACCACAACGCACTTGATGGTCTCTACGTTTGGCCTTTCATAATCCATGTCAGAATCCATTAATTGGAACCTGAGGGACAGGAGAGAAGGGTCAGGACAGCTTCACATACCAGATCCTAGAGGGCCAAGGCCAGGAGTTCTCCTCGGGCTGGAACCACCTTCCCTCTTACAGCATTTGAGCAGAGAGGAGGAGAAAGGAGTGGGCAGCTTTCTGGGCAGTAGCTCCACAGGGGCCTGAGCGGCTGGGAGCCCATTCAGGCTGAGAGGAACCTTTCCACTGGAGGGATCACCAGTGTCTCTCCTGTTGCCACCATCCTCCAACTGGGCTTCTGGATGGGGGAGGCCCTAAGAGAACACCAGGCAGAGCCTGCCCAGGACCTGTGCCCTCTCTCCCAGAAAGAGGAGAGTCTGCCTGGGAAGCTCACTCATCATCCACTCTCCTCCCGCCAGCAGGGCTGTGGCAGCAGAACAACAGCTGAGAGAAGCAGAGTTGGGGCCAGGTCCCCACCCCTTCCCAGCATGCCTGAGGGCAGGGCCACTTTAAAATTTAATGGACTCATCAGAGCTGGGTGGCAGCTCTCCTGGCCTCCACCTTCAACTCTCTCCTCCCCTTGTGAATTTCCAACCCTCCCCCGCCACCCCACCACCTTTATGGAGATGCCAGAGTTTTTCCTCTCAGTCTCTCTGGGTAGGAAGGCTTCTGGATGTATCTGGATGTATCTGAGCAACCCACCAGCCTCCTCTCTCTCCTCTGGGTCTATCACGTGGCCTGTGAAGCTCACTCAACAGCAGGTCTAATTTTGAGATGGAGGTGGGGTAACTACAGCCAGTGACAATACGCTCCATGGCCAGTGGACTTTGCCACCCCCTACCCAGGCCTGCCCTCCAAGCATCCTGCATCTAGTCTCAGGGTGAGTAAGCTATGGTCCCTCTGCATTTCCCATTCCTAGAGAGAAGCACACTCAGGCAAAAGCCCCCAGAGAACCTGACACTCTTGAAAAGACCCTGATAAACTGGCTGCATAGGTAGTGGGATTGCTGCGGGGAGCACAGGGTCCGAAACTGGCCTGAATTTCTCGGCAAATGCTTGCTGTGTTGGGCAGAGAGGAAGTGGTTTGTCCACCTACAGAGAAGGGTGGTTCAAATTAACAATCAGAAGAACTTTCTGTAGTCAAATGTCATGTCAGTGTTTAAAAAGTTGTCACCAGGAGGGAGCCCTTGGCTTGAGGGGGTTTTACTTGCGGCCTCCCCACTGGCACCTTCGGAAGGTGGGGCAAGGCAAGCATTCTTAGGAGGCATTATTACTAGGCCTTGGTTTGGCCAGGGTCATTGGTCTGCTCCTGCTCACATGCCTTATGTGCATGAAGTCCACTGGGGGCTGGAGCAACCTGAAGGAATCCTTCCTAGGCCAAGAGAGGCTGAGCTCAGAGGAGTCCTGGAGGCTGCCTGGACACCCTCACTACTGAGCTGTCCAGCCCGAGAGCCAGGCCACCAGCAGCAACAGAGCAGTTCCATTCCTGCTGGGCTGTAACTGGATGCCAGCATGCAGGAATGCAGAGCCAAAATATCCAAGTAACGATGGCAACTGAGATTTGCGCAAGTGGATGCATCTCAGCAACCTAAGCAAAAAGTGCAGCAAGGACTTCTCAATGAGACAAGTGCCTCCTACTTCTTGGAATTTTACAGAATCAGGACCCTGAACAAGGGTCTTCATGGCAGGTCCCTCCCCAGTTTCAAGGGTAACTGTCTGCATCATTCCTCTCCCTCCTCTCCCTCCTCAGCAGGCAACTGTTATTCTAACCACCATGCTGCCTCCTCCCTACTCTCTCTCCCGAGCTAAGGACTGGGAATCCAACTTTGACAGTTCCTGGTCTCAAGTCAGGCAGCTGGGAAGATGTGTTGGCTCTGGAAGGAATCATCTGGGTTGTGGTTTGTTTTTATTGATTGGAGAACAAAACAGATAAAACCTCAAATATGAATATGTACAGATATAGGATATAAAAAAAAAACCCACTAGACTAACCAATAGAAGTTCTTTCTCAAATTTAGATTGCATGTTGGTGTGCAGGCAGAGGGGAATGAGGAGGCACAGAGAAGGAGCATCAGTTCTCAAGTCCAGGAGCATCTTGATGGTGGGGAGGATGCCAGACAGCAGAGCAGTGCTGGTCCTGGATCAGCGAGTTTTGATTAAAATGCTCACACACGAGTGCATAAGCAAGGAGATGTAGTTTCGTAAGGAGGCAGTGCTAATGCTGTGGCTACCAACACACCTCCCCGCAGTTCTTCTTCCTGATTTTTCTCAAACATTTCTATCAAGCCCCTCAAGACTTGGTTTCCCTTTTCAGACCATCACAACCATAGAGATCCTCACCATTTGCAATGGAAAGATAGTGTAACTCTTTATAGAATATGGAATTGAGAGTCAGAAACACTTGAGTTCAAATTGCCTTATGCACCTCTAAGGTTAAGTAGGTGACAGGCACCCAAGTAGGAGAGTGACACACACTGTGCTGTGAGTTTAGCTACCAGACCTGGTGGGTGCCGCTGAGGCTGAACAGCCCCTCTTCATCCTTCCCCTGCTCATCCTTTCACTTCCTCCGTATTTTCATCATTCTCGCTTCCTTCACTCCTGTCCCAACTGTCCAACTGGAAACGTCACTGTCACATCTAGGAAAGGGCAAATTACTTCACTTCTCTGGGTGTCAGCCTGCCTTTCTGGAAAATGGGTTTGAGGGCTTTGATTGGAAGAAAGTCTCCTGAACCTTGGTGAATTCATGCCAAGAGAGGCTGGGCTGAAAGGAGGTCTTTGCCTTCTTATGTAATGTGGGATTATATAATGCTAGATTATATATCTATATATGTAATTTAAGATACAGACTGGCCTAATTAAGCCAGCAGAACTCTTAGTCTAATCAGGCCTGTCTTAAACAAGGATCCTATACTGCAGATAGCATGGCAACCCAACAGTAATGTAACTTTTGCTCTAAAATATGGCTACTTTATGATATCATTGATGATATATGACGTTACAACCCTTCAATGAGCTTCACAATTTCCCCTTTCCTTCTGGCACTCCCTCCTTCAATGACGCTAGACCTTTCTGTACAATTGCTTCATCCCCATGCCTTCTGAGACTCCTGAGTAACCTCCATAAGCTACAGCTTCCTTGACACCCTTCCCTGGGTGTCACAACCCCCAATTCATTCCTATCCTTCAGTGATCTCAGACTCACCTAAATTCTCCCTCCCTATACTATCCCATGATCCCTGTTCTCTCTCCAAAAAAAAGCCTCTTGCCTACTGCTCTCCCAGCTCTTTGTACTCAGGACAGCCTAAAAAGCAAGGTGTGCCCAGATTAGCTACAATCTTCACGGGCTCCCAGTTCCACCCCCACACCCCTACACACACTCTTTGCAGAGCCCAGAAAAGCCCCCCTTTGCCTCCCACAGCTGATAGGAGGCTTGTTCATCTGTGGCTGCCCTAGTCTGGTTGTCAAGGAAACAACAGAATCTCCCTGGGAGCCTGGCTTGTCTCCTAGCAACCAATATCCTACATCCCGCATCTTACAAAATGAGAAAGGGAGGAATATCCTGAAAATGAAGGTAAAAATTAAGGAGGATGGATAGGAAGAGAGAATCAGGAAGAGATGAGCAGAGAGGACAGCCTTCGAATTTAAAGAAGGCTACTACCAGAGTCGCTGACATTGTAATATGGAGAAAGATGGAGAGATGAATTCCCCTTGCAGATCCAGTGAACAGCAAGGCCCAAAGGGATCTTGAATACTTGTATTAACAAAAATGCAAGCCTAACACAGAATAAGCCTTCTCATACACCAAAAAACGATACTAAGGATTTCTTCCAGTAGTTGGCCAGAACTCAGATGCATAGACAGACTGCAATTGGAGTTGGGTTGAAACATCTCTGGGACGAGAAGCAAAGCACCCAATTTCCATTGTTTTCTAACGGCAACATTTCCACCACTCTGGACCTTTTCTCCTGACACGCTGCTCTTCATACACACACACAAAATAAAAATAAAAAGATATTAAGGGGGAAGGCCTCGAAACGCCAAGGCAATCGAGTCATCTTCCTTTCCCTAAAAAAACCCGGAAAAGGTTGTTAGTCCCCCGCCCCCTGAGACCCCAACAGCCGAAGCAATAGCCCAGGGAAGAGCGAGAGCGTAAGGGAAGTTGGGAGGGGCAGACAGGAGGGGTGCAGGCAGAGCCCGGAGGGCGCAGCAGGGCTAAGCGGCGCGTTTCCAGAGACTGCTTGCAACCCGGCCATAATAGAAATTAATCATTTACTTACACCACTACATGTGACGGGGTGATTTCTAGTGTAAGGATCACATCTCTTCCTGCTAAGCACGCTCATTTTAGTGAAATGTCTGGGGTCACTCCACGCGTGCAAGTTAGGACGATGTCGGCACCGCTGCGCTGCTGCTGCTGGCTTTTGCTGCCGCTGCTACAGGCTCCGGGCCCGGGTGCGTTGGATCAGAAACTCGGACGGAGTAGCTCAGGCCGGACGGCGGGCCGGGAGCGGCCGCGCGCGCGCCACTGCAGCCATCGCCTCTTCCGGATCAGCATCTCCCCGCGCCCCTGGTGCCCAATGTCATGGAGGTGCGCCGGAGCCGGGCTGCGCGCGGCCGCTCCGACCTCAGGCGGCCGGGCCGCGCCGCCGCCTCGGGTCCTCTGCCTGCGCAGGCTGGAGGCGGCGCGCAGGAGAGGAATGGGGGGCGAGGCCGCCGCTGCTATGCCTGGCCCGCTCCGAGGGCGCAGCCGCCGAGACGCCTAGCGCAGCAGTCCCGGGGACTGCTCTCGACCTCTTTCTTTCATTCACAAAAATAGGAAAGGGAGAAAAAAAAGAGAGAAAGGGGAGAAAAAAAAGGGGGCGAATCGCACTGCTGCCGTGACAGGCACCGCCTACCGCAGCGCTCCGTTGGTAGAAAGGGGGCGGGGGGGCGGGGAAGGGGCGGGGGAAAGAAGGGGATTGGGCGCCCTAGCGACCCCGCCCCCGGCCCCGCCCCGTGTCGCCGCTCTCTCCCTCCCGCCTTTCCTTTCTCCTCCAGGAGGGACGAGGTGGGGGTTCGGGGGCGGGGAGGCGGGGGTGGGGTGGCTCGGCTTGCCACCTGTGCAGTGTCGCGTGCCCTCTACCTGGTGAGGCGCAAAACCTCGCCCGGCTCCCACGGGGTTTGCACCTTCCCTCCGAGAAGCCGAGGAAGAACTCCGAGAGGCACCCTAGTCAGTCCTAGAAGGGATGCGCATTAGGAGAGGGGAACCGGCATTTTTTTCCTTGGCCCTTAAATCCAGGCCTCCACTACTTGTCCACGGGGAAAGCGAGACAGCGTTTCGATGTACGCCCTCTGCTGGCGTGGGAGTTTTCTGGTCGCGTAGGGCCTTCCTCTCTCCATCACTATTCCTGCCGCAGCTGCCTTTGTCTCCAGCTGCTGTGGCCCTTAGTTTCAGAGTGGGTCCCTGTGCCACCTGCGCCTGTTTCCCACCTAAGCCTTCTCCCCCGCGCTCTTCTCCGGCAGTCTCCACTTCCATTCCACCCTCCTCCCTATTGCCACCTGGAGTTTACCAGCATCTTTTGACTTCTGAAAGAAATACCATGAAGACCTTAGCCCGGAAGATGGTATCTAAGACACCTCTAGGCTCTAGGTCTCAATGGACTCCTCTGTAAAACAGAGAGGTTATAAGAGATGACATCTGTAATATAAATGATCTCGAAGTTTCCATGTTCAAGGCTAGCTTGATTATGATGATGTTGAATGCTAGTAATTACAGTAGTCAGCTCAGTCTGGTTTTATTCATGTTGTCGACTTCCTCTGGACGATTTTTAAAGTCCAGATTGACTTGCTTTTCTCTTAACCGCCTCCATCACACCTCCAACTTGTGCTCTGAGGATACAAATCCACTCTGATACTAGTTTATGCAAAATATGATTGGGAAGAGAAATCCATTGCCAAAAAATGTCAAATAAAAAGTGAATTTTGCATTGTCTGAAGCATATGTAAATGCACATAACTGGAAGTTGCCCATCAAGGTGTTCATGATAAACACACTTTCTGGCCTGGTTCACATTCTGTAAATGTCTGATAGTGAAGTATGCTTCCTCCATCTCCTCAATCTACCTAGAACTGGAGAAAAGATTGAGGATGACTGACACTTCTAGCTAGGACTCATTCTCCACAAAACAGAAAGTTTTGGTTTAACACATGCTTAGGAAAGAAACTAAACAATGTACAAGTGTGTTTGGCATTGAAGAGCCTCACCCTATCCTCTGTGTGCCAGAAGTCACTATGGGTGCTTCTGGTGTGGGGGGGCAGAGCTTCTTCCACTTACACCCTGTCCCCTTCTCTCAGCTCTAGAGTGCAAGCCTATTGTCCTCACCTTTCACATATCCAGGCATTAGGCACAGCCCCAGCACAGGACAGAGCAGAAAAACAGAACACCTTCTACCCAAAGTCATGGAGCTACCAGACCTGCAGCTATGGAGTCAAGGCCCCTTACCTCTTTGGAAAAAGAGCCAGCTCATTGCCCAACAGGCTGGACTGTAGGGCTTCTAAAGTGTAAGGTTAGTGGAATAAGTTGCACCCCCTCCTTACGTTCTGTAAACCATCAGGCAGAGCCAGATACTCTGCTGCTGGGAGGTGGGGTGGGGGGTGGGAGTCACCCTAATTCCAAGCTCTGCTTTTTTCCCATAATCCTCATTCAGTTTTTCTTCAACCCAAAGTTCCCGACTATATAACCTCTCAGGCATTTCCAGTCACAACCCCACTCAGCCATCTCCTGTCGTCTTTGGTTCCTCAAAGTCCCCTTCTCCTTTGAAACCAGTTTCTCTCCCATACCCCCACACACATGCCCCTCAGGCCTTTATTACTATTGAACTATCCCATCATGATCCAACCTGGGCTGTCTGGGGACCTCCCCTGCAAATCTCTCCCACAGGCCAGCCTATAAGGACTGCCCCACCAACCATGGTTTTTCACTCTCAGCTCAATGACCAGGATCTCCAGGCACCAGCTCCCAGCATTTTCCCAACACCAGGACAATCAAAGATTCTTGATACCAGAGGCAGTTCACCACCAAGCTCCAGCCCTTAGCCTCTGCCTTAATATGCCTGATACCAGGCCTTTTCTCCACCCAGTCTTGGCCTTCAACTCACCCCAACCAGCTACTCAAGACAGCCACAGAATCTTGGCTCCCAGGCCAAAGATCTGGCTACCACATTTGCTTCATCTTTGCCCAGCCCTCCAATGACATAATCCTGGAAAACAGAGCCATTCCTAGAGGCTGGGTCCTTTGCCAGCAACCAAAGAGTTGTCAGCACCCACTCTGAGCCTTGTACCCAGTCCCCAGCAGGGGATCATAGCACAGGCAGCTCCCTCTCTCTCACTTTGCACCACTTCTACATCAGCCTTAGTGAGTCCATTTTCCTTGCTTCAGATTACTTCTCAAGTCAGGCATGGTGGGAGGTTTCTCCAGAAAGGCTTCTGGTTTGTTTCTCTGCCTCCTCCTTTCTTCTGTTACACACACACGCACACGCACACACATATACCAGCCCCCTTGCCCATTGTTTTGTGGTACTTCAGAATCAGCTGTCAATTCTCCCCCTGGTAGTTAGGCTCCCATGCTGTCCTTCCACTGGTGGGCCTGGGCAATGCCCTGTCACAGCCTGGCTTACTCACCCCAAGGGGGGCGGGTAGGGGTTGGGTGGCAATGCCTGGCTGCACCCTGAAAGGCTTCTGGCATCTTGGAGGCAGATTCCATTCCAGTCTCCCACCTCCCCAACATCTCTTTCCTCACCAAAACCCTCTTGTGACTGCTACTTCCCAGTGACATAAACCCTTTGAAATTGTCACCAAAAGGCAGTCTCTCCGTCTATCCCTATAACCACCCTTGTCAAGGTTGTCACATGGTTGCTGTTTTCCTGAACCTTGTGACCAGGAGGACTAGTCTGAGGAAATAACTCTCCATCCTGGTTCTCAGGAAGGTACCCACACACCAATCTCTCAGCCAGTACCACCAAGTCCTTCTCTCCATGTGGCTCTGCAGGTCCTTCCACAGTGCCACCCCAAGCTCGCAGTGCCCTCCTCCAATCTGCCTGTTTCATTTGCTTCACAGGCGGTTCTAGCCCTTCAACTATTTGCAGGCTCCTAACCTCTTTTCTCTCCACCCCTTTCCTGGAACCGAGCCTCTGTGAAGCCCACCCCACAGGCCCTGTGATGTGAGTTCCTCCCCTTCCCCACTGTGCAGACTGGGGCACGTGGTATTACCTCCCTGTGCTTGGGGCAAAGTTCAGAACCAGCTGCAAGCAAAAGCTGAGGAATCTCAACATCCAGAGCCCTGGCAGGAGGAATGAGCCAAGTCTGGAAAGTCTAAAGTCTCTGTCTAGGGCTCAGGGCCACTGCCAGGTCTCCACAAGGAGATGGGACCTTCCTGGGCCTTTGCTCTAGCAGTGACCTCAGCCTGAACTCTCTTCTTCTTCCCATCCCCTGCACTTGGATGATGCTTACTCATCTTTCAAGTCTTACTTTAGATGTCACTTCTTCCAGGAAGCCTTCCATGAATACTCCCTACAAAGTCTGGGTTCCTTGTCTTTTCTCTGTATACCCCCATTAATATTAGTCACACTACTCTATCACTGGGTCTCTCTTTCCCTCACAGTGCTGAGAACTCTTTAGAGAAGAAACTATGCTTATTCAAAAGAGTATCCTTTATGCTGGTCCGGCAACGAGCATTCAATAGGTACTCAATAAATGCTTGATGGATGAATGAATGTTTGGGATGGGGAACTTGATGGGGAGGGGGTTGACACCACTCAGTCGCTACTCACATGCTGTCTAGAGAGGTCTTCCACAGGCTGTACCAGCCTTTTTTTCAGGTTGCCATTGCTCTGTACTCCCTCTAGTCTCCTTGTTGGGCTGGACTGAAGGGAATGGGGCAGGGCAGGGGAGACAGTGGAAGAAGGAATGAGCACATTGTGAGTTACCCAAAGAGACACCACAGGGCCGGTCAGCCCGAACAGAGGGCCTTACTCAAAACAAGAGCATGGCTCCTGCTATGCAGGCCCAGTGTGCTGAGATACCCTACCTGGGGGCCGAGACAAGGTCACCCTAGGGAGTCAATGCGCTACTTGAAGGGCAAGCACTGGGGTCATGGTCCACTCCATGCAGATGGGCATCTGCACGTTTGAGCTGGCTTGGTCATTTGGAAAGAGCAGTCTACTGTCCATGGGGAAGCCTGGACTCTGTCCTTACGTGGCTGTGTGATATTAGGTAATTCCTTCTCTCTAGGCCTCAGTTTTCTCATGCAACAAGGTCAGGTGACCTCAAAGGTTCATTCCAGCACTAACATCAAACATGGTTTTCTAGCATGGAAGGCCAGATTTTATTGCCCATCCTTTTCATTGGAGCTGCTCCTGATCCAAATTGGGACTTAGCAAAATATCAGCTGATGGCTACCAAGGCTGAGAATGGGAGAGGAAGTATTTGGCGTGGGGCAGGAAGGGAGGAGGTTAGACACATGGTAAGAGGCAGAGAGAGAAATGAATTCTTGCAATTATCCCCACTTTCAGTTTCCTTAAATGGTCAGTCACAATCTTGGGACCAGTTTAGCTAGCCAAAGAAAATTTTAGAATTTCAGGAGAGCTAGGGAACGATCAAGGACAGGTTCGGAGAGGCCAGCCAGACACCTCTGGAAGCAGATGGCCCTGGGTCTTTAAGAGACAATGGAAGGCCATCTCTATGACAATACCCACGGAGAAGGTTGGTAACAAAACAGAAGAAAGTCAAGGGAAGAGGAGGCCCCCAAGCCCAGTGTGGAGAGGAATGTGGACAACAGCATCAGTCCTAGTCTCCCCTCCACCAGGAACTGGCTGTGTGGCTTTGGGCAAGGAACTTAACCTTTCTGGTATTACATTACAGATAACAATATTACTTACCCAAAGACAGGGAGTGGCTAAATAATCTCATGGGCCCTCCCAGGGCTGAAATTAGAGACTATGTGCTCCCCCTAACTCTTCCTCCACTTCTGCCTGCTCCCCTTCATAGACTTATGCTTAGGACTCCTGTGTAAAGGGGCCCCCAACTCCCATTTGTGCCTATGCCTCCTGGGCTGCCTATGGAGAGCAGACGGCACAGAGGGCCTGGGCAAGGCTCAGGGTGGGGCGGAATTCTGACAGTCTAACCAGAATTGGAAAATCTTTTGCCTGCTTCGGCCCGGTGCCCAGTGGATCTCCTGAGGAAATGAACAAACCGGGTGAGGCAGTGACAGGAACACCAGTGAGAATTCTGCTATGGGCTGGCAGTGCTGCTCAAGGCAAGAACTGAAGACTCCACTCCCAGTCTGGTCCAGCCAGCCCCTTCTGGCAGAGGGCTGAGCATGCGAACCCTTCTGCCTGCTCACAGGAGCTCTGCATCCTGGAAACCGCAGCAGGCTGCCACCTCTATATACCGCATATACTGTCTCTTTGAGAAGCTCTTCATTCAGGAAAAACAAACAAACAAACCACAAACGTGAGCACTTGTTGGTTTATGTCTTTAAAGAGTTGCAAATACCATCTCTAATGTGGGGGTTGGGGATGAGGGGATACTGTGTGTGTGTTGAGGGTGCGGGGGCAGGGGAGGGAGGTTTGGGGAGGAATGCATGGTCCACTTCTAGTCTCCTGTGATGTTAATTTTTTAAGACAGGCACCAAAAACCACCACTAGGTGAGCCTACAGCAGAAAGAAGCTAGACGGTGTTACTTTTTTCCTGTTTTATAGGTAGAAAAGTTACAAGAGGGGAGCAAAAGTATACCCCCTAGGCAGTGCGTCCAGGCCTAAGATCCTTTATTTCAAGCAAGCTGCAGACCTGAGAGAAAGCAGGCCCATTCCTGGAGCCCTGCAGAGCTGCGAGGGAGAAGCTCTGAGGAGGCTGAGCACCCCAAAATAGATTTGTGTTTTTTCACAACTTTTTCATGAAGCATTGGCATCTCTTGCAGCATGGGAAAAAAATAGCCTGAACTGTTAACAAATAGAGATTATAAAAAGCCCCAACTGTTCCCCACGGGTTTCCATGTGGCTGAGGTGCCCTAATGTAGGCAGGGAGGAGGCTGGGAGAGGCGGCAGGGGAGGTATGTGTCCAGGAGCCCCCAGTCTCCTCTCTTCCGACCTACTTTCTCTCTCAGTAGCTGTTTCCACTAGAACTCACAGGGATAATAATCGAGTAAGGGATGGGAAAGGTTTTTGTTGACCCTCAGAAGTGGTCCCTTGTGAGTGCAGATTACTGTTAACTACCTCCAGGTAAAGGAATGCATGGCACAGAACGGGGCATCTTAAAAATGAATTGAGTTACAGTGAACCTGGTTTAAATCAGACAGCCCTCCTGAGTAGACAGGGTTTGTTTAGGAAATCTTTAGAGGGCTCAATGTTCTTGCCAAGGTCAGCTTAGCCTGAACTTGGACTCCTCCTCCTTGGGCATTGCTTTGTGTCAGTAACCAGAGTGTTTGAGGTCAAAGGATTGTGTGGGGTGAGTTTCCCTTGCCCGGCTCCAGGCCAGACCCATGCCTGCATCCTTTGGCCCAGCCCTGGAACCTTCTTGGTACTAGGACTCTGACAGCACAAGAAAGAGAATGGGAGAATGGTATAAAAGGTGCTGGAGTAGAGACTGGAACTGGGTTCCTATCCCTTTGGGATCCTCAAAGTAAAATCAGCAGCTTGACCTGGCTGATATCTGAGGAGCCTCCAGCCTGACTTTTTATAAGCAGAGGAGAAAAATGCCCCCAGCTCCCCAGAGCTACATGTTCCCCACAAAGTCTGAGATTGGTCAGGGAGCCACGCCATCCAGCTTTACAGGCCCCTTTCTTGTCTCCTCCTATCCTTCTTATCTCTCCTTCTCCCTTTTCTTTGTCTTCCCTATTCTTCTCCCTTCCCTCACCTCTTCTCTTGGGCAGAAATTGCTATAATAATATATACTCCTGGCTCTGGCTTGGTCAAAGAGAGGAGGATGGCAAGTGGGCAGACAGCCAAGATGCTAGGGACTCTAATGGACATTATTTAACCCTGGATGGGCAGTCAGTCAGGGAATGCTGGCCAGAAGTTTCCTGAGATGGTGACAGTGGTGAGGGACCAACAGGACAACTCATTGTCTCTGGACTTTTCTGACTCCAAAGCCCTCTTTCAGGCTCCAACCAGCAAAGTAAGCAGCCAGCTACCCAGGGAAATTGCAGCCCCTCCCAGGGTCATGGCTGAGAAGGAGGCTGGGCTGTGCTGAGGGTATAACACCCTTTGTCCCAGCCAAAGCTTTGCTCTGTAGGGCATGGCCCTTCCCAGCTTACAGACCCCAAGTGAAAGACAGAAATAAGATGAGGAGAAGCAAGGCAGACCAGATCACAGTGAGGAGAGAGGGCTGATATGAGGACTCAGAGGGTAAAGGAGTTGGTGCTCAGAGTTGGAAACTGCCCACGGAACAAGTCAGCCCATGCGACAGGCTGTGGCACAGGGGCGGCAGGTTGCCGCTATGCAGCCTCTTGGAAACACAGTCCAAGGCATCTCAAAGGCCACTGAACACATGTCTCAACTTAGTCTGGTTGTCCAGGGCTTGCCACACGCTCTGGAAAGTTCCTGGTCACTCTACCCTTCTCCCAAACTACCCTCTTCTTCCCCTGAGGGCTGTCTGGGAGCCTGAACATTGGAGGCAGCCCCAAGAGGAGACACATGCGCTGCCATCTCTGCAGCCCACAGGGGAGCCATGGGCTGGCAGAGTGGCTCCAGCAGACCTGAGCTTACATTGCTCTAACTGCCATTTTATACACACAGGGCTCAGGACTGGCACCATGGTGCATGGAGGTGTCAGTCCAATTTCGTTCCTCTTTCTAGTCATCCCTGGCCAAGAACTGTCAGGTTGTCAGATTCCTGACTGCACTCAGCCTCCTGGGCCTGTGCGGTGGCTGTGTGGCAGGTAGAGGTGGTGTGGGCCACTAACATCCCTGCCAAGCTATAGGCACCTGACCTGCCATGCAACCCAAGTCACATTGCTTATTCTGAGTCTCTGGGAAAAAATGAGACTCGTTTGCTCATTCATCCATATATTTTTTTCTTCCATTTGTCACATGCCTGTTAAGCTCCTACTCGTGCCAGACACTGTGCTAGAGATCATGAGGATTAAAAAATGATCATGATGCCACCCGTCATCAAGGACCTTAAGCTTAATAATAATAATTATTATTATAAATATTATCTTATTTTTGTTTATTACATGTTCATTATTGGACTATATGTACTATTTAAACTTCCAAACAATCCTATGAAGAGGTAGGTACTATTACTATTCCCACTTGGTGGATGAGGACATTGAAACTTCAAGAAGTGATATGACTTGCCAGAGTCACAAAGCAGGCAGCCACAGGGCGAGGCTTCTAATCTGGCAGCTGGCTTCAAGCCTCTCAGAGTAGATGGCACAGCCTGAGCCCCTTCCAACCTCATGCCCTGATTTTAGAGCATTAACGCATTGTTTTTAATTCATATAATAACAACCCTCTTTATCTTACAGATAAGAAAACTGAGGCCCAGAGCAGAAATCAGCCTTGCAAAGTCACACAGGGAGTTTGTGGCCATGTCAGGCCCTGGGATAAGGCCCCTGTGCTAGACTTTATCTTTGAGTTTCAGTTTCTTCATGTAGGAATCCAGGGGGTTCAGAGAGTTCTGTAGATGATCTTTCCTGGTTTTGAAATTCTGATTGTGTGCTGTTATTACATGATGTCTTATTCTGCCTTCAGGAGGGTCAACAGGAGCTAGGGAGACAGAAAGCAGAGAAACAGGAATGGACCAGCTGAGACTTGCCTCACAGCTCTGCTGCAGCCCATACCCAAAACAATCTTTGCCCCATAGGGAGACAAGAATGTGGAAATATTTTCATGCCTCAGGGCATAGGCTTCTAACTCAGTTGATGGAATATATAATATACAAATAAATAAAAATATATTTATCTATCTCCAACAGAGGGACCGATAGGTTTTAAGAGCTAGTGATGAGAACATACATCCTAGAGGTGAGAGAGCATAGGGAAAAGACACAAAACTACTGCAACTTAGAGCCAGGTTTACTGTAAACATGGTCAGCTGGATCCTTAAACAGTCACTTCACGCAGCCTCTCTCAGCCAGACTGGCATTTGTGTGAGGGCTGTACTGTTCTCTCCTTTTGCCGATGCCCATGGCTGCCGATCCCTCAGCCTCGGCTCCTGTCTGATGTAGTGCACCCTGGCAGGGATACTCTCTCAAGTTTAAGAAATCTTAGGCTAGGGCTGGTCCCTTCCTAAAAAAAAAAAGTTTTCTCACTCAGCTACTCCTTTGCAAGGAAGGGATAGCTGGCTGGCTGGGGATCTCTGCTGCCCTAGAAGGAATTCATGCAGTAAGCTTCATGGTTCTTGGCCAGGTGTGGCTGGGAAGAGGAACAAAACCGGGTGGGCTGGGGGCAAGAAAGGGTAAGGATTGGGGTTAGAGGTGCTGCCTAGTGTTGTTGTTGTTGTTGTTGTTGTTTTGTTTTGTTTTTTGAGAAATGGATCAGAGGGCTCCCTGAGTGGAGAGGGACTGGTAAGGGGACACATAGGGCAAGTTCAAGTGCAGGGTAACTGGCAGAGTGGAGGCATCCCTGGCATTGGCAGCAGCCCTTCAGGTTGGGGAGGGGCAGGAGGAAGAGTGAGCATGAGAGTCAAGGTGGCCCCAGAATCACAGGCTGTTACTGTGCCCCATCCTGGTCACTTGGATGGATAAGGATGAAATGGGCTGAGAGATGGGCTGCTTGTTCCCTCCCGCTGCCTTCCCTTCCTTTTGGCCAAGTTCAGAAGGAAAGAGTGGAGGCCAGGCCTGCACATGGCATCTGTAGACAGCCCCCTATGATACTCTCCCTGCAGGTAGAACCCCCCTCCTGCCCTGGGAAATGCCTGCCTCAATCACTGGGCCACAGTTGAGGGGCCATTGCCCCTTGATGGCTAAGACACCTGACTTCTTAACCCATGCACCCCTTGTTGCACCTTCATATCCATCCTTGGGAAGAGATCACATTCTGAGAACTTCATCCTATAGTAATTGCTGGCAGTGACCAGGTGAGGACAGGTGAAGCAGCCGGGACTCAGAGTGTGCTCTCTTTTCCCCAGGCACAGCGGTGATCTCAGGACCGGTGGGGCCATGAGTCATTCACTTACCTGCTGCCTCTCCTCTGGGACCAGCTGGCCTGTCACCATTTCCTGTCTAGATGCAGTGTCCTGGGCCAGGTCAGTGGGAGTGAATATATCAGGAAACAATACCCAGACTTTAGGGGCTAGAATCCAAAGCCCAGCCTATGGGGAGCCAGGTGTGAGACATGGTTACTATATCCAGGGGTGGGACCAGCAGACCAGCCTCCTGATCATTTCCCTCCCCGTCCAGTGCTGTGCAGAGCCCAGAAGTAAGCCACCTGGAGGCCATATTCTCATCATTGGACAAGTGAGCAATCTTGAAATGGCCCAGCCCTTGACTCCCAGAGGCACACTTTGGTGTGCCTTTAGGCCTACATTCTGACTTCTGTCCTGGACTCTCCTCCTGTCTCTGGTGACTCATGCTGCTTTGAAATTTCACTAACACTCTTCTGACGCACATCCTGAGAACCTGGCCTTGAGCCAAGAAACAGTCCTGTTGCATCAACTCCACCTGTGATTAATTTTGGCCCCCTGAGATAGGAGATATATAGAGTTGTAGAGAGGGAAAGTAGGCTGAACAAGCAAGGGTGGGGTGATGGGGCAGCTGCTGGACAGGAAGGCTTTCTTCTGCTTCTGCTCACCTGCACACAAGAAGGAAATAGAGGGGAAAGCTATTGGCTTGGCCAAGCAGATTGAGCAACCGAATTCAAAACCTAGGTTGGCCACTGTGCTTCTTGGAATTGATTTCTGGACCTCGGTTTATCCTTTTGTGAGGCTTAAAGGTTTGCTAGTCTCTAATCTTGAATGCTAAGAATGACAGCCTCTTTGCTGGGTTAATGGAGCTTCCATATCATTCAGCCCATTTTGTCCTAATGGCTTGAACGCTGTTCAATCCCCATTTTGAATATAATGTGAGGGGCTGGCCCCAGGAGGGATTGTAGAGAAGGCAAGAGAGGGTCATAAATTGGGGGATAGGAATTGAAGACCTTGATTCATTTTCTTGTCTGCCATCACCCTGACTTCTCCCCATTAGGTACTCAATAGTGTAAAGGGAGAAGTTCCCCGGGTCCCCACGGCACTCACCTCCTGCAGGTCTCTGACATGTTTCAGTAGCTTGAAGGGCCCCTGTTCTGTGTGTCCCCCCATCTCCACTCCTTCAGAAGGTGACTGCTCTTCCCGCTCCTCACCAGACTGTCCTTGACCTCTTATCTGCATCCACCCCTAAGCCCGAGGCTTAGGACTCACAGCACTCCCTGCCCCTGCCAGCTGCTGCCAAGAAATAAAAGAACCCAGGAGTGCATGAATAGAGCAGGGTGAAGGGCGATCCACAGTGGATTCTGGAAACAAAGCCCTCCATCCACTGTCCCAGCCCCAAAAAGTGGCTTCAGTGAGAGGAACCATCAGCCAGGTCGGGGAGTTGCCCTGTCAGTAAAGATGACACCCAGAAGTCTGGCAGATACCCTATTCTTTGTAGATATGGTAGGGTAGAGTAGATATGGTCTACAGGGGATGCTAGAGAAGCAAGCTTTCAGCACTCATCTCGCCTTCTCTCTCTTAGCCACACTCAGGCACCATGATCATTTTAGAAGATATAGATGAGTAAGAAAATGAGTCTCTGCCTCAATACTCACACTAATGATTATACTCAGGAAATTTTTTCAGATTAAAAGTACCCCTAATAAGACAACAGTACATCATAACTAGGTAGGTTTAGGAATTTAGAATCCTGAGTCAGACTGAGTTCAGGTCCAAGGAGTCCCAAGCACAGGTTTTGGATGTGATGCATGTTTTCTTGTGTAGTCATTATCGTCTTCTAATGATGTCATGTATAGTACATTAAATATTACATATATATAAGTTATAAAACATAATAAAGACCCAAGTAACTGTAAACCCCTTACTCAGCTTAAAAAGTATAATATGACCAATAAACCGCATGGTCGAGGCTACTGCAGGTATGTAACTCCCCATCCCCACCTCCAGCCTCGCCAACAAAGGGATTCCTATTCTGCATTCTATGTTTGTCATTTCCTCAATGATTTAATATATTTTATAGCTCCATCTATAATTGTTTTTTTAATTGTTTTTTTCTTCTTGTTTTTGTTTGTAAGAAAAAGCAATATTTTATTTTTTAAATATTTATTTCCCTGGTTCTATAATTAACAGATGCTCATTAATACATATTATTAATAATTTCAGAAATCTTGGAATAATAAATATTATTAATAATTGCAGCACAATTTTTACCACCAATAGATATAAATATCTACAATACATAATTGGTACAATACTATGTGTATAACCTGATCATAAAGGTTCATAATAGAACATTTAGAAAGTAGAAAGTAAATGAAAAAATGTGTGTGTATTTCACACTGATTTGAACATGTTCGATGTGCCTCTCAACATTTTAACTGGTTATTCAGGAGCAAAGTTCTCCATAGGTAAGAAGGTTCCAGATCATGGCCATTACCTTGGCCATTTCAAGGGCTTTCTATTAATATTGTCAATTAGAAAAAGATTTATGTACATCCCCTGGAATAAACATATCACGGAGGGGACCCTCAACAACCTTAATTCCAAACAAGCCCACTCGAATTCCAGGAAAAAAATATTTTACTATTGAATATTTAACAGAACCATTCCAGCATAATTCCAAACAGGCTCACTCGAATTCCAGGAAAAAAATATTTTACTATTGAATATTTAACAGAACCATTCCAGGTATGTGAAATCAATTATTTAAATGATAAATAAGTCTTGCCTCTACAAAAAACCTTTTTTCCTGAAGGAAGAAAATAAAAACATAGGTTATGATTACCATCAACAAACCAAGTTTACTTGGCCTATCAACCTCAGAGTTCAGCTCTTTTTAGCAAAACTATTTGAGCTCTGTTTCACTGGATTGGTGTAAAAGTAGTCTATACATTGGTGCAAACATGTCTACATGTTATTTCTATTCCTACTTATGCATATGACAGGCAGTGACAATCGACCATGGTACCCACTGTTTCTGAACTAAGGCTGGAAGGCATCTCAAAACAGTGTTTCTATCCACAAAATAGTGTTTCTATCAATGGATCAAAGTTTGCACGAAATCTAAGGCCTAGTTTGTAGGTAGTTCTGTTTTGGTACATAAGAAAGGCTTAATAATGAGGCAGTGGGAGGAGAGGTAGTGGCAAGAGCGGAAGGAGATAGTGGAGCCAAGCACCCACCAACAGATGGGGTGGCCAGGAAACTGGGGAAGAGGTTCTAAAACAGACACTGCCATCTTTCCCAGAGCCTTCCTTGGCATGAATGATGAACACAGAGATGACAGGCCCAAGCCAGTGGACTCTGAGTCTCTTGCACTTGGGTTAGGTGACATGGTGAGAGAACAGGGCCAGAGATCAATGGGAGCAATGGAAAGCTTCTCTCTTCTAGTTCAGCTGGAGAAATACCTGGGCAGGCCTCAGCACTTAGCCTCTTCAGAGACAGACATCACCAGTTATAGTTTAGGGCCTTTGATCCCAGTAGGGAGGCCTGGGGTTGGAGGAGTGGAAGAGTGGGCAGAGGGGTCTGCAGCATCCGAGGGCGATGTGGTCAGGATTTGGGCTGCCTGAGCTGAGCAGCATGGTGCCTCTGCAGCTGGAACTCAGCTGATTTGGCTCAGGGCCTAGCTTAGGCCCTAGACTCTGGAGAAGTTGGCACTTTGCTGTAAGAGCATACCAGCCAGAGTGGGCCTGCTGCTCATCTGCAACCTCTGAAGAGCAGACAGAGCTGCTTCAGGGACAGGTAAGAGGAAAGAGTTGAGGATGGTACTTAACTGCTGTCCTTTACACCTTCCCCCATCCCCCAAACCCAGAAAGAGGAGCCTGCACTAGCTGCAGCCATGAATTTGTGACAGCAACTACGTGATGGCTTATTCAAATACATTTGGTTGAAAGAAGACTCAGCTCTCAAAACCAACCTACTTGGAACAATCTCTAGAGACCTGTTCTAGTGAGGGCATCTCATGGTTCCATCAAAGCAAAGAAGAGTGAGGGGTGGGGGTAGGGTGGCCACTGCAGCCTAGGAGGTTCGGGAGCTGAAGGTAGCTTCCCTAGTCTTTCCTGGAGCTCTCTTTCAGTCAGCTCAGTCAGCAAGAAAACTAAAAATAGGTTTAAAAATAATTGTCACCACAACCAGAGTTAGAGAGACGGTTCACTTCTACTAGTGGTTGAATCAACTCTAGTCAACAGACACTTATTGAACTAGTTAGGGCAGGCACTGTGCCAGGCACTGACAATTTGCTTTTACAATAGGAAATGAGATGTAAGAAAAAAATACTTTCTGACAAGCAGACTTTTTATATAACCTGCAGTAGAAGTCTGGAAAATACATTTCTAAACCTCAGAGGAAAATCGGTAGGTGGTTTAGAATCAGAAAAGTTGTGAACAAATCCTTTTGCTTTAATCTCCATGAACAGAAAAAATATCACACTTGAAAGAAGGAGCGGCTTAGAACAAAGTAGTGTTTTCTTTTCATTGGCTATATTTAACTACAGAAGATTTGAGCAAATTAAAAATTGTTGTTTGGGGGTCATAGCTATGAAGTGCGGTGCATCTAATTTAATCAAGTTGAAATACAAAGTTGTCATTTGGGATTGCTAAAGTATTTGGGACATCACACAAAACTGTTAGAAGATTAGGTTCCTTGGAATTCAGAACTCTAATTTTAAATATCCACAGAGTTTGTTTTTTAAGAAAACTTGGTATTGGACATTAGTTCAAACTTTTGCTTTGAAGATTGCTAGGATAACAATCAAATTCGTCCTGATTAAATGAACTGACCCTGCTGTTTTTCAGACTTATTAAGGAATTTGACGATTAAATGAATTCTAATTTTTTTCTCTGTTAAGATAAATACACAATGTTTTCACTGTTTGTTCTCATAAATATGCTAATCTAGCAATTGAACATTTAAAATCTGAGGGATTTTAGTTTACTAGTAATTTTTTTAGCAAATATAAATGGACAAAGAACATGCAAATATAATTCACTTAAAAATAAATATGGACACAATCATTTATAAAAATTTAGTTTTCAATGACTATATTATATTAGTTTCAGGTGTACTACTAATGATTAGAAATTTATATATCATACAAAGTGATCACCCCAATAAGATTAGTACCCATCTGACACCATACGTAGTTTTTATATTATTGACTGGACTTCTTGTGCTGTACTTTACATCCCCACGACTATTTTTATAACTGACAGTTTGTACGTCTTAATCCCTTTCACCTTTTTCACACATCCTTCCTAATCTCCCTGCCATCTGGTGACCATCAGTTTGTTTTCTGTATCTATGAATTTACTTCTGTTTTGTTTGTTCATTTATTTTGTTCTTTTAGATTCCACATATAAGTGAAATCATATAGAATTTCTTTTTCTGTCTGACTTATTCCACTTAACATAATATCTTAACATAAGTTCATCCATGTTGTCTAAATGTCAAAATTTCATTCTTTTTATGGCTAAATAATATTCCATTGTATAGATGCACCACAACTTCTTTATCTATTTGTCTATTGATGGACACTTAGTTTGTTCCCATATTTTGGCTATTGTAAATAATGCTTCAGTAAACATAGGGATTCATATATCTTTTTGAATTAGTGTTTTGGATTATTTTGCATAAATACCTAGAAATTGAATTGCTGGGTCATATAAAAATTATATTTTTAAATTTCTGAGGAACCTCTATACTATTTTTCATATTTACATTGTTACCAACAGTGCATTAGGGTTTCCTTCTCTCTACATTCTGACCAACATTTGTTTGTTGACTTATTAATGATAGCCATTCTGACAGGTGTGAGGTGGTATCTCATTGTGGTTTTAATTTGCATTTCCCTGATGATTAGTGATGCTGAGCATCTTTTCATATGTCTATTGGCTATCTATATGTCCTCTTTGGAGATATATATATATATATATATATATATATATATATATATATATTCATGTCATCTGCCCTTTTAAAAATAGGATTGTTTGCAGTTCTTTTTATTTTAAGTTGTATGAATTTCTTATATATTTTGGATATTAACCCTTACTGGATGTATCACTGGCAAATATTTTCTTCCATTTAGTAGGCTATATTTTCATTTCATTGATGGTTTCATTTGCTGTGCAAAACCTTTTTAGTTTGATGTAGTACCATTTGTTTATTTTTTTCTTTCACTTCCCTTGCCCAAGGAGACATATCCAAAAAATATGTATCGCTAAGAGCAATGTTGAAGAGCTTACTGCCTATATTTTCTTCTAGGAGTTTTATGGTTTCAGGTCTTACATTTAAGTCTTTAATCTATTTTGAGTTTATTTTTGTATATGGTATAAGAAAATGGTCTAGTTTCATGTTTTTGCATGTATCTGTCCAGTTTTCCCAACACCATTTACTAAATAGACTGTCTTTACCCATCTTCTTGCCTCTTTTGTCATAGATTAATTGACCATACAGGTATGGGTTTATTCTGGGCTCTCTATTCTGTTGCGTTGATCTATGTGTCTGTTTTCATTCTAGTGCCATGCTGTTTTGATTACTAGAGCTTTGTAGTACAGTTTGCCATCAGGTAGTGTGATACCTCCAGCTTTGTTCTTCTTTCTTAAGATCGCTTTAGCTATTTGGGGTCTTTTGTGGTTCCATATACATTTTAGGATTTTTTGTTCTAGTTCTGTGAAAAAAATGCCATTAATATTTTGATAGGAATGGTGTTGAATCTGTATATTGCTTTGGGTAGTATGCACATTTTAATGATGTTAATTCTTTGTATCCATGAGCATGTCTATGCTTCCATTTATTTGTATCTTCTTTAATTTCTTTCTTCAATGTCATAGTTTTTGAATACAGGTATTTTGTCTCCTTGGTTAAGTTCATTTCTAGACATTTTATTCTTTTTAATGCAATGATGAATGAGATTGTTTCTTAATTTCTCTTTCTGATCATTCATTATTGGTATATAAAAATGCAACTGATTTCTGAATATTAATTTTGTATCCTGCTATTTTACTGAATTTACTTATTAGTTTTTATAGGGTTTTTTGGGTCGAATCTTTAGGGTTCTCTCTATGTAGTATCATATCATCTGCAAATAATGATAGTTTTACTTCTTCCTTTCCAATTTTGATATCTTTGATTCTTTTTCTTGTCTGATTGCTGTGGCTAGGACTTCTAATATCACGTTTAATGAAAATGGTGAAAGCAGACATTGTTTTCTTCTTCCCAATCTTAAAGAAAAAGCTTTCAGCTTTTCACCATTGAGTATGATGTTAGCTATGGGTTTGTCATATAAGGATTTTATTATGTTGAGGTATTTTTTCTCTATCCCCACTTTGCTAAGTTTTTTTTTTTATAATAAATGAATGTTGAATTTTATCAAATGGTTTTTCTGTATCTATTGGTATGATCACACAATTTTTATCTTTTATTTTGATTATGTAATATATCACAATTGATTTGCAGATATTAAACTGACTGTACATCCTGGGAATAAAGCTCACTTGATCATGATGTATGATGTTTTTAATGTATTGCTGAATTCAATGAGTTACTATTTTGTTAAGGATTTTTCTGTCTATGTTCATCAAGTATATTGGCCTATAATTTTCTTTTTTGTAGTGTCTTTGTCTGGTTTTAGTATCAGAGTAATGCTGGCCTTATAAACTGAGTTTGGGAGTTCTTTCCTCTTCAATTTTTTGGAATGGTTTGAGAACCAAGTATTAATTTTTGAATGTTTGGTAAAATTCACCTGTGAAACCATGTGATCTAGGACTTTTGTTTATTGGAAGTTTTTTGATTACTGATTAGAGTTCATTAGCTGTGTACAGTCTGTTTAGATTTTCTTCTTGATTCAGTCTTGGAAGATTGTATGTTTATAAAAGTTTATCTATTTCTTTCAGATTGTTCAATGTGTTAGCATATAATTGTTTGTAATATTTTCTAACAATTCTTTGGATTTCTGCGGTGTTGGTTATAACCTCTTTCATTTCTGATTTTATTTATTTTGTTTATTTTATTTATTTTGTTTATCTTTTCAAAGGACAAGCTCTTGGTATAATTGATCTTTTGTGTTTTTTTTTAAGACTCTATTTCATTTATTTTTGTTCTGATCTTTATTGTTTCCTTCTTTCCATTCACTTTGGGCTTTGTTCTTTTTCTAATTCCTTTAGGTGTAAGGTTAGCTTGCTGACAAATTTTGCAACAAAAATAACATGAACTTATTTGACTAGTAAACCCAGGTAAAACAAAGTTCTTTATCTGAATTATATTCAATGTTGATTACTCTAAAGACATGTCTATTTTAATTAATTAAAGCTAACAAACTTACTTTTATTCATTAAAGATTATCTTAAATAATGTACAGTTGAAAAAAGATTTGGTTAACACATATCTTTCCAAGAGTTTAGAATGTCTAACCCTTACAAGTAATTTCCTTCAAGCCAATTAATTTTAATTTACTAAATTAATTTTTACAATACCATCTGAAGGTAGGAAAATATCTCACATTTACAACACCTATGGACACACACACAGACCCACACAGATGCAGAGACCTTTTAGCCATAAGAGAGGTACGACAATGCAAAACTCATTAGTTTAAAAAAGAACAGTTGGGTTCAAATTGTGTTTCTGGCAGATGGAATTAATTAAGATTACCTGCTTAGATGGCTAAAACTTTTTAATATTTTTGGAGAAGACAATATTATGGAAGCTGTGGACAGATTTGGTGTGAAGGTGCTTCTATAGCCATTTTTACTTTTAAAAACAGTTTCTCTTTCTTTTCTTTTTCCTTCAGTCTCAAGAATTGAGGATGGTAAACATAGGTAAATTTTGAACTGTTTTGAGAGCTGGTTTCACAAAGATTGTAAGATAAGGACAGTTACTCTCAGTTTCTCAAATGACATCGTAGGTTGACCTACCTGTCCAGCTACTTCTTCCCTAATTTGCTTTTTCCCTCTCTGGGTACATAGTTTTATTTAGCTTAGGGGAGGAGGCATTTTTAAAAAAATCCTATCAGGCTCTTTCACCTTCAGCCTTTCAATTTTGCCAAATATCTGATCAAAAGGTTTTTAAATCCTTTCAAATATCATATCAGGTTTCAGCTGGGACAAACAGTGAAACATTCAGGTAAAACTGACATAACTTTTTAAAAAACTAAACCCTGTTTAAACATTCTAGTTTTCATAATCTTAACAATCCTTACATTTCCATTTTCTTTTAATCTAATCATAGCTTGAGTCAGGGCTTTACCAATGAGTTTTGATACCACAGTTCATGAAATTCCCATATCAAGGAGTCCTGCAAATTTCTCTTCTCTATCCCCTGATCATTTTACCCACTCATGTGTAAAAAGTCTTTAGGTCTCTAATGAGGGGTCAAGCCAAAGGACCCTGGCCCTGTCATCAATCTTCAAGTTGACATAACCGCACTGACTGTTGCTCCAAGGATTGCTGGTGAGGTTTCTCATTGTAATCTTTCCTTTCCAGCTTTTTAAATTTCTTCAAACTGAGGCAAATAGAGAAGACTCGTTTGGAGCCCTTTTATGTTGGGGTACTAACAGGGAGTCATGTTGTCCCATCCAACCTTTGGTAGTGCTGTATTAAAACATTTGTTTTAAACCCATCAATACTCATTTTGTTTATCCCAATTTTTTTTTTAAATAACCATCTAAAGATTTCCACCTGATGGCTTCTTCCACTCTTTTAAAAATTAACCTAATGTTTTTATCAGCATCTGTAAGACCCGTGAGGAGAAACTGAGAAAGTAAATTTAATAAGTCTTCCCAAACTGATTTTTGTTTGTAAGACTAGTTGTTATACTTCCTTGTATCGACTTTTTAAACTTGGTCTTTTTATAGCTGTTTACAATAAGAGCCCTCAAAGAATTTTCCAATTTAGAATTTTTTCCAGTTAAAAGCATCCATTGTCTGGCAATTGGTGGTAGGATCTTTAGCCACTTAAGCCAATAAGCCTTTTTTGGTTTAAGCAAGGAAGCAAGGAAATAGCCAGAGAAAGCAAAGACTTTCATCGCACAGGAGGTAAGAATGGTGTAGATCTGGTCTCCCACGATAGAAGAGGAATCCACAAACCTACTAATTCATGGCTCTGGACAGATGCTACTGGAATGGAGAATGCACTGACAAGCAATGAACACTGAGATGACAAAGGTCCCTTATGGGCTGGGATTTCTTATGAAAATTCCCCTGAGAGTTATGGCCAGACAAAGAGATGCTTGGAATCCCAGTCTAATCAACTGGTTACCCGATTCACCCCAGTCAGTGCACCTTCCAGATAGTGGAGACCAGAACAAACATTCTCACTAGTCACAAAGGCCAAGTGCTGAGGACATATAAAAAGACAAAAGAAAGAGACACCAGACAGAGACAGAAAAAACCCAGAATTAACAAAACCCATAGTACTCATACCAAATAACCAGGAGTTATGAGCCCAAGAAAGTAGTTTTACAAATATTTTCTCCTGCTAATTTAAATTTTGAAATGGAAAATCAACTCTCACCACTCTACTTCCACTGATCTCTACAGGTAGAGATCTGGGAGTTGGAGTTAGCGAGAATTCTTACCTCTGCTGGTTCGTGTTAGAGGTCCCAGGATCTTCCTACTGTGAGTGAGCAGTGTCCAGCCAGTGTAGTATCCTGCTCACGGCATCAACTGTGGAGGAGAAAGAAACTCTTTTCTACGCTCAAAGTTCTTTCAGCTGGTCAAATAAATTAAATCTACATGAGACAGATTAACAAGGGAAAATAACCACATTTAATTACATGTGTACATATGAGAAACCCACATCCATGAAAGAGTCAGAAACCCCACATACAGAGGACAAAAAGATAAACTAAGATATTTATGGCTTTCTGATTTAAGGCTGAGGTAAGGTGCTTTGGGGCTTGCATATTTTCATTGCAAGAAAATATGAAAAGCATATGTTCAGTTATTAGTAGTTTGCCCTGCCGTGTAAATAGGTAAAAAAAAAAAAAAAAAAAAAAAAGGTTATCTCTGATAATCTCTTGTTATGGACAAGGCCCCTAACTCAAAGTCTTCTGGGCAGTTAAAGGGCACAAGGAATGGCAGCATCCTCAGGGAGGGGCCGATTTGGGTGTGGAGGAGGTATGTGGTTCTGATTTGAAATTTTTGAATGTGCTGTGTCAGTGGGACAGCTGTTTAGAGACAGGGACGTGGCTTTCAGGAAAGAGGAGGCACAGGTGTTGTAGGTTTTGGGGTCAGCAGCATGGGGCAGAGGTTTAGACCTTTATTTCCTAGGAGACAATAAGAAGAGGCTCAAGAGAGAAAATGGTACTCCAGGACACACCCCCGTTGAAGAAGGGCAAGTGGGCTGCCTAGCAGAGTGAATCATCTCTGTTGTCATTTTATCTGGGACCCTCAAAGTACTGGGAATTCTGAGGAGTGCCCGTTTGTGCATAAACAGCTCCCAGCAACCTTTTCTCTCCCCCTGCTGGTCATGTGATTTAATTATTAACTCAGGAAGCAAAATTCCCCACGGAGGGACTGATAGTCAATTAAAACTCTAACTGTATTTCACAAGCCGGAACTCATCCTGGCCTGTCCTAATAAATTCTAGGATTACAGGGAACATAAATTTCTCCCAGGCCAGTGCTGCAGTGACCTCAGGGGGAAGCAAATCAGAACTGTGACATGAGAAGGTGGCCTTGGCTGGCACTAGTACAGGTAGATCTTCCAAGGCTAGTACTTTCTACAGCTTAACGCCCTGGTGAGGTCCCTGGGCCACTTGAGTTTTAGCTCTCAAGCTGTGGGCATCAGCTTGTCTGGTTTTCTCACTCGTGACATTAAAAAAGCACAAAGAGCAAGCAGGCCACCCTGCACCCTGCAACTTGCCTCTGCCTTGTGACTGTGCTTAATATAGGTCAAATGAAAACAGCTCCCAAAATAGACCTTCTCTGAGAAGCAGCTGAGCTTGTGAAATGCTCCACAGAAAGGAAAAAGGTGTGGATGACAGGGGAGCGTAGTTCTCCTCAGGTGTTACATAACCTGGGCTTGAAAATTAGGGGCAAATATCTGCAGAGAAAAAGTGAGTTTGCCCTGCCCCTGCCTCCCCACCTCTACCCCCACCCCAGACTCAGGAAGCAGCCCCACCATGCATATCACAAACTTGCAAAGAGCTGGTTCTGTCCTAGGCAGCAAGGTCACCCCTCAAAGCATCATTCAGGGGAGCTTGTCATATGCATGGAAGCGATCACATGACTCTCACCAGAGTGGGGGTGGGTGGCTCCCCTGGGAGATTTGGTGCATGGGGTGGGTTTCATCTGATCCCAGTGGTGTGGTGTAGGAGAGATGGAGAGAAGTGGTGGGCTGAGGGCTGAAGAGAGCTGGAAGAAACTGTCAGAGACCAGCCACCCCTGTTGTCTGTTTGGGGGTAATGAAGCAGAAGAGGGTGGGAACAAACTGCCATGTGCCCCTCCTCCTACAGATGCAGCCTTTTCCCACTGTCCTCCCAGAAGCCACCACTGGGCCCAGCACTCCCCTTTTCCATCTTTGCCTCAGCCAGGAGAAGGGCAGTTTTCTATAATTAAAGAGAGTTGCCTCCCCCAGTGTCCATTTTTCTACTCCTTCTGTGATAATTTTATAAAGGCTGCCTGCAAAAGGAGGCAGGTAGAGGATCAAGACCTTCTCTGAAGATGTGGCTTAAAAAGAGACAGGAAGTTGAGAGGGGCCCAGCCAGGCAGGGGAAAGAAGCAAGGGGTGTCCAGAAAGAACTGACAAGAGCAAATAAAATATGCCCAAAGGCCCAGAGGTGAGAGGGAGAGCTTATCTCCACGAGAAACCACAACCACGCCGAGGGACTGATGACAGACGAGAGAGATGAGGCAGATAGGGTCAATGGATGCCGCATCAGGGAGGGTTTTGTGAGGAAGCGATTCTGGCAAAACTGGGAGGATGCTCAAGCAGAGGGTTCTCTACCATGGGAACATGTTGGAAAAGCAGATTGTTGTGCCTCACCTCAGATCTGGAGATGAAGCCTGCAGTCTGTATTTTTGCAAGGCCTCCACATGCTTCTCTGATTCATGCTCAAGTTTGAGAACAGCTGAACAAAGGGCGTGGCGTCACCCTTCTGTAGGAGCGAGACAGTGAGTAGAGGTTGCTCTTCCAACAAGTTTGGCTGTGAAGGGGAGGTGAGAGATGCATGGTGGTTAGTGGGGTTGTGGGGGCAGAGTGAGCATCTTAAGTTGGTTCCCTGGGAAACAGGTGCTAGGCGAAGGTTCGCAGGCAGGAAGCTTTGCAGGGCATGCTCCCAAGAATAGGCAGCAGGACAGAGCAGAGGGAGAAGCTGGACTGTGACACACTGACAAATAGGCCTCAGCAGCACTATGGGAGCTGTGGAGCCCAGATGACCCTTCAGATTTACCCCAGAATGAAGGCAAGTGGGGGTTGAGGCTTTACTTCATGTGTTAATCATGCCTTTTATTTTTTGTATTATTTAATGTTTTGACATCCGGGGCCTTGCTGATGGTAGAGAGGCTGCTCCTCCTAGGGCTAGCCTGTTCCAAGGGTCAGAAAGTCTCCTGTGAGCACAACTTTCATCTGCAAACCAACCACTCCAGAGTCCATGGTGCCCACAGTTAAGGGACACTCAGAGCCACTATCCACCTGCCTAATCACCCCAGGGTCAGGCACCAGACAACCAGGACAAACCCCATGCCCCAGAGCCATGAAATTATCCTAACAGCCAATCCTAGACATGCCTACTCAGCCTTGTCTTTCCTTCCCCATGGAAACCATCATAATGATTCTTGCCCACGTTTTTCCCTATTTTCTCCTCACTCCCTCTGCCTCTTGACCAAATTGGGTACTTTCCCGTTTGGCCCTGTGTGACATGCTGTGCATACTGTTTCCAGGGGTCTGTGAGTATAAATTTTCTTTATGATAGTCATCTCTCTGTCTACGTCTTAGTATACTTGTTTAAAACAAATCTTGAATACTCTTCAAACATCCCAGCACCAGTCAGTCAGGATGTGGCCTGCCCTGGAAAATGGGTATCACCTGGAGCACAGTTGTTCCCTTTGGCAATTCCCAGAGGGGGACTGAGCTGTGAGCTGTCAGCAGATGACCCTCCTGGCAGCTGGGAGAATGAGTGTGCCTCAGTCCAAAGGGAGGATGGGGTTATGCATTGGTATCCACTACAGAGGGATTGTTTGAAAAATGGAAGAGACTTAAGTATGTTTAAGTGCTGGTAGAATCAAGTTGGAAGGAAGGGATTAAAGGCACAGGAAAGGATAGAAACACTGATAGGATAGGCTGAGTGAGGGCGAGAGGGAGAGAATTGAAGTACACTCATATTCCTCTTAATGGTGAGGATACAGTTTGAGGAACGAGTCGTGAGGTGATTCTGTGGTTGTGCGAACATCATGGAGCACTTACACAAACCTCGATGGGAAAGCCTACTACACACCTAGGTTATATGACCCCCGTAGTGATAATATCTGCTTTCTTCTTATCTTTGCAAACGGTTTTTTGGGGAACAAGTCTGCTTGGGCCAGTGCAAAGGTTATTTTGTTTTGTTTTATCATTCCAAGGTTTGAAGTATAAGATGTGCAAGGCAGTTCCTCTGGCCCAGCAGCTCTAGCTCCATTTTAAAGTGGCTCCTTTTATATTTTCATTTAGAAGCTTATTGCTGCTAGGCCACAAGCCTGTATAGCATGGTGCTGTATAAAACAACATGAGATTAAATCAAGCACAAGAGAAAATGATGTGTTTATGAGATTTTTTGATATTGATTTGGAACCTGCTCATTTTGCTTCGTATCATGTTGTTCTACTGTGTCTCTGTGCCTTTGTATCCACTCTACCTGCCTCCGCCCTTGTGCCCCAGAGGATGACCATGGAACAGCCTTGCCCTCTGGCTTCCAGATGGGTCTGATGAAGAGAAGCCCTGCAGGAGATAAGAGGCTGGAGGAGAGTGAGGACAGGGTGTTTGTTTATCTCAGGCAGCATCCCTGCGGGTTCACCTTGGGCTACCTGAGGCCTCCTATTAAAGATGGCTCCCTAGGCAGGCTTCTCTGCAGGATTCTTCTCCCAGGTTTCTTTATAGCCTCTTCCTCAGGGCCAAGACCAGGATGGGATGAGAGAGGTATCATAGGGTGCAAAAATATAAGGAGGCACTCGCTCTCACTTGCACAGCACGCCTCCTCAAATTTCACATCTTATTTTTAAGGCTTTTGATATGTATTATGTATCAAAATGTGCCTAGTTCCAATTTTCATTCTTTGATTGATAGTGAGCTGGAACATTGGTTTAGTCGTATTTTTATTTCTTCTTCTGTGAACTGTTTGTTCATGATCTTTACTCATTTTTCATGGAATAATACTTTTTATATTGATTTAAAATGGTTTTTTCTATATTAAGAATATTAATCTTTTGTTACATGTTATAAATACTTTTTCCTAGTTTATCACTTGATTTATATTTTGTTTATTGGCATTTGATAATTTTATGCTTGTGTATGAACATTCAAATTTTGGATTTTTGTCTCTTAAGTGACACCCATTTTTTGTTTTTTGTTCTGTTTTGTTTTTTTTGCTTTTAATTTAGCAAGCCCTTTCTCTCCCCAATATCATGTAAATATTTTTATATTATTATTCTCATTCTTTCATAGTTTTGTATTTCATGTTTAACTATTTGAGCTGTCTGGAATTTATTTATTTATTTTTCAATAATCAATTGTCCTAGCCTTTGTACTTCTCTAATTTAAATTCCAATTTTATAACATATTAAATATTTGCTCATAATTGTATTTGTTCCTGGACTGTCAATTCTGTTTCACTGAGCTGTTTATTCTTGTGACAGAGCCATAGTGTTTTAATTATCGTAGCTTTGAAAAATTAAATAGAACATGCTCTTCTCTCCTCTTCATCCCATTAACTTTCTCTTTCAAAAAACTTCTTGACTATTCTGCTATATTGATTCTTTTAAATGAAGTTTAGACTTATTTTGTAAATTTTCACTAAAAACAAAAAAAAATTGGAATTATTTTATATCTATGCTTTTATTTTAAAAGAATTGATATTTTAAAAATATTAAACCATTTTGTCTAGAATATATAGGCATTTCTCCATTGATTCAACTCTGAAAACAACCAATACCTCTTTATATTAAAATGTTATCATTTTCTCTATTTACAATTTAATGTAGATTTTATTTAATTTGTTTAGAAAGTGCTTTCTATTTTAAGTTGACTTACATGTGGTTTTATGTTGTTGTTTTTATTTAAAAGTTATTTATTTAAATCGTGGTAAAATGTATAACCACAAAATTTATCACCTTAACCATTTTTAAGTGTACAGTTCAATGGCATTGAGTACATTCACCCTCTGTCTCCAGAACATTTCTCATCTGGCATAACTGAAACTGTTTCCATTAAACAATAACGCCCCGTTCTCCCCTCTCCTCAGCCCCTGACAACCACCATTCCACTTTCTGCCTCAATGAATTTGACTCCTTACTCTAAGTACCTCATATGAGTGGAATCATACTGTATTTGTCCTTTTGTGAATTGCCTATTTCACTTAGCATAATGTCTTCAAAGTTCATCCACTTTGTAAAGTGTCAGAATTTCTGTGTTAAGGATGAATAATCTGACATGCATCTATATGAATAACATTCTCATATGTGTTTGTGTAGTATATGTATAAATATTTTGTGTCTGTATTCATATGTTGATGGACATTTAGATTGCTTCACCTTTTGGCTATCATGAGTAATGCAGCTGTGAACATGAGTGTGCAAGTATCTCTTCAAGGTTTTGCTTTCAATTCTTTTGGGTATATACCCAGAAGTGGCATTGTTGGATCATATGATAATTATATTTTTAATTTTTTGAGAAACCCTCATATTGTTTTCCCCAGGGCTGTACCATTTTACCTTTCTACCATCATTGCACTAGAGTTCCAATTTCTCCACATCTTTGACAACACTTTTCATTTTCTGTTTTTCGTTTTTTTTTAATAGTAGCCATTTTAATCGGTGTGAGGAGGTATCTCACTGTAGTTTTGATATGCATTTATCTAATGAACTAGTGATGTCAAGCAACCTTTTCATGTGTGTATTGACCATTTATATCTTCTTTGGAGAAATGTCTATTCAAGTCCTTTGTTCACTTTTGAATCGGATATTTTGGTATTTTGTCGTTGGTAGTGGTGTTGAGTTTCAGCAGTTCTTTATGTTTTCTGAATATTAATTCCTTATCAGATATGTAATTTGCAAATATTTTCTCCTATTCTGTGGGGTTTTTATTCTGTTGATCATGTTCCTTGGTGCATAGAAATTTTTTAATTCCCAGGAAGTCCAATTTGTCTTTTTTTTTTTTTAGTTGCTTGTGTCTTTGGCATCATATCTAAGAAATCATTAACAAATTCACTGCTGTGAAGAATTGGTTTTTATGTTTTCCTCTAAGAGTTTTATAGTGTTAGCTCTTACATTAAGTCTTACATTAAGGTCTTTGATCCATTTTTAGTTAATTTTTGTTTATGCTGTTAGGTAAGAGTTCAATTTCATTCTTTTTTTCATTCAGGTAGATAAGAAATTTTCCCAACACCATTTCTTAAAAAGACTATTCTTTCCCCCATTCATTGGTCTTAGCACCTTTGTTAACAATTATTTGACCATATTTGAAAGGGTTTATTTCTGAGCTCTTTATTCTATTTCTTTGATTTATTTATCTGCCTTTATACCAGTACCACACTGTTTTGATTACCACAGCTTTTTAGTAACTTTTGAAATCAGAGAGTGTGAGTCTTCCAACTTTGTTCTTCTTTTTTCAAGACTGTTTTAGCTATTCAAGGTTCCATATGAATTTATAAAAAATTTTTCTATTTTTTATAAAAATTATTATGGGGATTTTAATAGGGATTGCACTGAATCTGTAGATCACTTTGGGTAGTATTGATACCTTAACAATATTGTCTTCCAATCCATGGACAAGACATATATTTCCATTATAATGTGTTTTAAATATTAAGAATGTATATTAAAAATTATTGAATAGTTTTCTAGCATTGAGATGATCATTTTAAAGGGATAATTACATTAATACCTATATTAATATTCAACCATCCTCATATTTCTGGGATAAAGCCAACCTGGTCATGTGTCAACTATTCTTTTGGTCATGTTGCTGGCTTTGACTTGCCAGAATATAGAAGCATGTAATAGATATGTTTTTTATTCCTAAGAAAGGTTAGTAATTACTCTCTTCTGGATTTCATTAGGTTTTGCTATGACTCTTGTGCCAGCTTTGTAAAATGTATTGGGAAACTTCCTATATCTCTAACAGTGAACTTTTTTATAGCATGGAAAATATCTGCACCCATTAAGGTTTATAGCAGGTGTAAATGTCACAGAGGTTCAGAGACACAAATATGTAACTATCTTCATTTATCCATAACAGATACTTAGGTCAAGATGGCCCATTTCTGCTAGTGAAAGAAAACTTACCCTTATAAATTTTGCCACTTTTGTACTGAAACGTGTCAATTCAGAGTATAAATTAAAATCAGCTCCATATTCTGCCCTCCTTCCTCTCTGTTCTCTGTAGTGATCTGAATTCCAAGAGGTTTCCTCATCCTTGTAGCACAAGGTGAGTTATTTGGTCCTTGTGCTACCTCCTGCTTCTAATTCTGTTGCCGCGTGCTGACATCTGCTGCAGATGTGCCCAGCCCTGACCTCCAAGGCTTGTTGGTCCATGCAGAGCCAGCCTGTGGACCTCTCTGCTGTGGGACACTTTTAAACTGCCCAGAATTTTTCTCATCTCGGCCCTTGGTTTCAACCAGGAAAGAACGAGTGCGCTGAGCACTCTTCAGAGACTCTTTCTTTGATGTCTATTTGTATGACCTTCAAGTCTCTTTTCTTTCTGTCAGATGGTTAGGCTCATTCATTTTGAGGTGAGAAAACTGTCCTTTTGTGATCCTAAACTCTATATTTTCATTTGTTCTATCAATGGCCATTGATTCGTAAAGCCAAGGTTTTTTTTTTTTTAATACGAAACAAAATAAAAAAAACTTCTTTCTCAAAAATCTGGCTCTTGAATATCAAGTGTTTTTTGGCATTTAGGCTCTGTCTCTCCAATAAGATAATACCTGCATTGAAATTCAAAGGTGAACAATGACTTTCTTGTTCTGCAATCCTCACCATATCCAAAAAAGTGGTGAATGCGCTTAATTTAAGGATGGGCGATGAACTACTGAGCAAGTAGGAGAAACCAGGAGTTACTTTTAATGGAAAAAAAAATGTATCAGTTAACGTTAAATAAAATATCCTGCTATTTTAAAAATTATTCTCTTAAAAATCACTTGGGTCTAGTACATATCTAGAAGATAAGTCTTTGACATTTTCAAATTTTTCATTGTTATTTGTCTCTTTATGCTTCTTATTTTTTATAAATGTGAATGCTATATGTATTTGAAAAGCTATCAGTTTTATCAATGTTTTCAAATTGATTAGTATAGCCTTATACATGTTCCTCACAATTAAAAAAAAAAACCTTTGTGTCTATAATTATATCTCTTTCTTTACATTACTGGCAATTTCTCTCTTTGACCTGCATCTGTCAGGGTTCAGCTGCAGAAAATCTCATTCTTCTAACTGGGGCAAGTGGAAAAGAAACCATGTCAGTCTGGAAAATAACTTACAGAATTGTTATGAGGACTGAAGAAACAGACCTAAGGTTGAACTCTCAAAGACAGCTTCCCAAGGCACATGTGGACACGCAGAGAGTCCTTACTATGGGCCCACTTTCCCCCACCCCTCAAACTTTTAGACCTTTGTAAGAATCATCTCAGTGATGCCTCATGAAACCCCATGAGGTAGAGCAGAAAGAAACAAAGATCATTGAGTTCATCCATCTCTATGGCCATGAAAAGGCCAAGAGGACAAGACCTGACATCATTTTGTAAGTGCAAGGTAGCCATGGGTCAAAGCAGAGTTGGAATGAGCCACTAGATAGATCTTGGTGGTCATTGCGGGTAGGAACCTAAGACTTTCTTTCGAGAAACTGACATTGTTAACACCCGTCCTGAGGAATCTGGGCACAGGGCCAGGGTGGGTCACTGTTGGTTTCGAAGAAACTTCAGGATGACACTGTCTTTCTGAGCTCCTTTAAATGGTCAGAGGTGTTTGCTGGTGAAAACAGTGGAGGGGCAACTGGAGTCACCTCCTGAGGGACTTGTACTCTCAGGCTCATTCTGTAGTTTTCTCTTCCTTTCTGCCGGCTTTTTGGTCTTTTTCTGATTTGATTTGTAAGAGGTCTTTTGAATTCTAGATGTGGAGATGTTATTGGCGATATGCAATGTGGTGTTCTTTATATGTGGGTCTCAATGTAAAAAAGATTATTTTGTTTTAAAAATAGTCAAATCTACCAACCTTTTTTTGTATAGTTTGTTTTTTTTCTGTCATATTTCCTTCCCTACCTTAAGGTCATAAAAATACTCTCCTGTATTTTCCTCTAAAGGTTTTTAAATTTCTACTTTAACATTTTATCTTTTTAATTCACCCAAAATTTGTTCTATATAAAGTATGGTGTCATAATCTAATTTTATTTTTACATATGGAAATTCTGTTGTCTTAACATCATTTATTGGATAATCTGTCCTCTTTCCACTGACTTCCAATGTCACTTCTGTCACATGAGAAAGTTTGTAATAAGCAAACAAGATTACCAAGTGTCTGCAATGGAACACTGCGTAGAACACATTTTTCCAACTTCTTTAATTCTGTGCCTTTCACTGACCTGTGCAACTTTTCAACTCCATAAAATATAGAGGACTTAAAGCAATACAGAATAATTCTCATCTATAGACATGTAAATAAATTCTGTCTTGTGGAGATTCAATTGACTCCTCTCTCCCACTGTGGAAGAAGCCAGTTTTGCCACCACTTTGCATGTTCCTTTAGATTCTCCTGATCTCTCAGTGTGTCCATTCTTTGGATTGTCCTTTGAACTGGTTGTAAGAGCTTACCAGTTTTCTCATGAATAATGAGTTAAGTAAAAGTTTTACCATGTGTTCACTTTGTAGCTGTATAGAATGATGGTTTTACCTTTTTTTGAATATTATGTTTTAGCAGTCACACGTCAATGACATGTAGCTTTAAGCAAACACAAAGAAAAACAATTGTTAGGTTGTGATTATTCATTTATATAAGCTTTTTCCACATGAAGAGTTACAATAGGGTTCAATTCACAAGTTTTAAGACATTTTTTCAGAAGCACAACCCTGAGCACAGAGCACGCTTGTACTTATGGCTGGCCAGAAGAGAAAAACAAACAGAACACATATTCCAATATGTATCGTCAGTGCTATAAGGAACCATTTCAAAGTTGTGATGATGGTATAATCAACACTGAGCATTTGGAATGAAGGCGCCTGACTCAACAAAAGACACGAGCTTTCCCAAAGCTCCCGTTTGTCCATTTCACTCCTGAACAAATATTTACTGCGTGCTTGCAAAGTGCAGCACTTAGAGCTGCAATGCAGTGGGGGAAATAAAGAAGTGAAAGTCTCTTTAAAAGTCTATTAAAACTACTTCTTTAATTCCACAGGAACTAACCCCATGGGCCCTGCACAGAGAGATACGATAAGATAGGATACTACAAAATGATTAGTATGAGAGATGCGATACACTCACCAGATATGAGCAGGTCAAAAATAGGTTGTAATGCTGCTTCCTGCCTTAACCAGGTTGGAGAGAAGGGACTACAGTTTGTAGCCTCTGCTCCAAATCCACCCTTGACCCGAGAGTGGAATTCCTTCTGCTGTGGCCGTGGCATGGCACCATGGGGCCTTTGTCTAAACATTTTGCTGATGTGTCCCTGTGGGTCCCTATGGTTCCTCAGGTGGCCTAAAAGGGTATGGGGTTGTTCCATTGCTGTGAGCTGGCCTGATGCTGGGCAGAAAGCTGCCTGTGGGTCACGTGACCCATCTTACTTCCAGAGCCAGAGGATGTGGCTACCCCAGCCCCTCCAAGGGCCTGCATCCACCTGGGATTGCTTTGAGAAATAATTACACCCATAGATGCCACATTTAAATAAGATTGTCTGCCTGAGTTCCCAAGAGAATCCACCTGATTCTAGCAGGTACTTTCTTTACAAAGTCCCCTGCCCAGGAACGTATCCTGGACAAGACCCAGGAGAAGAGGAAGGTGAGAAGGCCCAGGAAGTCCACCCTCATTTTCACTCTTAGATGTCAAATGCCTTGGCTGATGTCTGCAAATGCTCTGAAATGTGGGCCAGACATCTGGCAGTTTTCAGTGTGTACTTACTGTCAGTGGTTTGGGGCCTAATGACTTGGCTGCTTTTACTACTCCACTGGGCAACGCTAAGCAATGAGCCCTCAAATCAAATGCTGCCTAGAAGGATTGATAGTGCAGGGCTTGTTGGAGAGATGCTTTGCAGGCCTAGCCATGAGCCCTGAGCCAGGGGCAGGTGCAAGGCACTCAAGGTGACTGATCCAACGAGACTGCAGGAACACAGTCAGATGTCAGAGCTCCAGGCTCAGGCGGGCTGGAAGATCTGATGCATGAGTTCTAAACTCCCCTCAGGAAAAATGGATGAGTTCAAGGTAAGCCTCCTCAGAGACACATTGCAAAGACCTCCTCCACATGAAATCTTCCTCTATTCTGGTCCGATTTCCCTCCGGCATCCCTACTATTTGGTCTATTTTATTGTAGCTTTTATCACAGGCTGCCTGACTTCACTGTTGGTTAAGTGAATATCCATCTTTCCCATTAAACTGTGGAGGCAAACAATGTGTTTTATCCTGGAGGAAATCCCAAGAGCTTAGAATACTTTGCACATTGTTGGACCAAGGGAATGCCATTCCAGTCACCTTCCCCAGAATGAACCAGCTAAAGTCATCTTCAGACTAAAAAATAAGTTTAGACTACTTTTTTTTTCTAACTGCACACTGACATAGTGATAAGACGTGATGTGTCCTCAGAGGTACACAGTACCTAGCCCAGAGAGGACCCCAGTGAATGTCAACTAGCTGAATTAAGGACTAGGATGAGACATAGAGAAAAGTGTCAAAGAGGAAGGATCCAAAATATCTTGTGGCCATTATAGTTCGGGGGAATCGTGAATCAGAGATATGGCTTGTTGCAACAAAGGGATATATGTGTCAACAGACCTTTGCACTGACGCTGGGACCTGTAGGTGGCCCAGGGTGTTCTAGTGAGGAGACAAGAATATAGGCTTTCAATTCAGGGAGATTTGGGTTGGGATCTGGTTAACTGTGTGCCCCCAAGCTTCAGCTGCAAAACGAAGATCAAGGTGCCCATGTCAAAAAGCTACAGGGAGGATAAAAGGAGGTAGTGCTGGTTACATGCCTTCACACTGCTTGGCACAGGGTTTGTACTCAATGGAAACTGTTTTTGTCATCTGGATAGCCGAAGTGGCCCAAGGCATCCAAGAGGAGCAGGGCACCCAGAGACAAAGAGCAGAGGTAATGATCATCCATCTCCAGTCTTTCCTTTCTGCAGAGAGTTCAGGAGATGGCACAGGCATCTGAATGCCTGCAGCTTGCTTGGTACAGTGTCTGTTCCTTCTGCAGCCTCCTCCTGAGGCTCTTCTGGGACATGAATCCAGGAAAGTTCCAAAGCCTCGATTTAGTGCAGCAGGACAATGGCAGCTGACTATGGCTAAAACAAGCAGATCTCATGGCCCCTTTGCAGACCTACAGTTCAAGGACCCCCTTCTGGGGATTATCTGGAAGGGACAATCTTACTGAATCTTACTGATGTCACCTGTTGGCATCTCATGTGCTGCTGTATAGCAGTTTTGATGAAATGTGTCTTTTTTGTTGTTGTTCTCATCAAATGTAGAATGTTCCCTGGTTGAAGAAACAAAAGAACAGATGCACCATGCATTAGAGCTGTGCAACCCCTTCCCTCCTCCTTCACATGACAGCCCATGGTCTGTGTCAGTGTGCCCACCCTACATATGAGGAAGTGGCCTACGGAGAGGAAGAGACTTGACCAAGGTGGCAGAGCCATGATTCAGACCCAAAGTGCATGGTCTGCCTCCCTGCCTGGTTCTGCACTCTATTCTCTCTTCTCGTAGGCTTTTTGGTGCCAGTGTGAAGGGTTCATGATGACCTTGTTAACCTCAGGAAGGGCCAAACTGAGATATCAGTTAGCTAGGAGGGCCTGTTGGAGAGAAGGTAAGTGTATAAATCACCTCTCTCTTTTTCCTGGCAAGGCATGGCTTTTAAAAAATTAAATTTATTGAGGTAACATTGGTCAATAACATTATATAAATTTCAGCTATACATTAAAATTCTACATCCGTATACTCTATTATGAGTTCACCACCCAAAGTCTAGTCTCCTTTTATTACGATATATTTGAACTCCTTTACCCACTTCATCCTCCCCAACCCCCACAACCCCTCTGGTAAGCACTATACTGTTGTCCATATCTATGAGTTCATTTTGTTTTGTCAGTTTGTTTGTTACTTTTTGTTTTATATTCCACATATGAGTGAAATCATATAGTGTTTGTCCTTTTCTGTCTGACTTATTTCACTTAGCAATAATAGTCTCAAGCGCTACTTGTGTTGTCACAAATGGCAGTATTTCATCTTTTTTATAGCTGAGTATTATTCCATTGTACATATATACCACATTTTCTTTATCTGTCAATGGACATTTAGGTTGTTTCCATGTCTTGGCTATTGTGAATAATGCTGAAGTGAACATATCTTTATGGATTAGTGTTTTCATATTTTTTGGGTAAATACCAAAAAGAATTGCTAGATCATATAGTAGTTCCATTCTTAATTTTTAAAGGAATCTCTTATTTAAGGACCAGTCAACTTCCCACCATGCCATAGTTTCTCTACCTGTAGAATATTCTGTTATGTTCTGTCCAGCTCTTGGAGATATTATAAAGCTGCTTGACAAAGTCAAAGGGGACATCACATGCTACCCCTAAGAGTCTCTGATCCAGCCTAAGACCCTTGTGCTGTCCACACCCTATCCTACTCGGTCACTTGTGCTTAGTGCCCTAGCAATTCCATCCTGCTTTTGTCCACCAGCACCTGGGGCCCTTCCAGGCCTCAGTGCCTTTGCACGTGGGACATCTTTCTCCTATTCCTCTCTCAAAGATTTCCTTGATCATCACTCCTGTAAGATAACCAAAGCCTCTGTCTTGATTGTACCCATGGGTCTTTAATTTATAGAGGATACTGAGTGATGGCACAGAGAGGTCAATGTCATTGAAAGAAGAATTTATTCATGATAGTTTCCAAGAGAAAGGGGCATACCACACCAGCTGGGGAAGCACCAGGGACTATCGAGAGGCAGAGAGAATAAAGTTTTCCACAGGAAGGAAGGAGTGAAGCAAGTTAAACTGCTGAACAAGCTTAAGATTGGTAGTTTGAATACTGTCAGCAGAATCTGGGCTATAGGGATGGCCTCTAGTTATTTGGTATCTGGTACTGGCACAATTAGGAAAGGGGAGATATTGGTTTGGTGGGTGAGAGTTAGGTAGAGGAGGTGATTGAGGGTACACACTCAAGAACAGTTGGTTAGTCTGTGAAAGGCGTGTTCCAAGGCAACCTGTTCACTATCTCTCAGAATCAGCAAAACCTGGGAAGAGAAGTCTCTCCCCAGACAGCAAGCCGCCAAGAAGATGTCAAACCAAAATAAAACGCATAAAATGGAACACAGTGTTAATACACCCTCCTCTTCACCCTGGGATGCTTCTGTAGCTGAATGTAGCACCTTGTTGGCAGCTTTTTTGTGGTTGTTTGTTTGATGCTCTTTTCTTTTCTTTTTAAAAAATTATTTAATTATTTGTTTATTTATTTATTAAAAAATATTTTTTTTAGGCGAGGCAACCCTTGGTTTCCCTCACAGATTGCAAGGACCTTGTCAGCTTACAATCCCTTATTTTTTATTTGTTATGCCTATAGCACCTGGTCGTGCTGGTGGTCTCCCATTGAAGTACAAACCAGGCCCAACCCTGCTTAGCTTCTGAGATTGGATGGGATCGGGCTTGTTCAGGGTAGCATGGCTGTAGACTTGATGCTCTTTTCCTTGTTCAGCTGTGAGCTCAATGAGAGGGTCTGCATCTTTTTTGTCTTTGTACCTTGGTCATCTGGCAAGTGCCTGCCACAACTCTGTTTCATACAGTGATTCTCAGCCTCAGCTGTTCATTACAATCCCATGAGAAACACTTAAAAATACTAATATCTAGGCTTGACCCTCAGAGATTCTAACTTAATTTATCTAAAGTGTATGAGCTTCCACCAACTCCTTGAATTTCCTGGGAGGAATTTTCCAGAAAGAAAATGAGTTTGTGGTCCCAGATGCGGTCCATAAAAACACAGCAGGAATCCCAGGTCCTGAAAACCAGGGACTTGCCCTGGGATTGGTCACCTGCTAGAGGAGCATCAGTTGCCCATTCTGGAAGAACATCTGCTCTGAGTCTCGGCAGGTCTGGCAGGTCCTAGACTTGAACCAGGATTGTCCTGTGCTCTTCTGAGGCTCCAGGCCACACTCACTGGGAAAGAGGCTCTTGAGCTATTCCCAAAAAGGTTTCAAATCCCATCTCTCTCCTGTTGGTGTCCATGTGCCTTTTGCTCTACACGATCAAATGCTGTTTGTCTCTCTCTTGGACTCTGATCTCAATAAGTTCTCTCTCCATCCCTTGCAGCGTTCTCTGTGTGCATCTCTAGTGCCTCTTCTGCCTGCCCCACAGCGTATCCTGAAAGCTGGGAGAAATGGTAAGAGAATCGTCTCTGTGGTTTCTGCTCTCTTCCTTAGAATCTTTGGAAGGAGGAATGCCCAAAACCCATCCATTCTTCTTTTCCTATTCTCTCCCACCCTACATCTTAGCTCCTCCCTGGAACTTTCTGGAACTTTCTCCAACTGCCTCCCCAACGACCAACTGCTGTGGCCTCCTCTCCTGGCACTCCAGGAAACTCCCCCAACACTTTCACACCCTCAACACTGCCAGACCCTGATTGCCTTAAGGGCCCCAAAGGTGGGGCATCCTGGAGGTAACTTGATACCGACTTTCTCTAGCCCAGAAACCGGCCAGAGTTTTCGCCTCCCTAAAGCCACCACCCAACAGCTCCCACACTTCTCTGGGTAAGTGACAGGAACTATTTCTCATAGGCATGAAGCAGGGACTTTTCATAACGACCAGCCAGAGGGCCAGAGAGAATGGGGATGGAACTGTGGCCTGGAGAACTTCAGGGGGTTAATGTTTAGGATGGTTTTTCTGATTTCTTCACTCTGATGACTTGAGGCTACTTGTGGAATTTCTACATGCTTGTCTCTGAGCATCTACTTTTCCCAGAAAGGACGCGTTGGCCATTTGTATATCTTCTTTGGATAAATGTGTATTTAAGTATTTTGTACATTTTTTACTGACTTGTGTATTTTGTTGTTGTTGAGTTGTAGGATTATTTATTCTAGATATTCATCCTTATCAAACATATCATTTGCAAACATTTTCTCTCATTCTGCAGTTGTCTTTTCACTGTCTTGATGTATTTCTTTGATGCTAAATTTTTAAAATTTTAATGAAGTTCAACTTACCTATTTTTTATTTTGTTGTCTGTGTTTTGGGTGTCATATCCAAAAAATCATGGACAAATACAATGTTATGAAACTTTTCCCTTATGTTTTCTTATAGGAATTGTATAGTTTTAGCTCTTACATTTAGCTCTTTGATTCATTTTGAGTTAATTTTTGTAGAAGGTATAAGGTAAGGGTCCAATGTCATTCTTTCGCATGTGGCTATTCAGTTGTCCCAGAAACATTTATTAAAAAGATTGCCCTTTTACTATTCAATGGTCTTGGCACTCTTGTTGAAAATCATTTGACCATATATGTAAGGATTTATTTCTGGGATCTCTATTCCAGTCTACTGGTTCATATGTCTGTCTTTATTCTAGTACCATACTGTTTTGATTATCACAGCTTTGTAGTAATTTCAGAAATCAGGAAGTGCAATTCCTTCAACTTTATTCTCCTTCTCAAAATTGTTTTAGTTATTTAGGATCTCTTGAGATTCCATGAGAATTTTAGGATGAATTTTTCTATTTCTGTGAAAAACATCACTGGTATTTTGACAAAGATTGCATTGAATCTGTAGATCGCTTTGGGTAGTATTGACATCTTATCAATATTAAGTCTTCTAATCCATGAACATGGGATATCCTTCCATTTATATGTGTCTTCTTTAATTACTTTCAGCTTTATACTTTTCAGTGTACAAATCTTTCTCCTTAGTTAATTAGTTAATTCCTTAGTTAATTCCTAAATATTTTATTCTTTTGATGCTATTGTAAATGGAATTGTTTTCCTAATTTCTGTTCAGATTGTTCATTGTTAATGTATGAAAATGCAACTCATTTTTGTGTGTTGAGTTTGTATTCTGCAACTTTCCCAAATTCACTTTTTAGCTCTGTTTGAAGCAGTAGAGTTTTCTACACATAAAATCATGTCATCTGCAACAGAGATAATTTTACTTCTTCTATTCCAATTTGCCTTTTTTTGGTCTAATTTCTCTAGTTAGAACTTCCCGAGGAAAGACTGAAAAGGCAAACATCTACAAGCCAAGGAAAGAGGCCTCAGGAGAAACCAAGCCTGCCAACAATATATTTGAAATACCCATAGCTAATATCATATTCAATGGTGAAAGACTGAAAAAGTTTTCCCCAAAGCTCAGGAACAAGACAAGTGTATTAGTTTTTCAGGGCTTGATTAGCCAAATAGATTGGGTAGCTTAAACAAAAGAAATTTATTTTTTCCTAGTTCTGGGGACCAATAGTATTGGAACAACTAGATAGCTACCTGCAACAGAGTAAAATTGAACCTTCTGACACTATTTACCTGGACAGCATCAGACCCCACAAGTTAAGGGCTCAGTCATACAAGGCTACCCTCCCACCATCCCATCCCCTTACCCCCTCATCAGATGCCAATCTCAAATCCAAGTCATCACCTGGACTTCTAACATACTGGCTATAGATTAGAGTTTCCAACAACTGTCCTCCTCGGATTTGATTAATTTGGTAGGGCAGCTCACAGAACTTAGAAAAACATTTTACTTATTAAATTCCCAGTTTATTACAAAATGCTATAACTCAGAAACAGCCAGATGGAAGACACATATAGGGCAAAGTATGTGAGAAGGGGTGCAGAACTTTCACATCTCAGGACATGCCACCTTCCCTGAACCTCCATGTGTTTACCACCATGGAAGCTCTCCAAACTCCATCCTTTTAGGTTTCTATGGAACTTTCAATAAATAGGTATAATTGATTAAATCATTGGCCACTGGTGATCAATTCGACCTTCAGCCCCTCTCCCTTCCATGTAGGTGAGTGGGACTGAGATTCCAGCCTGGCATCTAGGGGGAATTTGGTCACTGCAGTTCAGAGACTCCAGAGGGCATAGTGGAAAAGTTTAGGAGGAAGGGAAAGTATAAGCGTCTGTGTCTGGATAGAGAGAGGAGGTGACATGTGGGTAGTGATTGGGGGTGTCAGGCACAGGAGGCCTAGAGGGAGGGGAGGGAGTGTCACGAATTCTGAGAGGACCGGCTCAGCAGATCCCAGGGTCCAGAGGGGCTGAGGCAGCTCAGGAAGTCATCAGGCTTTGCCTGATTGATGGTGTTGGTTCCAGTCCAGGTGACTGAAATAAGAAAAGGAGGCTTCAGGGGTGACCACCAAGAGATCCAAAGGTGAGACCTTCCAGAAGTGAGGCAACTGAGCAAAACAGACTGGTGATGGGAAGCAAGATTTGTGCCTTCTCCAGCTTGAGCATGGCTTCTAGATCTGGGACTCTGAGTATGAAGTGAAGTCCTGTGAATCCCCAAGAGAAAGATCAGCTTAGAAAATACCAAGAACCGCTGCATTCTGTCAGATCTCTCTGTGTGAAAACAAGCCAGAGAAGGTTAGATAAATAAGCAAATGGGACCCAGGGCCAGGCGCCAACCCAAGTGGTTAGTTTCCTACTGATGTTTACAGAGAGTTAAGAGCTATTAAGTGAAAAAAAGGACTATCAGAAACAGAAGTGGTAAGTTTGTCAGGCATTCAGACAAGAATTTATTAAGCATCTGGACACACCAGGGACTATACTTGGAATGCTAGTTGCAGACTAGGAGCTGCCTGGAGCTATAAGCAAATCACTAAGCAAATAATTACAAAAAAATTCATATAAAACAATAAGCAAAGGAGTAAAGTTCTTTGATCCTGTATAACTGGAATTTAATGGAGCCTGGGGATCAGAGTAAGTAAGTTTTTCCACTTCGGTTCTCCACCAAAAAGGGGTGGGTCATATGTCTTGGGGCAGGAAAGAGCTCAAGGGACAAGCTGGAGTTACCACTGAGCAGCAGAAAGTAGAGAGATGGCTAGAGAGGCAGGAAGAGTTTGATCAGGGCAGGATATTGCTGGCGATATGGAAGATTCTGGGCCTTATTCCAAGAACAAAGAGAATAGGGTGAGGGGTGGGGAGCAAGTGAGGTTATAGCAGAACCACAAGAGGGAGCAGTAGAGCAGAGTGGTTAAGGAGCATGGAGTCTGGGGCCAGATGCTGTGGGTTCAAATCACTTACTACCCATGTGACCAAGGTCCAGGTTTTGTAATCTGTCTGTGCCTCAGTCTCCCACACTTCAGAGGATCATCATGAGGATTTCGTGATAAAAGCCTAACATATACTAAGTAAGGAGGAATTGCTGATATGAGTGGGCTCACCAGGATCAACCCTGCAGGGAGGATCCCCTCCACCCTCCAGACAGTCATTCATTGCTGGTGCTAAGGTCCATTGGCACCCATGAAAGTTTTGGCTCCTCTCGTGGCCATTGCTCTAAAGACAAAGTTCTCTTAGCCTTGGATGATCATTCTGGCAGCATCGTCCTCTGGCTCTGACTGTCCTGTGAGCTCTATGAGGACAGGGACCCTCTACCTCAGGACTGGCACAGGGAGGTACTTAATACTTGCTGGTGAAATGGATTGTAAATGAATGAATGAATGGATGGATGGATGTGAGGAAGGATACTTAGACCATCTATAAATTATTGAGCACTCCCTAGGCGCCAGGTACCTCACTAAGTGCCTTAAATAATTCATTTCATTTTATTCGCACAATAGACTTGTGAGGAGGCCACCAGGAGACACTTTCTAGTGGGGAGATCTTTGAAACAAATTCTCTGTGGGGAAGCCCTTATCATACTTCAGGGAGTCTCATTATTGAGAAATGTGTTTAATTTGTAGCCCCAAAGAAGGGATTTCTGCTATAAGTTGGAATCCTGGAAGCGGGAATTGAACAGGAAAGCAAACAATACTTTAGTTTCTCTAAAGATCTAGCTGGATGAGCTTTATAGCTGTGATCTCATCTTACTTAGCAAGGCATAGAGGCCACGAGTTCATGTTACTTATTCTTAAAAGCGGGAGTAGTACATTCTACAGAGGAATAGTGGGCCCCTCCCCCTCCCCAGCATCAGCGGCCTGAAGGAGCTCAGAACAGAATCCAGGAGTCCTCAGTTCCCTACTGGTAGAGCATCCCCCACAGGCCCCACACCCCTCTCTCAAAGAGGACAGAGAGCCGTTCAATAGGAAAGGCTCCGGGAGAACCATCTTTGACCTTCCCCTGCCCTCTCCAGTTCCAGCCAGAATCCTACACAATCTTTCCCACAGGCCTGCTTCCTGGGGAGCTCAATGTGGCTCAGAACCAGCACCCCAACTCCTCCCCCCAGCGCAGAGCTGGTACAACCTGCCCCTTCCTTAGCAGCTCTGCTGGCCTTCTCCAGAGACTGTTATTTTGGGAGAGTGCTGAGTTCAGCACTGGTGCTGTCGAACAGGCCCTTCTGTCCTCAGCTGGCTCCTCAGAGGTGGCCTCGGGGCTGGGGCAGCTGTACCCCATGTGCACCAGCCCCCCCCTACACAAGATCACTGTGTCCAAGCTCATCCACCATCAGACAGCCCCGAGGCTGTCAAGACAGGTGGTGGAAGAACTGTGGGCAAGAGAAGCAGAGCTATCCAAGGGGCACGACCTAGCCAAAGCTCTGCTCCTAGAAAAACAACCAAGGTCAGGCTTTTGCAAGCACCCCAGGACCTGCCCCAGCCAGAAGCCTGGGGTCACCAGCTTCCCAGAATTTGCCTTAACGTCAAAGGAGTAGGCTGGCCCTTGGCCAACCAAACACACACGGGGCAAGTGGTAGGGGCAGGATGAGGAGCTGTGCTGAGAGGCTTATATAAGCACCTCTGCGTTGCAGCCTGCTCTAGGCCCTGGCAGCAAGGTCTGGAGTGACAGAAGAGCCTGACAAAGGAGGGGCCTCAGCCAGGACTGCAAATTGATTCCAATTTGGAGTAGGCCCAAGTCCTCCTAAGGCATTTGTGTCCAGGTGGCAGATTAGCTGCTGGAGCCCAGGCAGCTGTCTACCCTTCTCCCTCTGCTCACCAGAGATCTCTGTGGTTCCAGGTGGGCCCTTAGAGTCGGAGCGTGCAGGGTGCTAAGAGTGCCTCCTGCAGAGGGTCTAGCAGCTCTAAAGGCTCCTTCTGTTCCAGGTAACCATGGGCTGGACAATGAGGCTGGTGATGGCACCCCTGTTTCTGGGCCTCATGATGGTGGTCACAGGAAACCTGGACGACAATGACGAGTGTGTGTACGAGGCCCTGTCTGACACCGATGCTGTTCTCTGCAAGTAAGGCTGGTGGGGCCCCAGAAGGCAACTGGGCAGAGGTCCCAGGGAAGGGTGTTTCCAGAACCAAGGAGCACATCTCCTAAGGCAGCCTTTGGGGACAAACAGCATGAGCCAACTCTGGAGACCACCCTGATGGGAGATGTCATTGAAGAAAGGAATTTGAGCCAGGCTCCTGCCTTCCAGGGGTCGCTCTCATGGGACCCAGAGGGTATGTGGATATGATTGGCTCTCCCGGGGCCTCCGAACCTAAGGATCCTGTTAGGGCTGGCCTCACCCTCTCTGCTGGGACCCCGAGAGACCATCCCTCCCTACAGCCCAGAATGCTCCCTTTCCCTGCAACAAAGTGGCATTTTAAAGAAAAGTGGCAGTTGATAGCAAGTGTGTGCTTGGATCCTCCCTGTGTGAGAGCCGGTTGTTTGCTTTTCAGTAACTGGGCCCCAGCAGTGTTGAGACAGGCAGGCCTTTCAGGGGGTGTGGCCACTGATCATGGCCCAGAGAAGAGGCTGGGTATCTGAGGCTGGCTTTTTCCCTTCCAAGGCCTGGAACTTCTTCCCCTCTGTGTCGAAGTTCAGCTCTCTCCTCACGGACTGTTATTTAGAAGAGCCAGTCTTACTTGTCCTGCTGGACTCTTGGGTCATCCTGAGGGCTGCCCAGTCCACTTTGCTGCCACCCCTTTGGCCGGTTCATCTTTCCATCAAAACCATCAGAAGTGAGAGAGGGAAGAAGAGTTACTTCTTACCCTGTCTTCTTATGAACATTTGAATTCTTACAAAACTACTTTCAGAAAGATAAAATACATGTCTTCCCTTAAAAAGTCAGCTAGTTGAATCCAGAGAAAAAAGCTAAAACAAAGTTTGCTCCCATCAATACATTTTTAAAATCCTGGTGAAACAGTTCTGCATGAGATTTCATGTGGGAGAAAGAAGGAACGTGGCTGCCTCTCACAGGTGGGCACTGACCCGCTAGCTGCTCTGCTGAACAGAGCCTTCCTGGCGGGATGGGGCAGGCTTTTTGCTCTTGTAGGCAGAAGGTCAGGCCCTCAAGAGCTAGGGGGTCAGCTGGGCCAGGGCAAGGCAGGGCCAGGCCACAATTATGGCTCTATGATGGAGTGCCTCTGTGCCTTTCTGTGTCACATAGAAAATGATCATATGTGTGTGGTGACTGGAGATGACTTTCCTGGGCCTCCGCTGCCCTAGGCTCTGCCCTGAAGATGTTCATGTGCTAGAAACTGGGGGCCCATGTGTCACTCTGGGCACCTGTAAGGTATTTTAGACTCTTTGACTCATACCATTGTTATCACAAACCTTCCAAGAAAGTGTCATCATGCTCATTTTGCAAAAGAGGCACCCCCAGAGAATCCCCTGCCCCTGGTGCTGACACAGCTTACAGGTGGCAGAGTGGGGATTCGAGCCCCCTTGTCTGACTCTCTGCACTCACTCTCCCTGCACTCACTCCTCCCGCCCTGCCTCCTTTGGGCTGCTGATCTCATCCAGGGCCTGGAGCTTCTCAAACTCCAGTAAAGGTGGGGGTGGGGAGAGGGGGATCATCTTTGTCCATTCAGGCTGCTATAACAAAATGCCACAGACCATAGGACTTGTAAATAATAGAAATTTATTTCTCAGAGTTCTGGAGGCTGAGAAATTAAAGATCAAGGTGTGGGAAGTTCAATGTCTGCTGAAGACCAGCTTCTTGGTTTATAGACGAGTGTCTTCTTACTGTGTCCTCACATGGCAGAAGGAATGAGAGATCTCTCTGAGGTCCCTTTTATAAGGGCACAAATTCCATTCATGAGGGCACCATCCTCATGACCTAAGAACCTCTCAGAGGCCCCACCTCCAAATATCATCACATTGGGGGCTAGGATTTCAACATAGGAATTTGGAGGGGGACACAAATGTTCATACCATGGCAGAAGCCATTCTCGGGACACCCTAGAACACACCGGCACACCCCAGTTTGAGAAACATGGACTTACAACACCAAAGTTGTATGCCAAGAAACATCTTTTGATTGTAAATCATTGTTGCAAAAGGGAAGCTTTGTCTTCATTTCTGTTGAAGATTTCTGTTTGTAAGAGATCATCACTGAATGTGAGCACATCATGGACACCTCAGACCCCTGAGGAGCAATCAGAGCCTCCTGCGCTGGGGCTCACACCCAAGAAACCTGCTTGGCTCAGGCTTCTGATCTTTGAGAGACACCCCCACCCCCAGAAGCTACTCCTTGTGTGGCTATTTTAAGTCTAATGGAAATATTTGAATTTAGGACTCAATACCTAAAGGTATTGATCTACAAAGGAGGAATTTTATGTGCAGTGACAAGCTGCTGGAAAACATTAAGAGAAAAGCTCTTTCGGAGCTAACAAACAGCTCACCTACTCCTACGATAAGTCAGACCAGACTGACAAAAACACTAAGAGCCAGAACCCTGGTTCAGTCTCAGAACCTAAAGAACCATGGTCTACCCTTTGGGTGAGTCTACTCAACAACTGCCTCCCTGCTGCCTCTATGCAGGTGGCCTAGGTGGCTGGGAGCTGCCTCCTGAAGCCCTCTCTTCTGTTCTGAGAAGTTCCACCCTTCACAGAGTACACCCTAGTCTTGCCCTGTGCGCTGCATAGAACAAGTCTAGCTTCACTTCTCCTTGAAGGTCCTTCAAATGTTTGGAGACAAATGTCATGCTTCTTGCCTTTACCTACAGCTCTTGTAATCTGGGCACCTACCTCCATCTTTCAATTCCTCCTTGTGGACTTTGGTTCTGGTCCACCATTTTCAGGAAGGTCTGGTTGGAGGCAGACCCATCGCTCTCTTCTAAGTGTGGCACCCCATACTTGTATACTGAGAACCACACGGTAGTGGGTGGGGGTGCCCATTGAGCCGCCTCATGCTTCCATGATGTCAGCCTCATCTCCATACTCGCTTTTGGGCAGCTGGAACTCTGAGCTGGTTCCATAGGTACAACTGGGGAGCTATTTTTCTCAGATCCAATCTTTACAATGCCCAAGGGTCAAACAGAAGCCTGGAGAAGCTAAGTGACTCCTTGAGGAAGCCATATGGTATGGGGAAAGTGCAGACAAGCTCTTCGTAGTCATTCTCTGGTACTCACAACAAATTACTTGGATCTGACAGCTGCACACCTTTATTGTCTAATATTTCCTTTGGGCGTGGCTCAGCTGGGCATCTCTGGCTCAAGATCTCTCAGGAGGTTGCAGTCAAGCTGTTGGCCAAGGATGCAGTCTCATCTTAGGGATGGACTGGCCAGGGTGGGCTGTTCTGCTTCTGAGTTCCCTTCAAATGGCTGCGACAGGCCTTGGTCCCTTGCCATGGGACTGTTTACAACACAGAAGCCAGATTCTCCCAGAGAGGGAGAGCATGTGAGAGAGGGACACCAAGCAGAAGCCACCATCTCCTTATAATCTTGGAAGTCACATCTTATCACTTCTGTTTTATTCTTTTTGTTAGAAGCAAGTCACAAAATCCAGCCCGCACTCAAGGGGAGGGGTAACACGAGGAGGATGGGGATTATTTGGGGATGTTTTAGGCACTGCCAGCCACACTCATGTTCCTCTTCTCCCTCTTAGTTTACTCTTGGCTTTCTATGGGCCTCAGTTTACTCATCTTAGAGATGAGAATAATGACACAAGCTCCTTCAAGGTATTGTCGTATGAAATAGAATCATATTATATGATGCATTTAATCTATGGTGGTGGCCCAATAAATGCTATTTCCTTTCCCTTTGGCCCCTTATGCAGTATCCCATTATGGCCAAGTTGGGACCAGAAAGAGTCCCTGCTCCTCTCCCTACTCTTTCTTGGATGCCTTCTAGTCTTGTCAGGAGACCTAAAGATGCCCCAGATCTCAGGATAGAGATTAGACACGCATCCAAGCACACCATGAATGGGAAGGGCATTTACTGCAGGAAGATGGTAGTTTTGAGGTTTTTAAACTAGAATTCAAATTTTAAAGTGTATTCTTACTAAATTTGATTTTTGATTCAGTTCATCTCGGGATTGTGCATGTCTTTTAGGCCAATTTACTCATCTGAATTGTTAGCTATCAGCTTTGTGCTCTTCACAAATCTAATAAATTTACCTTCTGTGTCCTGATCCTAATCCTAGCCTTTGGTAAATCTGCTAAACGAGGCAGAGTCCCACACATGTGCCTTGGCCTGTCCTGCTGTGTGGAGCGACATGAGGGCTTCGCACTCTGGGTTGGCAGGGTGTGAAGGGCTGGAAGAGGAAGGCACAGATCTAAGACCCAGCCCCCTGGCATATGCCCTACCAGGGCACTCTCTGTGGCTTCTAGACCACTCACCAAATGTCAACTTGCTGATTTTGCTTAACGATTTTAACATTCGTAACAATTATACCAGGACAAAAAGAGGGGACCTGCTTGTTCCTCAAGGAAGGCTCCTCTGGTTCTTGGTTTCCCTCCTCACTGCCCCAATTCTGAGCCATGTGCTGAATCCCCACCTCTCTGTCAGTGGATGGTTCCCTCTCTTAGCCTCATGTCTCACTAGTTGCAAGGCAGGAAGTTGTGACAGAAACAAACCAAGTTGTCCTTTAAAGGCTACTGCAAAGAAAAATGAAAACCCATTCTCTAAACATTCATTAAATGCTATTAAAACCATGCCATCTAAAAGAAATGGCTGTAAACTTGGGAATAGTTAAAAGAAACAAGTTCTCTCAGTAAGCTGGTGATTCAGCTAAGTGGCTCCGGTAAACTGTTTTTCCTCGGTTGGCCTGAGTCCTGGCATTGGGGTTCTGAATTTTGCATTTGCCAGGTGTTGTGCCTTTGCCTAAGGTGGGATCTCAGAAGTCTCTGGAAGGCTGGCAGCCGGAGGGAGAACGTGAGACTCTCCGCCAGGAAGCTGTTCTTGCCTTTTCCAAGATTCAGACCAAGACTGGGAGCTCCCCCTCCAGTCCTACTCCCCCAAATTATATTCTCACTGGGTTCCCTTCAGGCATCACTCCCAGCAGAGAACTGTGGCCAGCTCTGGTGACTGCTGGCAGGCTGTGGAGCCACTCAGCCACACTGGGCTATTTGAAAAGGCTGGGGATCCACCCCTTCTCTCAGTGATTCATCTTAACCAAGTAGACCTTGAGAATGAATGAACCTGTTGAGAAGGGTTCATGGTGGCTAACTGAACTTAAATTTATAAACACAGCTTAGCAGCTGTTGCTAAACAGAAGCCTCTCATACGAGCCTGCAAGCTGCACTTTAGCCTGCACTAAACTGCCTGCTTGCACTGTGTTCCTGAAGTCTAAGCCAATCCTGATACTGCTGCTGGCTCTAGCAGCACGTATACTAAAATAAACCAACCCTTACAAAAGAGTTCCTGGAATTGAATTTCAACCAATAGGACTGATACTTTCCCCATCCAATTGGAGCAGCAAGGCTATGTCCTCATTAACATCTTCCCCAACCAATCAGAGTAACTCCATTTTGACCAATCAGGACAGTGCTTCTTGGACCAATCAAACTTTGAAGATTTGGAGTCCTCATTTGCATGAGAACAGACCAATCAGAGACCGGGGCAAGGACTTCTCTCTACATAAGCCAGTCACCCTGGAGTTTCAAAAGCATATTTTCCTTTTCCAGTGAAGACTATGTTTCTCCTTGGCTGGAAATGATGATAACTCACCTGAGGGGAGCAGAGTTCTCTATAGGAGCAATGCCCCCTCACACTCAGGGTGGCCTCATAAACTTGCTGCTTTATAATTGAGCTATAACACTATTGAGGTATTTCACAGCCACACTGTACCACGATTGAGCTATTTGCATTGAATATAGTCTTCTTCCCCTGCACCCAAAATTGGACATTCCTGTTGGTGTTGAATTAGTGCCACCAGTCGATAAAACCCTACAGATCCTGGGTCTTCATGATAAAAAAAAATGACAGAAGGGCAGGAAGAAAGAGGCAAGTAAAAAAAAAAAAATTGGCACAAAGGTGGGTTTTTTTTTTCTTTTTTCTTTTCTAAAAACCTATTTGAAAGCCTGGCTTACATCCCTGAGTTTTGAATACAGATGAACCCTTAAGGCTAATTCTGGTGGCATTGTGGGAACAGCACGCCCACTAAGCCTGAGTCTCAGAGTACACATGCTGTGTAGGCCCTTCTTCTCAGGGAGAAAGTAGATAAATAAATTCATACTATAGTCTTAATGACTAGATGTTTTACCCCCTGAGAGAGATTTGCATTTTGAAAGTGCAGCAAATAGTAGGTTGAGAGCCTAGTGTACGGGCAATACTTAACCCAAAGAAGTGGATTATTTTAATGGTGGGATTTTCAAACATTAAGAGCATCTTAATTATGTAGGGGAGAGAACAGTCTGTGCCCATGAGGAAGGCTGTGTTAACTTGCTAAACTTTTCTTTACATAATAACCTTTTTGAAAAGCATTTTGTAAATGTTATTCTTATAAACCCAATCCTATTTTAAAGATGCTGACTGAATTTGCCTGTGAATGTAAGTTCTTTAGAAAAGTAAATACTTCTGGTAGTTAACACTTCCTGGGCACTAATGACCGGCCAGGCCCTGCTATAAACATTGATCACTTGCTTTACTCCTCGTACCATATAAGTAGATATTATTAGTGTGCCTATTTCACATGTGACTAAACTGAGGCACCGAGGTCGAGTAACTCTTAGGCCACACAGATCACATAACTAGTTAGTAGGATTCAATCCCACTTGACTTTACCTTCCCAACAGTCCTAGACTGAAGCCTTATAAATCCAAGTCTCCCCTAAAACCCTGATATGGGCCAACCACCTCCCTCTCTCCATAGGGGCCTTGAAGTTTTCTACCCTGAGTTGGGGAACATTGGCTGCATGTATATTCCTGACTGCAATGACTACAGACAAAAAATCACCCACTGGCCCCAGCCAACAGTCAAGTTCTCAGGGGCCTTAGAGGTGAGTGAGTGGGTCTGGCCTGGAGTGGGGGAAGTTGTGGGTCTTGGTTTGCCTCTGAACTTTCTCATCTGAGAGACTAGAAGCTGTGTGCATAGCCATCTGGGTTGGGTCTGGTGGTAACAGATGGTTGTTGTCATAAGTATCTGCCTTCCATAGAGCAGCACCATGGCCTTGAAGGAGGTTGAAGTGGGTGGGACGGTTACAGACTGGGAGCTTTGTTGGGCTCAGGGGCTATTGCCAAGGCCTTTCCCTGCTCCTGTAGTCCCTCAGCCCCCAAGCCTGGCCCCTTAGTCATTGTGGAGACCAGCTAATACATGCTTTAGAGTCTGAAGAGAAAAGGAAGAATAAAGGGGTTCTGGAGAATCCTTTCTGTAGGTGCAAGGTAGCTGGGCTTTCAGAATGATCTGAAAGGGGAGGAGTGAGTTTGTAACAGGCAGCACTTCTCATGTAGGTTAAACAAGCAGAGGTCAGTGCATCTTGAATCTTGGTCGTTGCAATATGAAACATGCTCAAAAGTTTGCCCAAAGCTGTCTGAAATAAATTGAAGCATTTAGGAATTGGAAATAACTATTTCTTTTACTGGAAAGTGATTAGTATTATCTTGTTCTGGAAAGTTCCCTTTGTTTGGGGATATAGTAAACCTGAGGAATGGCCATGGAAGTGGGAAGTGGGGCTGTAGCTGCTGCTCCCAAGGGCCAGGCCATGGCTTGGGAGAGCTACTCCAGTGTTCTGATCACCATTTCTTTCTTCCTTGACTCCTGGACCAGACCAAACCCCAAAACATTGGGGGTAGAAGGTAATTTTCTGCTTTGTTTTAGTAGGAGGTGTCATTGTCAACCCAGGAACAAGGACTGTGGGTGGAGACAGAAGGTCATGGTCAGGGTATGACCACATGCACAACAAGACCAGCCTCCTGGTCCCCTCTGTGCGGGGTGTCATGGACTGGCCACAGTCTCGTGACAGCACAGGCTGAGCAAGAAAACCAGTTCATGGTTAAAGGTCACCTAGATTCCTCAGAGGTAGAGGGATAGATTTCTCTTTCTTTCTTGAACTGTTTTTCACTATTAGAGAACAAAGAAATTGTAATGTTTTATAATTTATGAATCTGAGAACAAAAAACATCAACCGGCTCTCATGTTTGCTGTAACATCTTTTCTGGGAGACTGAGCCAGCAAATAACGAGGAGCCCTTCTTGGTCTCTTCTCCCTCCACACTCCCAAGCCTCACACACATGTATACACATGCACACATCAACCCTCCTCTCTGGAGACCCTTGGCCTGGGTCACACACAGGCAGGTAGGAGAAGCAGAGGAAACGTAACTTTCTGTGACTCTAACTCATGGGACAGGAGGTGGAAGGCTGCAGAAGCAGGGCAGCAGCCCAGTCCTTTAGAGAAGAGTATAATGCTGCCCCAGGAGACAAGTCACCATTAATTCAGGCCTATCACTTAAGGAGTGAGGAAGTTGGACCAGGTGATTTCACAGCCCAGTGACTGTCCCAAGAGGGATTCTCAGTAGAGGAATCCGTTCCATGTGGTATTGCTGCATATTTCCACTAGATGGCAGTATAGACTTCTCTGAGTACGTGGTGTCCGTGGGAGGGATTAGTTTGAAGCAAGTTTGGAAAGTCTTTGCATTTGATTCAGTTCAGTTGATACTGATTGTCCTGGGATGTGGGTACATAACACAGAGAAGATATTACTCCTACAGATCCTGACATCTCCCCTCCTGTCTCAGCCCTGAGGTGATGGGGTGGGGTGGGGAGAAAACCTGGAGATTTAGGAAGGACACAGAGCTGTGATTAAGAAAGCCAAGGACGGCAGATTTCACCAGAGAAAGTTTGGTCAAAGTGGTGGATGGAAAGAAAGAAGAAGTAGTATTTCTGCTGTGGTCACTATACTTTATGGGAATTTGACCTTTGAGAAGGCAGAGACAGTTATCAAACGCCACCATTCAACAGGTGGTACCCACTTTATGCTATAACTATTCACATGTCATTTCATTCTCTCATCGACTCTGCAAGTTTTTCTTTACTTGAAACTGTTAGTGGTAAGAGACAAATGCCAACTCAAACTGGCTGTGCCAAAAAAAGAGGGAGGACGTTATTGGTTCACAAACTGAAAACTCCAGAGATGACTTTAGGCATGGCTGAATCCAGTGCTCACATAATGTCACCAGGAATCTGTCTATCTCTCTATTTTCTCTTCTTTTTTCTATGCTGGTTTTATGTGTAATTGACTGTGTGTGGTGACAACAATTATCGGCTTCAGATTTGTTTCTACTAGTTTATTATCCCAGTGGGAATAGTTGACTCTTTCCAATCATTAAAAGTCCCAAGATTTATTTGTCCTGTTTGGATAGCATGCCTATCCCTGAACCAAACAGTGACCCAGGGCAGCCCCACTTAACCTACAGGAGCTGAGAGCAGAAGAGGATGGTTCCCCCAAGGAGAAGCAAGGTGCAGTTATCAGAAGAGCATAGGTGTCGGGTAGAAAAAACAAGAGAAGTTCCTGCGGAAGGAAGGGATCCAGCCAAGTGCAGAGCTGGAAAGCGGCAGAGCCAGGGTTTAATCCAGGTCTGCCCCACTCCAGAGGCTTGGCCCCCGAACCACTGGCAAAGACTCTCAGTAGACACTGAGATGCTGCCTGAGTGGGGGGTCTCGTGGAGGGGATGCTTTCCTAGGACAGGAAGAGCAGTGGTTGCTAAGGATGGTGGTGGCGTGGAGGTGCAGGCAGGCCAGGGACAGTGAGAAATGAGATGGTAGCTGGAGCTTCCTTTCTGGGATAGAGAGAATACACAGCTTTAGAGAGAGAATGACTGGGAAATTTGGTGGGGAAGCGGCGAGAATTATCAGTAACAGGGTTCCTCAGAAGTGGGGGCAGGGGAGCCTGAGACCTAGTGACTGATGGAAAAAGGCTAGAGGTTGGTGACTGGCTGTGTGGGGACAGTGCCTTCCTTCAAAGGTTTTTAAGGCAATGCCACCAAAGCTGTGGCTGCCAGTGGACATGCTCAGGGAGCCCACTCCCCACCCCTCCCAAGCAAACCTCCGGGCCCTGGGAAGAGGGGAACAGTGAGCATAGGAAGTGCCTCTGTGCCTACTGGAGAGCTTCCTGTCTCCATACCTTTATTTCAGGTCACTTTCTCATATTTGAACCCTATACTTTGAGATACCCTGCCCCCACCAAAATGCTTTCTCCTCCAAGAAGCCTTCCCTGACTGCTTCCTTCTAGGACCCACTCCCATCCCTAGCTGATCTCTACTTTTTCAGAGCAGTTTTAATGTCCTCTACCCTCTAACCCCAGAGTTTACTTCTTTCTGTTTTGTGTGGTTGTTGTATGTTCATAGATTCAACCAAGTTATAACAAGACTAGGCATTATATATCTTTGAACCACCCACAGCCCCTGCCAGCATCACAGACCCCATGTTGACTGACTGAGTGACCAAGTGGGTGCCTGGATGGATGGATGGATGGATGGATGGATGGATGGATGGCAGACAGAAGGAGACCTCATGGAGTGTGAGCTATGAGACAGGTGCATCCAGCAGCTTGCCCTTTAAGCTGCTGGGTGTCCTGGGGCATTGGAAGGAAAGCTGCTGAGCCTGGTGGTCCCTGGGCCAGTACTAGTCTCTCCTCCACCCACCAGGGTGGGTGTGGGCTAGGAGGTGGGAAGGGGGAAGCAGGGATAAAATGAGGAATTCAGGTGGGTTCCTGAGAAAGCAAAGTAATGCAGGGAAATATGGAGGGTCCCTGTGCCAACAGCGGCTGAGCACTGAGAGAGGTGTTGAAGTGAGAGGAAGCTTTCTCCCCAGGCACTCTGACAAACATTAAGAGGCAAACATCTTAAAATACATTCCTTCTCAAGCCAATGAAAACTGTAAGGCCCCTGAGAAGCTTCTTGACTAGGGCTTATTCTTCACCTTGAATTTAAGCAGCTGGAATCCTTTTGAGATGAAGAAATTGCCTTTAAGTGGGGAATGTGCATTGCAGTCGAGGAAAGGAACAAAGACCACAGTGGTCCTGTCCTGCTGTCCCTCAGCTTTCCAGTCAGGCTCCGCTGGGCCCTATGTCTACTCTCTAGAAAGCAGGTGACTCAGTGTCCTCTACCTGGCTGGGCAGGCATGTCCCCAAATCACCCTATGACTGCATTTTCTGTGTTGCTACCTCCTGGGGCCACCTCTTTGCCCTGTGGGCCCAAGGTAGAGACACAAATTTTGACACAAATTGTATGCAGGCCTGGAATCTAGAGGCATACCCATGCAATAGAGTCACAGACTCCTCGTGGACAGATCCCTCAGTGCTCACCAGCCACCCACACCCTTCTCTTTACACACACAGAGAGAAAAGTGGGGGTGCTGTGGTCACAAAACGATTAGCGAAGATGGGATTAGCCCGGGCGCATGCTGGCTGGAACAGCCCTGGTGGGTGTGCAGATGCATTCTTCTGGGAAGTATGGGCCATCGGGTAGGCACTTGGGCCGCCGAGTGTGCGTGTACATGGGAGCAGCCGAGCGCAGGCCTGTTTGTTCCAGAGATGGCAGTCGGTACGGATTTGGTGTTAGGGATATGGAATGATTCACTTAACAGGTGTTTATTGAACACACAAGCAACATGTTGGTGCTGAATATCAAAGATAAAAGATGTCATCATAGAGCTCCCAGTCTAGGTGAGAAGCCAGATAGGTGTACATCTGGTGGGGATGCTGGTGTCAGTGGTGAGACAGAGGAACTGTGGGTACTATGAGGGCAGCCAAGCCAAGATGGAATCAGGAGTGGCTTCCAGGAGGAGGTGACCCCAAGCCAAACTGTAGATGATGAACAGGCAGGGCATAGATGGGGAGCCACGTGACCCAATGAGGGCTGATGCTTGGGACAGGGCAGGGCCACACTGGGAGGGGCCACAGAAGCTTCGTGGGCTCTGGGGTGGAGTCTGGATTTTATCTCAAAGCCAAGCTGGGGAGGGAGAGGTGTCATGGTTTGATTTTTAGACTGGTGTATGTGATCGGTTTGCAATTCAAGAAGGTCACTCTGGCTGCATGAGTGGAAGAATGGAAGTAAAGTGACACTCAAGGGCAGGGAGAGCACGCTGCTTAAGCCGTATAGGTAAGGGTGCAAATCATGGCCTAGATCTGAGAGATGCAAAGAAAGTTGAATCCACAGGGCTCAGTGACTGCAGAGGAATGGGGGTCCTGTGCAGGGGAGGCGAAAGGCAGAAAGACCTTCAGATTTCTGTGATGGACAGATGGGTGGGTAAGAATAAAGCTGAGCTTATAGTTTATCCTAAAAAACAAGACACATTTGAGAGTGAAGGAGCTACTATTAATAATTATCAGAATGACTGGAGTGATTGGGCCCTGTCCCTAATTATGATGCTTTCACCAAGTAAGGGACACAATAGAAGTACTAGACCTACAGGGATGACAGACAGGGGCAGCAACCTCTGCATACACTGAATTCGAGGATCCTGTGTGCACCCAGAGGCAGCTGCCCAAGCAGTAGGCCTAGGATCGGATGCTGAGAAAAGAAGACAGGGACGGAGGTCTTGATCTGGGTCCTCAGACCTGCCGAGGGTCGGGGGTGGGATCTTCCAGGTGGCCGTGTTCACTGGGATGAGGATACAGGGTGGTCAAGAGCAGCCAGCCGTAGAAGCCAGTCCCAACAGCAACGGGAAGGCTGCAGCAGGACCAGGCTGGGGGCGAGCCCGGCATGGCTCTTGAGTGATGGAGGCAACAGTTCTGGGACAGTGGGCAGGGAGCAGAAGGTACAGGCAGGACCTGGTGAGGAGGCTTCTGGGGAGTCCACCAATGCCTCAGTGGTTGTTTAGGGAAGAAGTAATGCGATACAACCACATCTCAGTGCCTAGCATGTGACAGGAACTTAATAAATAGCATCAGTTGCCATTATAACAAGAGCTTGGCTTGTAATAATCTGAAGGGTGGAAGGCGCAGAAGTTTGTGCTGCAGGAGGCTCTGGGAGGCCTGTGTGAGTCTGAGGCACAGAGGCAAGAGCCAGTGAAGTGGTGACAGAGAAGACAAATAGCGGGGAAGCCAGGCCTGGTGAGGCAGCGCCCAGCACCCAGACAGGGATGCACGTATGGAGGATAACCTGCCCACAGGTTGTGTCATTTTATCCTTGGTCCCTGGCCAAAGTCTACAGCTTTGTCCCACCCCAGCCCAGGCTGCTCGGCCATCTGTCACGGGGATGCTTTGGCCACGGTGGAACTCGGTGAAATAGGAGAGTTGTTCATCACCCTCTCTAACCTCAGCAGTCCGATTTTTGGGTGGCAAAGAAGCTCTCCATGCAGGATTCCACCGGATCCTTCCAGCTGCATTCAGAGATGGGCAGAGCAGAGATGATCTCCACAACTGCAGGCAGGGGCACTGTCCAAAGTCATACTTGACAAAGCTGGGGAGTGGAAGAACCAGCCCGAGATGACAGGTCTCCTGCCTTCCAGTCCCCTGCTCTTTCAATTATGTAATTTTGCCTCTTGAATCCACCCTGATTACTGGAAAACAACCCCAGTATTTATGATGGACTTGGGGTATCACTCACGCACCCTTTCTCTGGAGTACATCGTGTTGGAGCCCTCCTCTCTCCGGACACCAGGGACACCAACAGAAGCAAACCCCAGCCCTGCCCGCACTGGGCATCTCATAATGGTGAGAATGTGAACTGTTGTCCTTGTCAACAGAACAGACTCAGAAGCACTTGAGTGACTGATGTGTTGTTCCCTGGTGGCTTCACTGGAAGCTGCTAGCCTTGATCTTCACGGCCAGTCCTCTTGATCCCCCGCCGCCTTTCCTGTCCTCATACTCGCTGCTCCAGGGTTTTACACAACCTCCGGTCAGGGCTTGGCCCAGCCCTTCAGGAACTTTTTAATAAAGCCGCCTGTCCCCCGTCCACAGGATGTTTGCCCCATAATTGAGCATCTGATGTCGGCCAAAAGCTTCCAGGCAAGTGCTGAGGAAGCAGATTCCAGATGTTTTTCAGATCAAATAATGTTTCTTTGAAAAAACTGTGTGGGCTGCTCCATCAAGGGGGCAGATGGCGCCTGAAAGCGGAGTTCAGTGGGTTTGCATCCTGGCTTTGAAAAAAAAAAAGGTCACGGAGCAAGTGTCTGTGTGGGGCTCTCGCGTGTTGGAGTCTGTTCACAGCGGTCTGTTGGGAGAGTGAGCAGAGGCTTCTTGGATTTTCAAATAGCTGTCCCGCCTTTGTCGGGAGCCATTAAGTGGGACAAATGCAAATTTTGAAGGCTACCGTGATTTGTTGCCTGCTCTCTCTGGAGAGAGAAGGTAGTGGCCTAAAGAGGAGTCCAGGGCAAGTTCCTCAGGGTTTTAAGTGAGTAATGTCCTTTATTAATATTCGTTCAGTCTTGTAGACTTGAGGGCGAGGGAAGGAGAGGAGGTAGCAGCGAGGAGGTCCTCCGCTGGGCGGAGCGGCCGCTGCTGCCCGCTGCTGTCTGGCAGCCCCCTGGTGGGCAAAGGCCTGAGAATGGGGTGGGGTGGCTGCTGCGGGCTGGGGCGCCTCGGGTGGTGGGGGGCAGTTGTCATGTCACCTGCACTTTGAGGGTGTCTCTCTCTCGCCAGGTGCCCCCCGATATAGACAGCACAGTGTTCTATTTCAGAGGCCCTCTGGCCCTAACCACGCTGTGTGGGGCGGGCAGACCAGGTATAGGTGTCACTTTTACAGATGAGAAACAGCAGCTTGAGGGAAATTATATTATGTAGCTTTTAATAGATTTTATTTTTAAGAGAAATTTTAGGTTCACAGAAAAATTGAGTGGAAAGTACAGAAATTTCCATATGCCTGTTGCTCTCCAATAAGCCTCCCCTGTCATCAACATCCCCATCAGCGAGGTACACCAGACCTGCACCAACACATTGTAATCACCCAGAGTCCACGGCTCACATGAGTATTCACTCATGGTGTTGGATGGTCTGCGCCTGAGGACAGATGTATAATCACGCAGAGTGGTTTTACTGCCCTAAAATTCCTCTGAACTCCACATTCTCATCTTTCCCCCCTGCTGATCCCTGGAAACGGTGGATCTGTCTACTGTCCGCATAGTTTTGCCTTTTCCAGAATGTCATATTGCTATAATCCTACAGTATGTAGCCTTCTCAAGTTAATAGAGAACCTAGACTACCACCTGGGCCTGAAGACTCCGGTTCCAGCACCTTTGTCACCATACAAGGGTTTGGTAATGCTATTCATTTTGACCAAGCCAGTGGCCAGTTGTCCTGTGGCTTAGCTTCCCTTCTGGGAATTGTACTTCCCTTAAGTTTCTAGCAAAGCTCTGGAGCAGACAGGATTCCCCCACTCCTGCCTCCTGTGTCAACTCCATTCTCAACATTCATTTTCTTGTCTGTCTCTCCAGCTAGAATATAAACTCCCTGAAGGCAGAGATCTCTGCATGCCTGGGAGAGGGGCAAGAAAGTAGGCATTTCCCACCAGGGAGATTCATGCCACCATATAAAGCTAAGAGCAGAGTGTTGGGTGGCAGGTTGTCGCTTGCTAAACAAGAGTGTGTTACAGTTTTCAAACCACTTTCCCTGTCAGGACAGTCCTTATCTTCCATCAGTCCTGAGAGGTGGGCCAGGCAGGTGTCTCTGCCCACAGTGGAGAATCCCAGGCCTGAGATCAGCAGAAGACAGGTGCTTCACCTCAGAGCCCACACCTGAATGCTTGTTGCCTCGCATATCATCTGAGTCTTTTCACAACCTTGTGGACATCAGTTCGCTCTGACGCAGATATATTAAGTGAGGCGATGAGACTAGAACTCGGATCCCCTGATTCCTGTACTGTGCTCTTGCTTGCACCCCCTCCATCCCCGTCGTCCTGGAGCATTCAGTCTCTGGCAGTGTTTACTGACTATTTCCCACGTGGTCAGGATCTGTGCTGAGTGCTCTAAAAACATTGTTGTACTTAAACCTAGAACTACCTAGCACGGTGAGCGTACTTACTTTCATTTCACAGATCAGGAAACTGAGACACAGTAATATTCCAGAGCTCACGAGCAATAGAGTCAGGTCTGTGTGGGCTTCAGAGCTCATGCCCCTAACCACAACATAGCACTACCTCCTGAGGGTAGTGAGACCTGCAGTGTACCCCAAATAACCTGGGCTTCAGCCACTGGCTATAGGTCCAGGGGAAAAGCCATTTCCTAAGCCAAAGCCAAGAAGGAACAGGATGTGGTGCTTTCCTCATTCTGTCACCTTCCTTTATAAATGGGCCTGGCGATATCAAATGATTTAGCCAAGGGAAAGATGGGAGGGGGGCCGGGGCATGCAGGAGTGTGCACAGATTAGGCACCCTCGATTTCTTCCGTACTGATAGAGCCTCAGGATAAGCCTTCCGTACTGATAGAGCCTCAGGATAAGCCGCTGGAGCTCCTAAGTCCCAGGCCTGAGTTCTTCCCACCGCATTGGGAATGCAGAGGGCTGGTGCCAGTGTGTGGAGAGCCCGACCAGCCCGCATGGAGGCAGACAAGGCCCGGAGCGGGTGGGAGGGGAGGAGTGCCAAGTTGGCCCCTAGATGTGGCTCTTTAGGCCTTGATTGTGGGAAGGCCTAGATGGCCTCTTGCTAGCTCCTTGGGGCTGCAATTAGAAGAACTGACACCAGGGGGAGACAGGCGACTATCATCCTGCCCCCAGCAACATGAGCAGGCGCTGTGGCCAGGCCTTGGTTGAGAGAAGGCATTGCCCAGGGTGGTCAGGCAGTAGAGACCTGCCCAGTAATGGAAAAATGGAGGTCCCTGATTTGGGTTGAGGGTGCTCGCCTCTGCACCCCTCGCCCCATCGCTCCCTTTGCCAGTCAGTTGTGAAAATGCCTTCTATTCAAATACAAATGTCCCTGGTCTGGAATTTCTTAAACCAGGGGCCACTAACTTAAAACACTCTAATTAGATGGGTGAAGCAGCCTGTTGGAAGGAAAGCAGGAGTGTCTAGGTGACCCACTTGCACTGAGGATGCCCCTCACATCTCACCAGGCATTAAAAAAAAAAGTTTTTATAGCCTCGCAGGAATGAGGATCACTGGGTATCAGAGCTGACTTCCTTGGTTTACAGAGAGCTTGGAGCCTGAGGGGTTCATTTGAGATGCAGCTAGCCCCCCGCTTTGCACAGCCCGTGTCCTACATCCTAGTTCTGTCACTTGTAAATCTGGGTCCTAGGGAAAGTTATTTCTTTCCCTAGATTTCTTTTCCTCACCTTAAAACAGGTATAATGTCCATTTTGGGGTGAGATCCAGTGGTCAGTTCTCAATGCTAATCTTTTTGCTCCATCAGCAGCATTTGACCCCTTTGGTCATTTCTGTCTCTCTGACACATTTTTTTCACCTAGTTTCCAGGCCTCACATTCTCTGAGTCTACTAGCTTCTTCACTTCCCAGTCTCTTTTGTCATTTGTTTCTCTTCTCCCCAACCTCTTCATGTAGGACATTTCAGGTCTCAGTGCTTGGTCTTCTTCATCTACACTTTCCTTCCTGGTGGTCTCATTCCGCCTCTTGACTTTAAATGTCATCTACATGATGTCCTACTCACAGGGCCACTGGAGTATCTGATAGACACCTCAAAGGCAGCACGTCCAACCCCAAGTACCCAGTCTCCAATCCCCCTCCCCTCAACCTTCCCTCTACTTGCTGTTTTTCCCAATCTTAGCAAAGAGCAGCTCCAGCCTTCCAGTTGTGTCCACTGAGCATTCCTGGAGTCTCTAACAACTGTTCTTTCCCTCCTACCATATATCCAACCCACCAGGAAACCCTCTTGGCTTTGCTTTCAAAGCATACCCAGAAGCTAACCAGTTATCTTCTCCTCCACTGTTAACATTCTGGCCAGGGCCAATCCCCTCTCTACCTTGATTATTGCAACAGCCTCCCAGCTGGTCTCCCAGACACTATGCCTGCCCCAAAGGCCCAGTGTATTCTCGATACAGCTGCTAACGTAAGCTTGTATATCTTCAGGTCAGAGCAGTTCACTCTGCTCAGAATCCTTCAATTTCTCCCCCAGAGTAAGAGCCAAAGTACTCGCAAAGGCTTACAAGAGCCTATATAACCTGACCCATGGTCACCTGTGACCTTAACTCCTACCACTTTTTTGCCATGCCCGACTGGCTCCAGGCCTCCTGGCATCCTTTCTGTTTCTTGACTACACCAAGCATGTGTTAGTACCCTTGCACTAGTGGTGTCTCTGCCTGAATCACTCTTCCCCCTCATATCTTCATGGAGCACATCCACACCTCCTTCACATCTCTGCTTAAATGTCATCTTCTCAAGGAGGCCATCCCATCGCCCAGCCCTGGTACTCCTGAGCCCCCTGATCCTTTCCACTCTTTTCCATTGTATTTATCACCTTCTAACCTATATATAATTTCTTTGTTTGTTTGTTTGTTTGTTTTGCTTATTTCCAGCCCCACCCCACAGCTAGGTAAGATCTCCATGAGGGCAGGAATGTCTGGATTATTCACCCAAGCCCTGGAACAATCTCTGCCACATAGTTGGCACTTAATAAATATTTGCTGAAAGAAGATTATTGGATAAAGATTATGAGAGATAATGTATGTAGAGCCCATCAGTGCCAACGTAGGAAGCATTCAGTAAATGATGGTGATGGTGGTGATACTTTCCTTTGATGCTCTGGTGACTGGTGCAGCCTGCAACATGACAGCCAAGGCAAGGCAATGACTAGAGGACATGGGATTCAAGACAGAGGGCAGTGGAGTTGTTGTTGTTGTTAATGAGTTTAAGGAGAGAGAATGTTGGCGGGGGGTAATGGAAGGGAAATATTTGATCTCTCCTTAAAAAGGACTAGATCTACAAGGCTGGACACAGGGCTATGCAGATAGCAGACACTCAGTAAACCTACAGAATGATGAACAAATCTGTCAGTGTTTGCAGAGCTGACTTTGGAAATTGGACAAGCAGACTTGGCAAAAAGTTTGGGGTGGGGTTTAGATTGATATAAGAGCAATGAAGGGCAGTAATCTCCTGAGGCTGGACAGAGGAGGCGGTCTACTGGCGTGGAGATAACCTCCCTCTGGTCAAGTTCATACCATCCCACCTAGTACTTACAGACTGTCCCAGGTTTCCTCTTCCTTTAGTGCCTCTTCATGAAAAATTGGTATTTGGCGATGTGTAATGCCAGCAAAACTGCCTCTAGTTCTTCATCTTGCAAATAGAGCGATGGTTAATTTCAGGTTTGGAACCCAACCCCTTGATTTCTAATGTGCTAAGACAGAAGCTGCTCACCAGCTCTCCACACATCTGGCGCTCCTCATCCTCTAACTCCCCCATCTCGGATGAGAAACAGAGCCACGTGAGGTGTACCTTTTTCAGTGTGTGATTGTGGAACAGCTATTTCTTCTTCCTGGTTCATTTCTTCCTTTCACTAGCAAAAGCCCAGGGCTCCATGGAAAGGTGCCTGCCAGGCTGAGATCTCTGGGAAGGTGGCAGAGGCAGTCAGGCTAATTCCTCTGACGTGGCTCTGTGCACTTCAGTCTCAGGACTGTTAGACAGGCCAGTGCAAAACTTACCTCTACATGCAATCCAGGCAGTTACTTTAGCACGTAAAACCAAAACCACAAAGCCGTAAAATGCCTACAAGAGCCATACAGGTAAATATTTATCTGATCTCAGGGTAGAGAAGGTCTACCTAGGCATAAAAATCAAAGGACAAAGCCAAAAAGGAAAAGAGGGATGGATGTGAGTTACAATATTCGAAACTTCTACACTTTCAAAAATGCCATAAAATAAAATAAAAATCCAATGACAAAACTGAGAGAATGTATGTGCCACAAATATGGCAAAGGACTATCATCTTTCCGCATGAAGAGCATTTGTAAAGCAACAAGGAAAAGATGAATGCCCCTTAGGAAAACAGGGCAAAGGACATTAATAGGTGACTATAGAAAGAAGAAAGTTCATTAAAAATGTGTGGGGAAAGCTCAATTTCATTTAAAATTCAGAAAAATGTAATTTTAAAAACAGTACAAACTTTATTTAAAACTAGCCAAATCTACACTTAGGGCTTTTTTAAGGAAAGTATACATTACTGGTAGAAGTACAAATTGCTTCACCTTTCTAGAGGGTGATTTGATAATGTGTATTAAAGTCGTTCACATGTTCATTGTGTTTGAATAGTAATTTTAGTGTTATGAATTTATTCTAATCTGATGATTACTTCATTAAGACACGTCCAAATTTATGTAAAAGGATGTTCATTGTAGCATTATTTAAAACAGCAGAAGAAAAACCATTAAACATTCGACAATAGGTTGGTTCAATCGAATATGTTCTAGCCATGTGAAAAAGTATCATGTAACCATTAAAAATCATGTTCTCAAGGAATATGTAAGGCTACTGGAAAGTCTTACAGTATATTTTTAAGTGAAAGAAACCAAGTGATAAAACAGTAATTTCATGATTGTCCCAATTTTCAAAAATTATGTCTTTTTACGCATGCAAAAAAAACCCTAGATGGATGAGAATACATCAAAATGTTAACATTGGATCACCTCGAGTGGTGGGATTAAGGGTGATTTTTATTTTCTCCTTTACACTTGTCTGTAATTTCCATATGTTCTCCAATGAATTGCTTTAATAATAAGGAAAAAATGTTAGTTGGGGAGGAAGAAGTGAATGCTAAGAGGAAAAGGCTTCAGCTACCCAAATGGTCTGAGTGCTCGTTGCTGTGGAAACTATAACTTTGAATTGCCCAACTTTTTGTGAATTACTTCCCAGCTCTGCTGGGTTAGTGCTAGGGCTGGATTCAGCATTATCTGAGTGTGAGCACATGACTGGGGGGTGGTGAACACTGAGGGACCCTGCCTCAGGCAGAGGTCCACAGGAGGGTCCTGGGTTTCATTCTGGCTCCTTCTCCCCTTCTAGGTACAGAAGGCTCTGGTCCCGCAGGGGATACTGGGGCAGAAGCTGCCTGTGTGCAGATTAGCCAGGGAGCCAAGAAGCAACCCACTGCTTCACTGAATAGGGTTCCCCCAGTGCCTGGGTAGAGTGTTGGATGGTTCTCATTAATCAGCCTCGCCCCACTCCTAGCTTGGCATCTAAACATGGGGTCCCAGCAGTGCTGTGGGGAGGTAGGAAAAGTGGCTTTATTCTTTTTGTGTCAATAAAGATGAGGATGCAATTGAGTCCCAGGGACAGTATTAAGTGAGATTTCTAAACAAAGTCCCAATCCCAGCTTGAGCCTTGGCCATTTGCTCTGTCTTGTTCCCTTTGTATCACCTAGAGAGTAATCCCTGCCCTGCAGAGAAGTCATGATGAAGCACCAGCCCAGCCCTTCGGGAAGCTGGGGGCTGGGCACCCGGAGTGCAAAGGCACTTTCATATGCCTATTCTCGGAACACGAATGTCTTGCTGCCATTTGTGAATCCTGCTCCAAGCTCTGAGTGTGGAGAACTGGTTGATTTATAGATCAAGGCAGCCACAAGTTGGAATTTTAAAAAGCAATGTGTCCTTTGAGCAGGAGCCCGGGCTGGGGGCTTTGCAGGCTGTCGCTTTGTCCCAGGGACCAGATGGAACTTGTTTTTCTGCTCACTTGGGGGTTTAACCCTTCGTGCACTCCCTCCCATACATCCCCATTCAGGAAGCCCTGCCTTTGGGGCGAGGCATCAGCCATGAGCAAGCATCCTCAAGTTTGAGCCTCAGTGACATTTATTGGAAATGTCTCATCTTTTCAATCCCCTGCCTTTGCCGGATTATTTTGTTTTATTTAGCATACACTGGCATGTGCAAGGCACTCTTTCTAAGGGCTTTTGAAGTATTAACCCATTTTCTCTTCACAATCATTATTATCCCCATTTTACAGATGAGTATACTGAGGCACAAGTCGGTTAAGCAACTTGGCCTAAGGTTACATAGCTGGGAAGTGATGAAACCAGAATTTGAAGCCCAGTCGTCTGGTTCCCAAATTTGTGTGTTTAATCACAAAATCATGGCTGCCTCTCAGAGACCTCGTAAATGAATCCAGCTCTTGACGGTTCAGAGGTCCTGGGTGGTTCTTCCCATTCAAGCTATCAAAGCGTAAGGCATCGTCAGAGTAAGATGAGATCCATGTCCCAGTACATGCGTCTGAAACATTACTGCCATCCTGGGTCTGTCTCACCTGAGACCCCAGTATCTCCTTCAGGCCCATCAGGCTGTGAACCCTCATTTGTAAGGTCTGTGCGATGTAACGAGAAAGGTTCAGGGTTCAGCACCCACCTCTACTCCACACATAGCACATGTGAACCCAGGGCCACCAGGTGAGATCCAGGAGTTTGGAACTTCTGTTGAAAAACTTTGTGTCGCATACAGCTTCCTTCCATCAGGGGTCCTGGGACCTGCCTTTTGTAAACTCTTGCACCTATTTATGGAGCGGAAAGTGCAGGGCTGTCTGAACCTTTGTGAAATATTGGAATCCTACACTGCCCAGGCAAAAGGAGCTGCTCCTTACCCTAGGGAAGTCACCATAGTTTTTTGTCCCCTACTATGGAGACAGGAGCTGGACAGAGACCTGAACTCGTCACTCATCAGAACCTGGGTCTGGCACAGAGCTAGTTAGTCAGATGTCCAGGGCACCCAGGCTATGCAGGAAGAGGCCATCACCTGGAGAGGGGCTAATAAGGCATCAGACCCAAAATGAAGCAGCATGGGACTTGTCACATCTTCACTAGAGTCACAAGTGCATGTGGGAACATGCTGAGGTCACAGGGGACCCCGGGAACTTGGTGTGGTCTATGAAGGAAGTAACATGGTGCTTGGAGCCAGAAAGTAGTTTTTGAAGAAAATGACAAAACAATAATACCACACTTGAGAGCAAACTGTTCTTTGTAAGCTCAGCTTCTGGATAATTGAAACTGGCTCATTTATATACTCAAATGTCTTGTTTTAACCATGTTTTTATATGGCAGTTTTTCTGACATAGATTACATATGACCTCCCCTGCCTTCTTAAACAATCTACTGAACACAATTTAACCTCTGTTAAATGACTCCACGTCATCATTGTCAACATCTGTCACATCATGGTGCCTTTGCTGTGTGTGAGCCTTTCTTCTTGGTGGCTCATGAGTTGCATTGTGTTCTGATGCCCCTTGGGCAGCAGAGTGAGTAGTTTCTGGTCATCAGTCATCTAGGACAGGATATAGGAACTCGGTGGTGTTTTCTCCCACAGCACATCTGGTACCAAATGTGGGTTTTTTCCCCCCACTAACACCAGTTCTCCAATTCTTCATCTGCCAACGTGGAATCCTACAATTCAGTTCAACTGTCTCACTAACTACCTGGGCTTAGTATCAGACCCCAAAGGTAGAGGGTTCAATCCTGCAAGACCATCCCCCACTTCAGGTGCCAGGCTACCCACACTTTTCTCCAACTCGGTGAAAAACTAAGGGGTTCCTACTATACCCCTATTTTAGGTTCAATAATTTGCTAGAATGGCTCACAGAACTCAGCAAAATAGTTTAAGATTACTAGCTTGTTATAAAGACATGACTCAGGGAGCAGCCAGTGGAAGAGAGGCATAGAGCAAGGTATGAGGGTTGCATGGAGCTTCCCTGTCCTCTCTGGGTGTGGCAACATTGCTACACCTCATTGTGTTCACCAACCCGGGAGCTCTCTGAACTTCTGCCCTTGAGGGGTTTTTATGAAGGCATGGTTGATTCAATCATTGGCTTCTAGTGATTCACTCATAATCTCCAGCCCTTCTCTTCTCCCTGGAGGCCTAGGGATGGGGCTGCAGGTACCAACCCTCTAATCATGCCTTGGACCAGTCGCCATCCTGAAACTATCATGGAGTCCCCAGCACCATCATCTCATTAGCATACAAAAGACACCCATCACCCTGGAGATTCCCAGGGTCTTAGGAGCTGTGCACCAGGAACTAAGGGTGAAGACCAAATATATATTCTTTATTATGCCACAGTGGTGTCAGACAGTTTAGAGAGTGGGTGAGTGGTATTGCAGATAGCTTCAGTTACATGAAGGCAGGCAGACCAGAAAAGATTAACATGACACACACCCAGCAAAGACATAGGTAGCTCCAAGAGGGCAGAGCTAGTTGGTTGAATTTACAACAGAAAGCCCTGGGCTTAATTAAGACTGTACTGGAACATAGCAGGTGCTTGATCAGTATTTACTGATCGTGTAAATAAGCAAATGGTGATTTTGCGCCGGATCCCCTGGTTTCATGTTATTTTCTTCCTTGGCTTCCCTTTGCTGTCCAGGTCTTCAGTGACTATGTGATGCACCCCTCATTTCACAGCTGTAGTGAGAAGGAAAGCACAGGTTCTGTGCCTGTACTGTGCCATCACTACGAAGGTGGAACAGCGCCCAGGCAGGGACACCAGCCAGGGGAGGATGGGCCTTGGGGAACAGAGTCAGAGGAGGTCCAGACCTGCCCAGTGTGAAGACTCTTTTTCTGGAGCCAGGTCTGCTTTGGGAGTATAAGTTTTATTTTATTTTCATGAGAAATTACAGAATTTTTTTTTTAGATCACTCACAAGTGATATCTGTAGGGATCAAAGAAATTTGTAGGGTTATTTGCTTCTACACAAAACCACCCAATGCTGCTAAAATTATTTTAAAAATTTGTTTTCCTCCTGTCATCTGTCATTTCTTGCTACTGTCAAAGATGATTAGTATCCTTATGTCCCTTCTAATCTGTGGCAGGATGGGAAAGCTGATAACCAAGTATGTCGGAATCATTTCTAAACTAAGAGTAAATAGGATCAAAATGAGGATGTAAGTCAAATGCCTGAGTTTCAGTGTGTGAGCCCGGTGACATATATAACATGCCTGTGTGTGCCTTTTTCAGAGGTGGGGACCAGGAAAGCAGCAGTAACAGGGGGAGGCATGGGCGCTGGGAGTTCAGCACTGAGCCCTAACCAGCCACATCACCCAAAGAGCCTTCCAGATAGAAAGTTAACACTTTTTTTTTCTTTTCTTTTCTTTTCTTTTTTTTTTTTGCCACCTGTAAAAGAGAATTCCTTGTCACACTCAGGCTTTTCAGAATTAATGACTTTGAAGGTTCAGCTACTTCGTGTAAGCACTTCAGGCCCCTCAGACAGAGAAACAGACTTCCCATTCCTCTGTCATTTCAGGGCCAAGACACCCCAGAGAACAGCTGACACTTGGGCCTTGGGCTGGGAGGGCCAGGAAGGGGTGATGGTGGCCGGATGGCCAGCAGCCATGGGCACACTCAGTCCACGTCTGTCTTAGGGCAGCTTTACAATCTTGGGGAGCACATGTGATAAGAGCTAAATCAATGTGTGGGGTGCTCTCCTACATTCCTTATGCATTGTCATCCTTTAATCTGCCCAACAGCGCTGTGAAGCAGGTGCTATTGTCAACCCCATTCTTCAATGAGGAAACAGGTATCAGCTTGCCCCAGCTACTGGGCTTCAGAACTAACCTTTGAACCCAGGTGATCTGGCTCTGGAGGCAATGTATTAACCACCACACTATCTGCTTGTCTTTAATGGACTTTACTTCACCAAGACAGACTTTCTTGGAAATGTCTACAATAGGGACTAGCCTAGGGATACGTGGGCTCAGTTTCCCTGTCTAGCCTCGTTTCCATGGTGAGGCCTATCCCTCTCTACTTTCCTGGGCTCCTCTCCTCTGAGGAGTAAGGGAGTCTCCTCATGGCTCGGCCCCTCAAAATTCTCCAGCCTCTCCTGTCCTTCTTTCTGGTAGCATATTTCAACTACAATTTTCTCTTATGAGCAGTGTCTCCTATACCCCAGACCCATGAGAAAGACTAAGGAACCGTCAGACATCCCAGGGACCACTCTAGCTTCCTCCTGGGAGGCAGAGTATGAGGAGATACACCTAACTGCGTTGGGTAAGAATGTCTGTGGTTGTCTTTCAAAACTTACCCTAAACCAGACAGAAGAGCACTTTGGTTGAGATCCTTCATATTAGATTGAACTGTTTGATGACTGGGAGGATAGAGCTACATTTTCTGAGATGAAGTCTTTGTCAGCTCAGGCTGCCATATCAAAATATCACAGACTGGATGGCTTAAATAACAGAAATTTATTCTCACAGTTTCGAAGGCTGGGAAGTCCAAGGTCAAGGTGCAACATAACAATTCAGACTAGTCTATAACAAGAGGGAAAGACTGAGGGAAGAGCAGGTTTAGGGGATGGGTGCAAGGACTCAGGTGATCAGATTTGCACATGATGAGTTTGAGATGTTATCAGACGGATATCCAGGGAGAAATGTTAAGTGAGTTTTTATGTATGAGTTTGATGTTTATAGGAGAGGTCCAGTCTGGAGATAGAAATGAAATTGAAACTTAACCTCTCAAAGAAATGGTGTTCTATAAAATACAGTTCATAGTACCCATCTCATAGGGTTGCTGTAAGGTTTGAATAAGAAAAACGAAATACTTGGTAATATTTTTGTGCATACTAAAATGCGAGAATTAATTCTTGAGAGTTAAATGGCTGTGATAAGCCTGGCTAAAATGACATAGGCAGTTTGTCTTTGGTACCTCGACCCTCCCTATATCATGTTCTTTCCTATATCTCTTTTTTCCTAACCATGGCAGAATCCTTTTTATTTCCACCCCATCCGCCATCTATGTCTGTTCTTCTGAAATACTTCACATCACAGTGTGGTGACTGATAACAGCTTAAAATGCTTTCTGTCCCAAGGGACTTTGCATGCTATGAGACTGACCAGTCTTAAATTAAAAGAAGGAGAAGGAAAAGGGAAGGAGACAAAGGAGAAGAAGGAGGAAAAGGGGCTGTAGTTTTTCAATTAGCAGACAAAATATAGAATTTACTCAATTTTAAGGTTTTTCCCAACTTTTCTTATTTTCTTTACATATTTATGTCTACATTAGGCTTTAATATATTTATTTAGTATATATATTTTTGTATATTTAGTATATTTGAATACTTGATTTATATATGTAAGAGAAACCGTTATATACTATGTATAAATATAAGTTTAGAACTACTTTCCTAAAGAAAAGAGACACTAATAGTACATTTTTAGACATCATATATGGTGCGATAGTTGAGGCATCTTAACTATATGATAGTTAATTGTCACCCACCTAACCTCTGTGTAATTCGACCAATAAGCAAATGAGGTTGGGAAGAGTCTTAATTGCTAAACCTCAGCTTGGACAATCAAAGAGTCCGAGGACAGGTAGGGAGTAATGAAACATGAAATAGGTGAGGTGGTTCTCTAGGTATTCCGAACTAGACAAATCTTATTGGACAAATGTCAGGAAAGCTGATGTAGAAGAGCACCTGAGCCAGCCCCCAAGAACCCATGGGGAGAAAGGGATGGAACGACAAGGATACTCTCCGCAAGAAGGATGGAACCCTGATAAATTCCCACTGAACATTGTAGCCAACAGGAAAAGACGCAATTGGGATGAGAACTGATAGATGAACAGGAACAAAACTCCAAATACATGGGCAAAATTCCTAAATATTAGTGTTATTAGCCCTGACCCATGTATCTATTTCAGACCTTTATTATACCACCATACATACTTGGGCTACGACAATGGCTCTCTAAACCAACTCCCTGTCTCTTCTCCAAGAGTATTATATCTTCCTCCTCTGAGCACCCATATCATTCTATAAACCGAGGGGCATTTATCTCACTGTATGTCAGGAGATGATGTTTCGGAAACATGTCTCATCTCCACAACTACATCTCCAGCAACTTTAGGATAGTATCTTACCCTACACATCAGACTTGCCTCAGAGCAGAGGGAACACTAAGTAGGCAGTAATTGGGAGTTCAGGCAAGTGGGCTGGCATAAAGAAATCTGCCCATGAGAAGCAGGGCCCATGCCACTAGGCTGGGCTCAAGGTTAGGTCTCAACCTCTTAGAGGCAATCTTGCCAAGAAAGCAGAACTCCCATGAAGGAAAACTAAACAGTTTACTGAAATGGAACTTAGGATGAACTTATTATCAAATTGGACATAGCAGTTGAATCAGTGAACTTGAAAATAGAAAAATAGAAATTATCTAAATACACATCAGGAGAGAAAAGAAGGGTATAAAAGACAGAACAGAGAATCCAAAAATTATGGAGTAATAGAAAATGGTTTAAAATATGTATAGTTAGAGTTCCAAAAAGAGAGAAAAAAACAGGGCAGAAGAAATATTTGTGAAAATAATAGCCCAGAATATTTCAAAAGTAATAACAGGCGACAAACTATAGATCTAAGAAGCTCAGAGAACCATAATCAGAATTAAAAACTAACAAAAAACACCTAGACATATCATGGTAGAACAACTGAAAATTAAAGACAAAAGACAAACTCCAAAGACAACCAAAGGTAAAAAAAAAAAAAAAAAAAAAAAAAAAAAAAAAAAAAAAAAAAAAAAAAAAAAAAAGAATGCTGGCACTCCCCTCACCAAACTATTTCTAAATACTCATGAAGAAAATATGTTCTCAGTGAACAGAGTTAGGCAGTAAACGAGAGGGCCAAATACATTAACCTGCCCAAACATTTCTATAGTTCTCCAGTTATTTGTATTCTTTACATTATATCAAGGGATTTCTGACACCTCAATATCATCTAATATAAGGTACCATTGAGTTCAGATGTCATCAGATTAACCCATTAGACAAACAACCACACTCAGATGATCTTTGGCTTTGCACTTTGGCTTTAGAATCCATATTGAACAATCTGGCCCAATCTAAGATTATCTTCTTTCCTCTATGATCTAGTACCTTAGTATATATTCCCACATGTATTTCTCAGATTTCTGCCAATACATATAAGAAAATAAATGGCAATTATTTTGGTGTGGAAGTCAACTGTTTCAGGATCAGATCTGTACTTGTCTCCCTGGAGTATGCTGAGATCTGACTCTAGAATAGGCCAGGAGCAATGAGTGGTGGTCAGTGTGTGCGTCAAGAGCAGGTATTCTCTTGCAAGGGAAGATCAGCCTTATCATACAGTGGGGAGGGGCAGCTTCTGCTGGAAAGGGAGCTTCAGCAGAGTCTGAGGTTTAGCCAGTAGAATCATGCATCCTAATTCACAGGGTCCCAGTCTTTCCCTGTCAGTACTCTTTCCCATAAGAAACATGATGAATCTGTGAACTTAACTTAGGTCATAATTCAGCAATGTGCAGAATCAGATTCTATTTCTGATTTCAGTTTTGTTGATTCTGAAACTATAGGCTACTTGAAGATATCCATAGCTCGGTGGTGTACCATTCTGTTTCCCACGTCCGCTCCCCAGAAGTTCTTTCAGGATAGTCATGTTCTCTGGTCTTCTGATTGTGCCTTGAATCAAGAATTTAAACCCTAAGTTTGTAATTTTTTTTCTTTAATCTTTCCACTTGAGGCAGAAGAAGCCATCTCATTCCACTATCGTTGCATTCATTATCCCAATATAATCGACTATCATACAGTTTTATCAAACTCTTATCTTTAATAGGCACTTCATTCTAAGCAACCACACTGGATAATTCAGACTCTTGATACTATTTGTCATGAGCTACCAGTGTCAGACTTTATAATAGTAACCTGTTTCCCTATCTTCACCACTGATTTAAGCAATTTGATATGATGTGCTTTGGTGTCATTTTCTTCATGTTTCTTTTGCTTGGCGCTTCTTTTGCTGGGCTTCTTGGATCTGAGGGTTTATAGTTTGCATGAAATTTGGACATTTTTAACCATTATTTTTTCTAATAATTTTTCTGCTTTCTTCTTTCCTTCAAAGATCCCAGGTCACATCTATAACTACCTGAAGATGTCCCACAGCTCTCTGATGTACCATTCTGGGTTTTTTCCTGTTTTCTTTCTTTCTTTCATTCTTTCTTTCTTTCTTTCTTTCTTTCTTTCTTTCTTTCTTTCTTTCTTTCTTTCTTTCTTTCTTTCTTTCTTTCTTTCTTTCTTTCTTTCTTTCTTTCTTTTCTCTCTCTGTGTTTTATTTTGGATAGTTTCTATTGCTATATCTTCAATTTCACCGATATCTTATTCTGTGTGGCTAATCTGTTAATCTCAGACAGTATAGTTTTCATCTCAGACATGTAATATTTTTTGGCTCTTCAAATTCACTTTGGATTTTTAAAATATATATTCTATCTCTCTTGGAATATTTAAGGATCTCTACCTTCTTGAACATATGGATTGTAGTTTTAATGTCTTTTTCTACTACTTTTATCATCTGTGTAATTTCTGGGTCTGTTTCTGTTGATCAATTTTTGTCCTCATTATGGTTTCTATTTTTTTACTTCTTTGCACACCTGGTATTTTTTTTTAAGTGTCAGACATTGTGAATTTTTACTTTGTTGGGTGTGAGATATTTTTATATTCTTGAGCTTTGTTCTAGGAGGTAGTTAATTTCATTAAAAGCAGTCTAATCCTTTTGAGGCATGCTTTTAAACTTTATTAGGTGGGACCAGAGCAGCCTTTTTCTACGGTTAATTTTGCTCCACTGCTGAGTACAATTATCCCTCAGTATCTTCAGGGGATTGGTTCCAGGACCCTCCAAGGATTTCAAAATCTGAAGATGCTCAAGTCCCTTATGTACAATGTCATAATATTTGTGTATAACCTACGCACATCCTCCCGTATACCTGAAGTCATTTCTATATTACTTTTAATACCTAATTCAATGTAAATGTTGTGTAAATACATGTTATTCTGTATCATTTTGTATAGATGCAACCATTATAGGCCTAACTACATAGTACATGTTAGCAACAATGTAACTTTTTTCCCTCAAACACTTAAGATCTGTGATTAGTTAAATCCTTGAGTGTGTAACCTGCAGATACAGAGCGCTGACTGTATTGGACTAGCTGTCCCATGAATTATGAGGTGTTTTTTGTTTGTTTGTTTTCTGTGGCTGATGGGAATACAAACTGTTCTTATCCTTTGTGAGCCCTGAAGATGTTTTCCTCCGTTCCTTTTCGAAGTTCTTTTGAAAGGAAAGGAACAGAGTGAACTATCTGGACTCAAGATACTTTCCTTACATTCATGTGCCGATCAGTACTTAACTGATGGTTTAAGGACGGCCCTCTACAATTCCAAGGTCTCTGTGCCCTGTGAATTCTGGCCACCTCGATGTCCTTGGTTCTCCAGCTAGACCTCCTCAATTCAGAATGACTGTCAGGCTTCAACCAGGTTCCTTCTTTCTGCACTCTGCCCAGGAAGTAAGCTGTGGTAATTACAAGATTCTCCTCATTAGTTAGTTTCCTCTCTCTTGCTGATCAGTGTCCTGCACTGCTTATGTTTGAAGTTTGAAAATCATTGTTTGTTCAGTTTTTTAGTTGTCTCAGGTAGTAAATCTGGTCTCTGTTACTTTATCTTGGCTGGAAACAGAAGGCTTTTACCTTTCTTCAAACTGGACCGGGCAGATAACCAAGCCTAAATGTCAGAGTACTGCCCGCCACCTCTTCCAGTTCCAAAACACTGTATCAGGCAGTTTTGAATTGCAGAAAACTAAAATCACATTCTGGCTATTTTAAGCAGAAGAAGTACTTCATACAAGAAATTTGTTACTTGGAATATTGGACTGAGGAGTAGGCTCTAGCTTTGGCCTCTAGGAATTACCCCAGGAATAAAACCACCAAACAAATCTCCAGAGGAGCTGCCTTTTTCTGCCCCAGTGGGGATGCTGAGAATGAAGACGCTGCTTCTGGAGCTGCTGACTTCCAACACACACCATAGCCACTACGTCCAGGGTTCAGGCAGCCGCCACCACCTCTCAAAAGACTCTTGGTTCCCATGAAGTCAGTGATGAGAGGAGAACAGGGAATCTGGATGTATCTGTTGCTGCATCTCCCTCCCAAGACCCATGAAACTGATACCCAACACTAGAATTTTGCTGTAGAGAAACCCCAAATTCCCCACCACTGCATCAGCCCAAGAAGTAGGAGGTGAACTCTGCCTCACCTTGCAGAAAGAGTGTATCTCATTGGTGAAAATGAATTTGCATCTAGCACTCTTAACTGCAAGGGAGTCTGGGAAATGTAGTTTTTAGCTTCCAGCCTCTTCAGTTCAGAATGGTACACTTACAAGAAATTGAAGAAGATGCTAAGTGATAATCATCATATGGTAAAGAAGATACTGATTCAGGAATGGGATGAAGGTAGGAGGTTGAACCAAAATGCACAAAACCATAATTTATCAGAATAAAGCTAGATATCTTTTTTAATTTGTGTCCGGTTCATAGTGTCCTTGTATGGAATTTATAATCTGATACATCCTCATTGTGGTGATGAGGAAGTATCTGGGCTAGGGGGAGTGAGAGTCTCAATAAATGTGAGGAGATGGAGTATGGAGGAGCCTGTGGGCTCTGGGGCTTCACCATGGGCTAGTCCCCAAGTCTAGCACGGACCGGGACTACTGCATATACCCACATCCATCAGCAAAAGCAATTAGGGTGACAGTTTTATTGATAATGTCTTTATCTTGTCTCCAAGCAATGACATTGGAAATCAGCAATCTGATATAAGTACCAGGCTTGACTATATAAATAGTGCTTGGGAAGAAAGAAAAGCAACCCCTGAGGCAGGAGGAACACACAGCAGGTGGGATTTTTTTTTGCGGGTGGCGGAGCGGGAGGGGTTTGCTGGTATGCTCAGTTCTACAGAGCAAGGCCTTTCTCTTGGGGGTCAGCAGTAGCCTGGAGACTCCAGACAGGCTCTGGGGAAACCACAAACTCCCTAAGTTAATTGGAAAATATACTTCTGTAAAATGTTCTCTGCGGTCCATATATGATTTTGTTGTTGTTGTTGTTGTTGTTTATTCTATTTAGGACTCTATGATTTTAAAAGTTAAGAATCCCTGAGGTGATCACCATTTAAAATTCTTTATTTCTTTTTTTACTTCCTTAAAAAAAATTTTTGCCTTTGCAAAGCTTTTTCTCAGTGGTTTTTGAAACTATCATTTCATTAATGTCACAATGGTATACTATTATGCCCATTTTTAAGCTACAAAAACTGAAGCTTAATAAATTTAAATTTGTTTTAATTCCAAATTAAACTGGCACTTGAGCCATCACTTAACCTGGAATCTTCTTGGTTCCTCAGCCTTCATTTAATCCATGAAATCGTACTACCTGCCAACATACAGTCTCTGATTTGATCATCCACTACCTGTCAAGATCAATTTTAGAAGCAGAACATGCTGCTTCTTCAAATTTTGCTTACCAGAAATCAGAGGAAACAGGAGTCGCCTTTATGTATCAAGGACATACCAAGGAAGGAAAGACTAGAATGATTAGCCTGAGTAAAGGAAGCCTTTGGGTAGAGATGAGCCTTTAAACCACTTGATGTTTACTTGGTACTGTCATGGAGAAGAAGGAACAGAATGTTCAAGGTAAAGATATGGAGCAGAGGTCAGAGGTTGAAGAGACAGAAGGAAACTAAGATTACTTGTGCACATGCTCTATACCTGAATCTCATCTAATCACATTCCTAGGGGACTGAGATACTATTATCTCCAGTTCATTTATCAGGAAAATGAGGCTCGAAGAGGTAAGTAGCTTGTCCAAAGTGTAATCTGTGAATCATGACAAAAACAGACCAAAAACCTGTCTAAAATGGAGGAAAAAAGTCATACAAAACCAGAAATTTAACTTATGAAATGTAAACCTGTTTACACATACCTATTTTATTCTTGTTAATGTTTCTCCCACTCTTTGGCAAAATGTTACCTCTTAAATTTTGGAATTTAATATTGATATTTTGTTGTTTTAGTCATAGTGAAAGTAAAGATAATATGAAAAAAATCTGCATTAAAACATAACCTAGGACCCTTACTTTATACCATACATGATACACTTAAAAATAGTTAAGATGGCACATGTTATGATAGATGTATTTTACATAATTGAAAAATATAACCTCTACATGTAACTTAAGAATAATTCAGAAAAGATGTTACTTGGAAAATTATTTTAAATAATTAGCACTAAATAGCCTGACTACTAAATTTTCATTTCCCATAAGTAGGTTTAATTAAGTATGACTCTTAGTCCCTCAGGCTGTGATATGTGAAGGAAGGATGGCAGATCAGAGTCAAAAGACCCAGTTATAATCCCAGCCGTGCCCCTCCTCCGAAGTGTGAGGCAGGTCCCCCTCACCAAACTTTACTAGAGGACCTTAGTTATCTCCCTGATCTCTAAATCACTCTAACATTTGCTTTCATAACCCTGAACTCTACATAAGGAACATCATTTGCCACCCAGAGGATAAAGCTGTTTGGGGAACAGGGAGTCTGGATGTGGGGACGATAAATGTGGATGGGCGTGGTAGTGCCAGACCAACAGGCCAAAATGAGCATTTCATGCATTTGTCACTTGGGTTTCATTGGAGGGAGGTAAGGATGTGGAAGAAAGTAGTTGGAGTGGCATGGAAAGCAGGAGGAGCCAGGCTCCATCCCTCGCACCCAGCCTTCCACTTTGGCTCTTTTCTATAGTATACTCTAGCATGAGCCACGTATACTTTGTCTTGGCTGCCTTATAAGTATTTATTCATTCATTGATTTGGCAAGTGCATACCAAAAAAATACAAAAGGGAACTGGCCCTATTTGAACATCTGGTTGTGTCAAACTCTCTCTACACGTTATCCCATTTAATAAGATGGGTAAATTTTGAGGAAAGAACTTTATTGCCCAGTCATCAGTGAGGAGGCTGGGGATAAAAGAGGTAAAGTAATTTGCCTTAGGTGAAGCATGCTTGTCAGCAAGTGGAATCAGAATTCAAACCCATGCTATCTAATTCTAAACTCCTCTCTTCCCACCTTACTGCACTGCTTCCTATCACCTGCCAATAAGTTTCCAAACATGAGTGGTCTTTAGGCACTCACCATGCAGTGGAAGGCAGCGAGTGGATCCATAGAGGTTTTCCCACAGTATGCTGAAGCACAAAGGAGGGAAGCAGGGGGTTGGAAAGATAGAACCGAGTAATACCTTCTTCAAATGAAGATCAGGGAAAGGACTGATTAGTTCTTGGAGTTTTTTATTCCAACTGTGAGACTTGTTACTATGTGTCTCAAGGATGCTCATTGCCTGGAGAATTGCTATGCAAAAAGTGGTCCATGCACTAGCAGCACTGGCATCCCTGGGAGATTATTAGAAATGCACAGTCTCAGGCCTCACCAGACCTATGGAATCAGCATCTACATCTTAGCAGAATTCCCAGGCTCTAGAGGGTTTGTTGCTGCAGTTTCTCTGCTGGATGTTCTTTCACCTTTTACCCTTCAGCCTCTGGATGCTCTAGAGCACAATTATTGCTGAGTCCCCAGGCCAGGAGCTACCTCTTCTCCATCGTCATCTGCTTCCAAGGCCTTCCTTCTCCCTGCCTGCTGAGGGTGGTGCATGGTGGCTTGGGCCTCCTCAATCCTTCTAAGCATCGTGAGGTCTTCAGGTAACATCTGGTATAGCTCGCGGCTTGCTCAGAGACCTCAATATTGCTTGGCTCAACCAAAAATAAATTGGAAAAGAAAATTGAACATTGCATCAATTTGGAGCAAGTTTATAAATTCTGCAGCTAAGCAATACCAATAGAAAATGATAGATCGCTGCAGAGCAGGGCGTCCCTGCAGTGATGTATAGTCACATTAGCTGAAATACCGTATTACATGATTCTGCTTTATTACCAGTGTTGGTGGCAGACAGAAAAACAGATTACACTTGAGTTCAAATCGATAGGAACTTTATTTACTGGCCTTTTAAAAACATATTTCTGCACTTTATAAAAACATACGGTAGATGCTATTGATAGAGCTTGTCTGCTTGTTAAAAAGCAATTTGCCCAAAACGAGGCTTTTAAGCTGTAATTTACGGCATTACCTTTTACCTCCTTTTTTCCGGGTTCTGTTTGCCTGGCTTGCTTTGACGACTTCCTTAGATTTCTCTTGCCTTTAATTTTCTCTCCCACTTATCATCTCCCTGATCTCTGAGCTCCCCAGGGCCTTAGAGCAGGAAATAGGAAGGAGAAGAGTCTTCTCTTGATGGAGGCTGGGGACTCTCCCCAAAGCCCACCCTCCTATCCGCAACCCCCTTCTGTTGTTCTGGTTATTGAGGGGGCTCCTGTGGGTTCAGATGGCTTGGCCTCTCCCTCCTGCTTTTTCTTTCTCCATGGATCCTCTTATGTTCTCCCTTCCCCCAATCCCTTATTTCAACTGTACTATGTGTCAGAAATACTATCTCCACTTCTCAGTGTACAAACTCGGGTTCAAAGAGGTCAGACCCAGATATTTTGACTCTAAGTCAAATCAAGTCAGTCTTGAGACTGAACGATGTGGTTGGCAGTAGGTGGGTGCTGTGGGAATTCAGAAGGTTAACTCAGGAGCTGAGCTATGCAGAAGACTGTGATCCAGTTGGGGAGACAAAACAAAGGGACTCTTCAAAGAACTGTGGGAGGCATTTATCAATGGTGAAATTGCATAGTGACTGACAGACACGAGAGTTTGAGAAGAGCGCTACAGGTGGGCAGTAGTCAGGGAAGCTTCCTGGTGGAGTGAGGACTGGAGCTTGGCCTTGAGGGATAGCTGGGGTTTGCCCAGGTCAGCCCGAAGAAAGGAGAGGCGACTGTGCACCTGGCAGTGGTGACAAGGTGAAGGAATATATGCCAGCGAGGCTGAGCCCAGGATGTTTCTGACAGGGAGAAGAGTAGGCCGGGCTGTGTGCTGGAGGGAAGTGAGGAATTAGCCAGATGGGCATGAAGGGAGTGGTGGTGAAGGCCCCTGACACTGTCAAAGGTTAAGAGTATATGGAAATAGTGTGGAAATAATGGTCTGGGAAGGTTTATTCCTGGTTGGAAATATGGAGACTCAGAGAAAGTGCCAGCAGCTGTGCCAATGGCCCTAGGTGAGCCAGTGTGGACCCACTGAGAAGGGTGTTAGGTGGGCTGGCTGGAGGTGGGCAGAGCCAGGCAGCCACCTCAGTTGCAAGCACCAGCCTCAGAGCAGGGGGACCTAGACTGTTGGTTCTTCCACAGCTCAGCCTATTAGAAGTGTCGGTTGAAGACGTACTATATGGGAAAAACAATTAAATTGTAAAGAAGTGGAAAGCATATTGAGAGCACTAACTCCCTTTTCATTGTTGTCATTGGCACTATTATTACATTTTTTTTAGTGTAAGATTAAAATGAAAAGTTAGTCTCACACGCAGTTCTCCACCTCTGGAGCAACCATTCTCACCAGTTTGTGTGTGTCTGTGTGTATCCACCAGAGATATTTTAGACCTTTCTTTTAAATAAAATAAAACAAAGTGTTTTGGTCAGAGCAGAGAAAATCATAAAACTTAATTTGGTAAAATATTATAAAAATATATTAGGAGTTTTCTTGTGGCCCAGAAACTTGGGAGGATTAAAACATAAAGAAATGCAAGTCACAAGTTGCAAAATAAGGAAAGATGACTTTGCTCTTCCTAACTTGAGCAGCACCCCTTTTGGGAGGATTCCTGTCCCCCAAGTTCCCTTTGCCTGTCCCATAAGACCCGTGCCACAGCTGACAGCCCTACTAACTGAACCCTCCACCTCTCACCTCTATGCCTGCATGAGGGGATCCCATCTACTTCAGTGTGACCAGTGCTGTGGCTGTAACCCCAAGTATCCCCATCCCCCAAAGTGTTGGACAGGTGGCCCCATCTGTCTCAGATGCTGTCATTGTCCCTTTTGCTGCCAGCTGAAGAGTAGGGTATTTGGACAACAACACAGAGTAGCCAGTGTCCCATCCCCATACACTGCTCTGGGGCAGGCAGGTTGATTGGGGGCTGTAGCCTCACCCAAGAGCTGCCAAGTGGCAGGGTCCTGCGTGGCTCAGAACATGAAGGGGTCCCGTCTCTCTCTGCTCTGAGGTTTCGGCCTTGACTGGAGACCTCAGGTTTCAGAAGTGCTGAATGCTTTGTACATGTGATTCCACTTAACTCTTAACAACTCCATAAATTAGGCATTGTTTCTAGTTGCATTTTAAAGATGAAAAAGTCTAGATTTAAAAAATTTAAGAAAGCCTCAAGGCCCCCCATCTGACCCATAGGGGTACTCAGGTCCTATAAAATTGAGGACCAGATTCCAATAGCTACAGGCTAAATTAAGTGGCCTCCTGACAATGACCCTGGATTGAGGAGTGTCTTTTGCGTATTCCAGAAATGTGGAAACTTGTAGGCAGAGGAGGAGGAACTACAGCCAGATCATTGATCAGGAACCCTTGATGATTCCTCAACCTTGGCAGCTGGGCACCATGTCAAAGGCCTCAGTGAGTGGCTGCTTCCAGTCACGTCTGTCTGGTCTACCTGTAAAGTACGGCAGACAGTGCTGGCCCCCAACCAAGGGCTAGTTTGCAGCAGAGTCAGTATTTGTCTAGTAAGCGTTTTATTATTGAAGAAATTATTGATAAATGAATGAGTGAGTGAATTGACAAATAAATGTAACTTGCCTCCCTGACCTGTAATTAATTCTGTGTAAAGATCGCAGGAGAGAAGTGAGGCTGACTCCTTAAGAAGGCATGGCTAAATAAACTCTTCATGCAGCAAATGACCAGGAAGTCATAGGTCAGATAGCTGGAGGGACCCATGAATTGACAGAAAGGCAATTCCTAAACACAGGTCTCCCATGCTTTTACATCCTGGAGGTATGCCTGAGATGCAAGCTGGCTTCCCCAGAGGGCCCTGGCGAACACCATGAGGAGTATTCATTTGGATGTATGAGTCTAGGATTCATTCAGGAAGTTACTGGTGACCTTTACCAGAGTGGCTTCAATAGCAGCATTATGGCAGAGGCCAGAAACTGGAGATGCTTGTGGACTGTCTTTTTATATTCTTCTAACCTGGTCATCATGAGACCATTCTTTTAGCTATAAGTGAGACTAAAATGTTCATTCAGCATCTTTGCTTCAGCAAAAAGGGCAAGTGTCAGCTTCCTGGAAAAAAAAAAAAAAAGAGATCACACTTATGTCGTGTGCCTGGGAATGGTAGCTCAGCTCTCACCTTGTGCAAAAGACCAGTGCCATCCTGACTGTGTTTGATCTCAGAGGAAGAGGGAGGATCCCGGAGTCAGGCAAACCTAGGTGTGAATTCTGGCTCGGCCCTATACTATCTGTGTGGTCCTGAGCAAGTCAACTAAACTCCCTAAGACTCAGTTTCCTTGTCTGTAAAAGAAAAGGAGAAATTACTTCATGGGATTATTGGAAAATTAAATTAGATGATTCACATAAAGTACTCAGCCTTCATAAGCTCTCGATAAATAAGGGTTTTCTTATTGACTAGCATTAAGCAAGGAAGGTGCATACATTTTAAGGCCAATAGTATCTGTTTTCACTATTATCTCAATTTCGAATGCACCACCATGTGCAAAGGGATATAACCTTCCATTCTCACCTCCCCAAGAGTGTATACTTGATTCAAGAGAGTGCGTTGAACTCTGTTAGATGTAACCCGATAATTTCTAACAGTAAATGCCATCGTGACTCAGGACAGAATAGCACTGCAGGGTAAGACTTCCCGAAAGAGACTTCCTGGTAAGACTTTCCTGGCTACACCTTGAAGGATGGGTAAAACTCTCATGAGCAGAGAGAAAAAGTGTGGCTTCTTGACAAAAAAAAAAAAAAAAAAAAAAAGAGCAAGAATAGAATGAGCCAAGACGTGGAGGCAAAACTTCACATTGGAGGATGCAGCAAAATTAAGGAGAGGACATTGAGAAAATGTGGAGATGGTATGGATTGAACTGGCCATGTGAAGGCTGAGGACAAGTGAGAAATATGCTCAAGAAAAGAAAAAGGAAGTCAGAAAGCACCCAGGGATGTCCAGGTCAAGGGGAAAGTTGGCATGCGTCTGACCTCCATTTTCCCTGGCCTGGCATTCTCAAGTTGTGAACTTAGCAAACCTCATCAACTGGCTCTTCCCTGACTAACCTCTCTCCTGAAGCCATAGTCATGATTTGCACTTGCTTCCACCTATTAGCCAGTGCTATCCCCATTCCACTGGGATCAGAGAATGCATGTCCTGACATTATAATAGGCTCAGCAGAGAAGGAAATGCTATCATCTGTGGTGATGACAGCGGGCTCCAAGCCCTGCCAGGTAGCTGTAGCAACTTTCCAGTCTTCCTTGTCTTATTAATTAGGAGAGCCTATCTCAGAGATTTCGGCTATGAATCTCAGCTAGCAGCTCTTCAACCTTCATAACTGCTTCTAACTAGGTGGTAGAACCAAGTACATTTCATATTCATTGTAAGGAGGCTCTGGCATTCGAGATCTGCGTATGAGCCCTCCCTGCAATGTGGGAGCAAGTGGACAACCAGTGATGGGAAACAGAGGGACATTTTCTGCATGCCTCTTCAACTGCCACCACACTTGCCAACTCCTCAGACATTGAGCCAAGATATGTCCACTCAATCCTCATCCCCAGCTCCCTTCTCAGAACCAGGGATGTACATGTCCAGGTGTCAGGGAGCCTTAGCACTTCAACATAAGAATTTATGAACGCCAGAGCTGAGCACTGGTGAAATCAGCTGATGATGGAATTTCCCCCCTCTTTTTATATTCCTCGTAACTAGTATACAGGAATCAGACTTTAAGTCGCCCAAGATGAAATAATTGCTTAACAATCATATAAGATGAAATGATTCAACAAATGACAATGAGGCCCTGTGATATACAGAACAGATGCATTCAGTGTACCATATTATAATGTGCTAATATGAGATTGACAGCACAATAATAGGAGTGAGCAGCAATTCAGCCTATAATTCCAAACCAAATGTGAGGCTGTCCACAGAACTCAAATTCTAGCAGTCTGCAAAATTAGAGGTAACATCGCGCAAGGTTCACGACGACTCATTAGCAGGTTGGCAGAGTGTTTCAGGAGCAAATTTGTCTGTTGAAAGAACTAATTTTGTGCCATCTTTTAGCCCAACTTTTTTTTTGAGTGTGCAGATACAACCTTCTCTGGAGAGGAAGGCAGGGGTGGGAATTTGCAATATGGTCACAGCCCCTTGGGGCACAGTGAGGTCACCGGTGTCAGCTTTTCAGCGGCCAGTATTGGACGAGTAATCTGAATGTGTTAAGAGATGTGTCATGGAGCAGACAGTGGTGACAGTGACAAACGCCATTCAGAACAATCTAAACGTGAAAGAGCGAAGAGACACCCTGATGGCTCTTAGGGGCTGTTCCCACATTAGGAAGGTTTTGGATCGAGGCTATAATTAGGGTGTGATAAGGATCCTTCCAGGTCCGGAATTTCTGGACCTCTACATAAACGTCATAATCCGAGCTTTGTACAGGTGCCCCCATTGTTTTAAGGGAGCCTGGTTGTTTGATTTAGGTATGGTGAGACACACAAACATGAAAATGACTGTCGTGAAGGAAGTAGTTTATACTCACAGGTCCCTAGAAACAGGAGGCACAAAGGCCACACAGGATCACATGGGGAAGCACCAGGGCTGGTCGGGAGGCAGAGGGAACTGGGGTCGGAGGGGAACGTGGACAAGCGTCTTTATTATGGTTTCCCAGGAGAGAATGGATGAGGCAAGGTGAGCAGTCCAAAGATGCTGTTGTGAATAATCTCAGCAGGCTCTGGGGCATAGGGACTGTCCTAGTTGTCTGATGCCTGATCCTGGGGTGATTAGGGCGGGTGATAGTAGCCGAGAGTGTGAGAGCTAGGTAAAGGAAATAGTTGAGGGGTAAGGACTCTGGATTGGTTGGTTTGCATAGGAAAGGAATGATCCGCTTGCAGAAATTGGCTGTCCCTGGGAAGGACAGACCCCAGGGGTCAGTGAGACCCCAAGATGTCAGAGCAGCAGAACACAGAATAAGAACACACAATTAGCACACTTATATAGTCCCATGTTATCAGCTGCCTTCCCTGTCCTGCTAGTTGGAGCAAACTCTCCACCCCAAACTCCTGATTAAAACAGGGCCATGTATTCTCCAGCATTCCAATCCTGGATCTGTGGGGTCAGGAAGAAAAGATTTATTTCTACCACCTTTCAACCAGCAGAGCTGTTGCAAAGCTTTTCCTCATCTCTCTTCATTGGGGCTGCCTGGGGGTGGACAGTGCTGTCCATATCCTCAAGTGTGGGGCTGCCTTGGAGCATGACTCAGAAATCTTAGGCCTCTCTATTCCAACAATAACAGGCCATATGACCATGGCAAGTCTGCTTCACATTTTGGGGATTCAGTTTCTTTTCCTTCAAAGAAATAAGATTGATCCCAGTTCTAAATGCTTCATCTCTCTGAAAAATTAGGGGAAATGATGAGGAGAAGCAACAGCAAAGCGAAAGAGGTGTGTGTGTGTGTGTGTGTGTGTGTGTGTGTGTGTGTGTGTGTGTGTGTGTGTTTGTGTGTGTGTGTGTTGGGGGGTGTCTAATCCTCACATGAAACCAGTGATGGCCACGAAACCAGAGAAGCCACCCAAGTCCCTTTCTCCTGCATCCAATCCATCCTGTGGAGCTGAGACTCTTCTCATGGTGATGATTATGATGATGATTATGATAGCAGTACCGGTGGTAGTGCCGGTGCCAGTGCTGGTGGCGATGAGCAGAATAACAGGAATGCAGCACCTGTGAGGTAGCCAGGCTCTTACATGTATTACCTTGTTTAGTCTCACAAGGACCCTAGGATGAAGTGGCTACTCTCAGCACCATTCTATAGCAGAGCCAGGTCTGAAGCCCAAAGCCTCATTCCTACTCACTGTCCCCTCTGCCTCCTCTGCCACAGGCAGGATTGTCCACAAAAGATTTGATGAGGTGTGTTCCAAGCAGCAAAAGATATTAATTCCAGAATAATGAACTCTAAAGGAAAGATGTCCTGTGGGGAGAACTCTGTTTGGAATGTAAGGGGTTTCACTTATTCCTTATTTCAACAAACATTTTGTGTCCTTTACATGTCTGGCATGGCTCTATGCCCTGAGGATGCACAACCTTAAATGAGACAATCAAGGCCCCTGCACTCAAGGAGTACTTAGCCAGGTAGAGGGGGATAGACAGGAAAAAGTGAACGAATAATTACGGTAATTATATGAGTACCAGTCTGACAGGGTATGGTCCTCTGTGTCAGGGCTTGCAGGCTAGAAAAGTCCTCTATGAGAGGCCAGAGGGCTGCCACTGCCCTCTGTGACCAGCCTCCCTCAGGACTCAGGGAGCCATGAACAAAGTCCAAACAGGTCAGTGGAAAACAACTGTTAGTACTGAAAACAGAGGGGATTTAAGGCAGGCAGTTGTCTATACAAGCGATTGGAAGTCTGAGAAGCCAGAGAGAGGAGGAGAGGCATCCCCAAAATTGGCAACATGAGGAGGCCACTACCACCCCCAGGCTGGGGGGACAAAAGGAGGATGTGGAGTTACCAGAGTCTAGGTTTGGAGTCTAGGGAACGCTGGAGCCCCGAGGGGCCTAGGAGACCAGCCAAGGCCATAGACCGTCCAGGGCCGAGAAGGAAGAGTAGAAATACCCTGGCTTCTCCCTCCCACTCACTTGCCCTCTAATCTCCTGCCAATGTCTCCTTATAACCCAACCCAGACTAAGTCCAACTGATGTAGAAAGTTTGGGGAATTCAGCCTGCCAGAGTAAGTCCTCAACTCCCTCCCCCATACAGAGCAGAGCAGAGAGAGCAAAGGGTGGACCTGAGAGAGAGCAAGCAAGCCCAGGCCCCGTGCTTCCCTTTCGCCAAGGGGATGCATCACAGTTCCGAGGCCTAATACACCTCTCAGTGGGGTAGGAGAACCACTTGCTCCTAGCAGAGTCTGGTGCTGGGGCTCCTCCTCCTCACCAGCGTCCCATTGGGCCCATTCCCTGTCTCACTGCTTCCTCTCAGACATCCTACACGCCATCTGAAGACTGCAGAAATGGGGGAAGACCTCTTCCAGTTTGGGGGTTCTTGGAAATATAGTGAGAAGGGGGAAAGGCAAGTAAGGAGAGCCCCCTGGCCCTGAGTGTGAAAAGCATGGGTGGAGCAAGGGCACAGGCATCTTGAGGTGTCTCCTAGAGCTGGAGGTACCTGCTGTGTGACCAGCACCTGCTCAGTGAAGGGTGGAGACTTTGTTCTTAAAGGGCCTCAGTTAGTACCACATACAAAACAAATACCCACATAACTATGGTGAAAGAGCAGTTAACCCAAGTGTAAAGCAAAATACAGCAGCTTAAGGGCAGCGTAAATAGTTTTGCCTTTTAAACTACAGGGTGGCCGTCTACAGCCCTGATCATTATGTTCCTTCCAAAGAAATAACACCTCACAATTATGTTCACATTCACGTGTTCACATAAGTTCACGTGTCATTTGACTCTCACAAAAACTCTAAAAAGTAGATGGCCAGGTATGGTAAATGAAGTGGCCCAAGCACTCACTGACGGGTGGAACCAGACTCAGGCTTCTCTCTCCTCAGCTGAGTCTTCTTGCAGGCCTGCAGGCCCACCCTCCTTGCTCTGTTCTTTCCTTCCCATTATCCGCTGTCCTCTGGACCCAAGCCCCAGAGTCCAGAAGGACTGCAGCCCTGTCACTGCTGGCGACACTCTCCTCCTCAGCCCCTTACTCAGGCCAATGTTTAGGTGCAGCTTTTCTGATCTGCAGCTGGACTTAAGAGTGTGCAGCAATCTGAACAATATTTTCAGCTGCAGGAACAAAAAGAATGGTGTTTAGCACCCACTTTTATGCAAATGCAGCATGGCCCTCTGTGTAATGTAGAACTGTACCATATTTTATGATGAAATAAACATAGAAAATATTTTTTCTTCTGTGGGGGAAGGCGAGGAGATTTTGGTAATTAAAACTTCCGTCCATCAATGCTTAAATCTCAGAGGTAATTGTACTGCTGCTGCACATGTGTGGTAAATCGTGCAGTTCTGTTTTCAAGTGTGTGTGTACACCCCAAGGCCTGGAATCCCAGCTGCCTGAGCAGGAAGCACCCCTGTACCACACTCGCTGTCCTCCCCAGGCAGAATGGGGCTGCACGGGGACAGTAGGCAGTAATCCTGAGACTACCTGCATTAGCTGTGCGGGATCGAGTATGTGGCCGAACCTCTCTGAACCTCAGTTTTCTCTTCTATAAACTGAAGAGCTGGAACTCTATAATCGCAAAGTTCTTTCGCTCTTTCAATGCTTCATGGAGTTGACATTCCGCTTGAGAGCTGGTCATCTCTCCCCACTGGGTTTTAATGTCATCTCTGATGTGTGTGTGTGTGCACACGTACCTATTGAGTCCCTTGTGTGTGCTAGGCCCAGTGCTAGGCTTAAAACTGCAGGGATGCCTAATGTCCAGTCCCACCTCTGGGGAGCTCCAAGCCCAGTGGGCTAGACAGCCCAGAAGCAGACTCATCACAAGAAAACATGTTGAGTGCCTTTCTAGAGATACACACTTGAGTTGTGTGGCTTGCCTGCCTTGTGGCACCGTCAGCTGTAGGAAGGTCACAGTGGAGCAAAAGTATTTCTCTTGGGGAAGAGCCACCCTCTTTTGCTGGCCTAAGAGATCAAGTACACAGAGTGGGTGGCCCTCAGAGGCACATGGAGCTGCAAACAAAAACCATAATTTGTAGCTCTTGCTCTCAGTGTTGTTCTCTGATAAGAAATCAGACCAACATTATTCTAAACACCACCTTGAGGGTCTGCATACAGTGGCTTGACTGTGACGACTGTAGTTAAGGGGCAAGAACACTTTGAAAAGGAGGGACATTTTACTCTGGGCTTCCCCTGTGGCCTGGGCAGTGTTTGTTGCCCTGTCCTTGCACTCTGAACCTCCTCTGAGGAAGTGGGTAGTGCACCCTGTCAGTCCTCGCTCTGCTCAGGGTTGACGGGGCGTGAAGGGACCCTGTGTGCAGCCCAGAAGAGGGAGGTGAAAGACCGTGTTCCTGGAGGCTCTGGCTCCAATACTGCCACGTGCTCTCCTGTCCACTCTATGATCAGGATGATCAGAATTGAGTGACCAATGACTTAGAGCCTCCACGGGCAGTGATCTCACTAATTTGGAGCATCATGCTCCAAAAAAGTATAAAAGTGCAACCCAAAGACAGAAGCCTTCTCGGTCCCACCCAGTTCTGCCACCTCCCAGAGCCCTCTCTTTAAACACTGACATTTCGATCTCTCCCAGTTTCTGTACAGATTGGACCTAGGGTATAGGTTTTAAGTAGAGGTCCCCAAGTTCCTTCTTACTACTGTGTTCTCTAAACTTCCATTGCAGGGACTCTGCCCCTTTATCCCTCATCATCCTCACCCCACTTGACCCCTGCTAGGAGTAACTTGTGCAATCAGCCTCCTGTACCTATGGTGGATCTGCTTGCAAACACCCAGCCTGCAGTAGCACTGGAAACCTCAAGATTTTCCTTCCCCAGGAGAGTGTAGGAGGAGATGGGAGGCGGGGACAAGGTCAAGCATGAGACCCATTTAATTGTACTGCCTTCTTCTCTGCCTAACTGGCCCGTGACAGAGCCCATGTAGGCCTGCAAAGCATAGATGGGTGGATGGATGGACCGATGGACGCACGGACTGATGGATACATGTGCATCCTGTCCTCTGTAGTGGGGTGAGGGAGCTGTCCCTGTATCTTTTTGCCTTCCTCCACTTTGTCCCACACTGCAGGTGTTTCTGAGACAGTATTTATATAAATCGTTCATATTCTAAGGATCTACATCAAGAAGCTATTGTCAATTGACAGACAGCCCCTGGGCTGCCCACATGTGCAGTTGTCCCTGGCAGGTTCCTTAACAGGATTGGGGGGGGGGGGGGGGGTGGCTCTCCCCAACTTGAATGGGCTGGGCTGGGCTGGGCTGAGCTGAGGAGCCTCCTGCTACCACCTGCCCACTGTGTGTCTGCTGGCATCTACCTCGGCTTCCGAGACACCATGTCTGGAGCCTGCGCTTCTCCTCTGTTCCTGATCCCACTTTGAAGCAGTTTAGTCATAGGGACTGTGGTAAAGGCAAAGAAAGCAGACCTGTAGAGGGCATGAAATCCCAAAGGACGACCAACCAACCCAAGGAGCTCAGAGGAGCTTTTATTTGTCCCTCAGTTTTGATTCTTAGGAAAAGAAGACTATATATATATATGCTTTAACTATATATATATATATATATATATATGCTTGTGGCACACTAATAGCCCCTTCATTTTAAAGTCCCCTGACCTCATTTATACATGTAAGGACAAGGAGACAGTGAAAAAGATTTTGGAGCCATCAAAACAATTGAAATGGCTCAGAAACCTTATCCTTGAGGCTGAGAGGCCCAGATTAAGAAACGCAGCTAGCACAGAGACATCCCAGAGCCTTGTTACTGCCTGGCTATCTTCTGAGTTTTAGGAGAGCCCAGTTTGGGGAGAAAAAGTCCAAAACTTGATATCCATTTGAATGAATAAATAAATATATATACATATATATATATATATATATATATATATATATATATATATATATATATATATACTGAATAAAATGCCTGAAATCCAGACCATAATTAAAATAGCTAATGCTAATGAAGGATTGCACTGTTCCAGACACATGCTCTGTGATTTAGAGTTAGACCCTCACAAGGACTGTGTGGAGGAGGCACTATTATTATCCCTATTTTAAAAATAAGAGACGGTAACACCCAATCACACAGCGGCTGAAGGAAAGGGCCCATCAAAAGTCAGAGTCTGCCTTTCTACTGTGAATGTCACAGAAATTTGCTTGTTTTCTTACTGACCGATCCAGGTTTTGGCTTTGCTCCATGGAAGCTAATGTCCCAGCAAGGAATAGCCTTGTTTAAACAGTGGAGGAAACAATTCCTAGTTCATTCATTGACTTCTCATTTATAAACTTCAGTACTGTTTATTGACACAATCTAAGCACTGCAAACACGCACTGTTATCAGTGAAATGTGTTTGTGGAGTGCACCTGGGCTGTGCGCTGAGGTCCAGACAGGACACGGCACCACTGCAGGGAAAGCTCACCATTGGGTGGTGACCGCCTTCTGCGTTTCTGGCTCTTCAAGTGCTCCTAAGTAATCTCATGCAAATCCTTTTCTGGAATGAGGCCCAAAGACAAATCCTGAGAAGCTGAAGAATGAGCTGTATACGTCTGTTCTGGGTCATTCATTCATTCAGTCCTCCAACAAATACTGGCTGAATGTGACAGTGGACACTATGTACTGGTGATGCAGAAAGTCATGTCACATCTCTGCCCTAGAGGCACATGGCAGAAAGAGTCAGGAGACACATCTTATGTATAGGATGCATAAGGAGTTGCTCGGTAATCAAAGAAGTGGCTACAGGAGACATAACATTCAAGCTGAATCTTAAAAGCCAAGAAGACCAAGTCCAGAAAGGTCAGAAAGAGCAGGCCAGGTGGAGGGGAGTGTGAAGGCTGTGACAAGCTCTGGAAAGCTGTGGTATGTTTTGAAGCACAGCAGAAGACTTTATTCTTTCTCTGGACTGCAAGAGTGAGAGATGAGCAGGAAAGGTAGGCGCAGCCGGCCTGCCGGGCCTTGGGGGCTGGAACTGGACACCCTGGCCCCTCATCCTTGCTGGCTTCAGCCCTCTCAGACACAGAGGAGCAAGTCAGTAGTGTCAATGGGGCTCCAAGTGCTGTGTACCAACAAGAAAGTGCCTAAGTTTGTAAGCCATTTCCTCTTGTAAAAAAGAAAAAAAAAATTGGTGCATGTTTAAGATTACTAAAATAACATCCTATGTGATTTCCTGACCAGGGAGCAACTTCTTATGGAATTATGCATAATAGCCAGGGCCTAGCATCACTGCTTAAGAATCAACTTGCATGTGAGTCTCACTAGCGAGAAGGCTGCGCACAGCTGCTCTCAGGGATAAATTCATTATTTCACTGGCAAGGTTGACTCCCAAGGAGGTGAAGGGAAAAGATTGAGAGATCGTGGGTATATGGCCCAAATGGGGAAGCAGGGAAGCAGCCAGAGGCCCCACCTAGAAAACAAAATAGGGAGGTGGCCCCCAAACCCACCAGTTCTTAGAACCCTGATGAACAGCTGAAAATGACTTGCCCCTGAGAAAAAAAAAATAATAATAAATTCCACATTATCATTTCAATGGCTCCTCACATAAATACCAAAGAATCAGAAAAGCTGGTGCCTCATGTTGCTCCCAGAACCTAAGAAATGGTATCTTTCAGTTATCGGATTTTATTTCTCTGCAGCGTTACATTTTATACGTATTTATTCATGCAGAACAGAAGCGCAGCGTTATTGAGGCTGCCATGGGAGCGGAAGGAAAAGCTGTTATACATAAGAATGCACCGCATTTACATTGTGGCACTTTGCAACAATCGAACTATATGCAACTGTTATTTTTAATAATAAAAAAATTCTGGTTTGCATTTAATTTGCTGATTTTTTCTTTGTTTTCTCTTAAATTTTCATATACCTCAGAAATGTGAAAGGGGGAGGGGTCAAGACCCTTGCAGATACAGAGGGTTGGGGGCTAGTAAGAGGCAGCTTTCATGGGGAGGGGTCCTGGATCTGGAGCAAGCTTATAACTAGTATTTCTTTATAACGGATGCAGTTAACTGAACTGCAAAACATTCATCTTCCAATTTAATACCTCATTCTCCCGCTTGGAGAGGGGGGTATTATACTGCTGGATATTGCTTTTCAGGCTTTTGAGTGTCAATGATGAATCCCCATCTTCTAATAAAATACATTTTCATAGTAATTGAAATAATAATTTTTTGCCTCTTCATTTTCCCAGGTACTTAAAAAGAGGCTTTTGACTTCTTTCCCTTTCCTCTGTCCTCACTTTATTTTCTTTTCACTGAAATTTCTTCAGCTCCTGAGATGCAGAGTCTGGGCTTCTGGCGTCTGTGTTCTGGTGACCTGCACACTTTCCCCATGGTCACAGTGGCCACAGGGTGGGCTCCAGACCCACAGTGCTAGTTAGGGACTGAGACCTCAAGACCTGGAAACCTCGGCCGGGGTTAGCTTTTCACCTCCATTTGCTTAGCAAGCTGAGCTGTCGCTAGGGAGGGACAAATGTGGTAAGGGGGTAGGGTGGTGGGGGGAGAGGGGCGAAGGGGATGGTAGCCAGAGAGGAGCTGACAAGGGCCCCACTCCTACAAATCCCAAAGCTGGCACATTAGGCTGACCCCTAGGTCTCCCCTTACACCCACCCAGGTCAAGATTGAGGACTGCCCTTCCCCATACCACACGTACCCCTCAAGCTGACCACATTCCCTAGGAATTAAAATGAACATCAGCATGTTAAGGACAACATTACTTTCTCAAGAGTAAAATTTAGGAGGGGTAATGTGGGCAATGGCGATGTTGCACTGAGTGTTACATATTTATTTGGTCTATAGCTCTTTTAGTGGGATTATTTTAAATGCTACATGGTGAATTTGAACAGGAACATGTAATAGCTGCTCCTAATATATTTTCCCCTCTCATCCTTTCCTCCATGGTTGATAATGAAAAGAAAGAAGAAAAATATAAGTAAGACTATGATGAGTCTTTCTGGTAGCTGTACCAGCTTAGGAAGATTTTCCTGGCCTTTCTCTTGTTGGCCACCCAGGGAAGGGTGATTTTGGTGAATTCTTGCTCAGTTTAAGCTATAAGTTAACCTTGCCTGTAGGAATTCTCCTCTTCCCACGTGTAATCTATCCTAATCTAGTGAAAAGCACTTGGAAGTCAGGAATCAGGATTTGGAACCGGTCTTGGCCAGGAAAACAAAGTAGCTGTGAGCACACAGTCAGGGAGAGGGGCAGCGCTCTGGAAGCCACGCCCACCTGCGCGGTAATGCACACAGCGCTCTCTGCCTCTTCATTTTCCAAGGTCCTGTAAAAGGGGCTTTCCACTTCCTTCTTTCCCTCTGCCCTAAGGGAATACTCACACGTGGCCCTGGCTTCACCTGTTTCTTGCACATATGCACGTTGCGGCCAGCGCAATCAGTACCTTTGTGAAAACTACAGACAAGAGTCCCATCTTTTGGCCTGATTCCTTTCTAGACCAGGACACGCAGTTTGGCAAGCAGAGTGTGGCTGGATTTTAGACCCTAGTCATGCTTTACCTGGGGTCCTCCAAGCAGTGTGTGCATTCCTTAATCCTACTGACAGTAGGCGTTAATTTTTGAGTTAGAAAGACCCAGGTTCAAATCCTGACACCATCTTCTAGCCACGTTACCTTGGGCAAGTAGCTTGATTTCATAGACAATAGTACCTATCTCATAGGAATACTGTCAGGACTAATTGAGATAATACATGTAAAGCTCTTAGTGCTAAATGAGCGGTGACTATTATTATTCCAGAGAGACCTATTTTGGTCCTTAAGTGCCCATGAGAGGCAGGAGTAAAAATATGTTTCCTGTAGCAGAGATGGGGGTAACAGAAAAGCAGGCTCAAGCCTGGATGTGGATTGTGCTTAGGACAGATGCACTGGGCTAGGAGGTCTGATCTGAAAAATACTGGAGGGAGCAAGAAAGGAGAGAAAACCAGTAACTTGTTTGGTCTTGGCTTCTACATAGAGGCTGGACCCCTGCTCCTCCTGGGGTCATCTGTCCCAGCTGTTCTTTGTCTCCATTTCTCCACCCCTCACCTCTAAGGCCCAGCAGCATGTCCGTGGATTACACAGTCCTGCTTTGCCTGGGACTTGGGGACTGGGAGATGGGGGCAGCAACAGGAAGTGTTTCCTGTATGTCCCTGTCCTATTCTCTAGTTGAGCATGAAAGGAACAAGTCCAGGACATCTGCAGAGCATCCTTAGGGCATTCTTCCCACTTGGGGCCATCCATGATGCTGAGATGTTTGAGATGAGAGTTGGTCCAGAACAAAGCCCCTTCTCTGACAGAGGCCAGGGGCTTCTTTGGGTAGGTGAGAAATAGCTAGTCGGAGCCTACAAATGTACTGCTTGGAAAGACCTATGGCCCATTTTTATTACTTTTTTAGTAGACTTTTTAAGGCTAGTTTTATGTTCATAGCAAAATTGAGTGGAAAGTACTGAAAGTTCTCATACACCCCCATCCCCACACAAGTATAGTCCTCCCCACTATCAATACCAGAATGTTACATTTACTATAATCGATAAATTTTCACTGAGGAGTCATTATCACCAAGAGTCCATAGTTTACATTAGGGGCCAGTCTATGAGTTTGGACAGATATATGATAATGTATTATGGTTTCATACAGAGTATTTTCATTGGCTTAAAAATTCTCTGTTCTCTACTTATTCATCTCTCCCTCCCTTCAGCTCCTGGCAACCACTCATCTTTTTACTCTCTCCATAGTTTTGCCTTTTCCAGACTATTATATTGCTGGAATCATATAGAATGTAGCCTTTTCAGATTGATTGGCTTCTTTCACTTAGTAATATGTTTAAGGTTTTTCCTTGTCTTTTCATGGATTGATAGCTTGTTTCTTTTTAGCCCTGAATAATATTCCATTATCTGGATGCACTGATTTATTTATCTGTTCACCTACTGATGGGCATCTTGGTTGCTTCAAAGTTTGGGCAATTCTGAATAATGCTGCTATAAACATCTGTGTGCAGGTTTTTGTGTGTATATAAGTTTTCACTTTCTTTGGGTAAATACCAATGAGCACAATTGTTGGATCATATGGTAAGAGTATGTTAAGTTTCATGAGAAACTACCAAACTATCTTCCCAAGTAGATGTACTGTTTTGCATTCTGGCCAGCAATGAATAAGAGTTCTTCTTGCTCCATCTCGCCAGCATTTGGTGGTGTCGGTGCTCTGAGTTTTGAACATTCTAATAGGTGTGTGGTGGTAGCTCACTGTTTGAATTTGCAGTTCCATAAAGATACTATGTTGAGCATCTTTTCATATGCTTATTTGCCATGTGTATATCTGGCGAGGTGTTTGTTCAGGTCTTTTGTCCATTTTTCATTTGGGTTGTTTGTTTTCTTATGGTTGAGTTTTAAGAGTTCCCTTTATATTTTGGATACCAGTTCTTTATCAGCAATGTCTTTGCAAAGATTTCTCTCCTAGTCTGTGACTTGTCTTCTCATTCTCTTTACACCATTTAATTTTGTTCCCTCTTCCTGTGCGTCCAGTAGACCCATAGCTCCTTATGTCCCTGCAACAGATGCAGAGAAGCCAGACTAGCTATGGAAGGAGCATGGCTTCCTAGGGAAATGTGTGGGCTTGTGACCACCATTCATTTCAAACCAATGTTTATTTGTTCCTTAAACAATTACATTGTATCAGGCACTAAGTTTTGGGGATGCATTGGTGAACAAAACACAATGCTCTGAGTCTTGTGGAGTTTACTTTCTGGTAGGGAGGACATATACTAAAAAATAAATGTAGACACATATGCTGAAAACCGTACATAAGCATATTATACAGCTCTCTAGAAGTAAGTCCATGTGGAAAAAAAATGAGCAGAACAAGGGAGAGTGGAGGTACTGGTGTAGGAGAAACTCACCATCTAAATAGGGTTGCAGGGTGGGATTCGTTGAGAAAGGGATGTTTCAGCAAAGACGATGCCAAGAGGGCACAGCAATCAAGCAGAGGGACTATCCAGTGCAAAGGCCATGAGGCTGAAGTGTACCTGGTGTGTTCGAGAAATTGCAAGGAGGGCTATGCGGCTGGAGTGCAGTAGAGGGCTGACCAGGAGAGGATTTTCTGATGGACTCGATGTGGGGTTGAGAGGAAGGAGAAGTATACATGACACCAAAATTTCTGACCTGAGCCACCGAAAGGATGTTATTAACAGCGGTGGGGAAGAGCAGGTTTCCCGCTGGTGGTGAGTGAGGGCAGAGAACGGGTTGAGTTGGCACTATTTACAGATGTATTGGTGGAGACATCAGGTTGGATGTCTATTGGATAGATGGGTCTGGAGTTCAGGAGAGTTTGTATAAGACTCTGGGCTGAGTGCTGTGGGGGAATAGAAGGAAGCATGAAACCCAATTCCTCCATCCCTGCCTCTGTCCAAGAACTACTGTGTGGTTGGAGGGAGTGTGGGAGGGCAACACATAAGATGAGCACAGCCACCAGAAGACAGGTGAACAAATCCAAGCTACCACAAATTGCACAAAAGAGACAATCGGATGAAAGACAACCTCCAGACACCTCCAGACCCCTCGACTGCTTACTAAGAAGTTGGCAAGAAGGTGAAACCAGGAAGTGTTTTCCCTTCTTCAGCCTCAGTCAGGACACTTCAGATTTTTGAAGATTTTCACAAAGGCTCCCCATGGTTTGTCTGCCTTCCCATTCACCTGTAAGGCAAATAAAGAGAAGGACGGCTAAGAGGAGGCCCAACAACTGCAGGAACAGTCACTTCCGCTCTCCCCACTCCCTGGTCTCTGTTCCCACCCACACGTCAAGCAGCCAGGTCAACCCGGATTGAGACAGGCTGGGCTGGATCCTGCTATCTGTGGTCTGTGCCTGCACCGAGTTAAAGGGAAGAGAACTATGAAGATGGATTCACCACTTATTAGACCAATCTTAGCCCAAATCCCTAATATTGATAACCCAGGTCCCAGAGTCAATATGCTAGCTGTGGTCTTCACCCTGAAATTACAGTCAGTTGCCAAAGCAAGAGCTGTGTTTTTACATTTAACATCCCTGAGTCTCTCTTAAGTGGCAGATGGTGAATTTCATGCAATGACGTGAGCAAAGGCCCCTCTATTTCCAGCGTGGACCTTGGAACTGCGGAGAAGCTGCATCTCTGCCTCCTGTGCACTGGAATGCTGCAGCTTTTGGGGGTGGGGGTAAGAAAGTCAGGGATGTGTCTGCAAGGGCTGGGGCTAGGAGCATGGAGCAGTGAACTTGGCTGTGTTCTCCCACAGGGAAAGGGTAACCGGTGCACTTCGGGAAGCCTTGGCTGGATGTGGAGGATAAGACCTGCCATCCACAACCTGAAAATCTAGTGCTTTAATAAGCCGAAGCTGATATTAGAACTGGTGTGCCCAGGGACCTCAGAGAGATGGGCAGCATGGCGCAAGTGATGAACTGTCTTTGCAGGCTCGGATCTGAGTGAGAGCAAAACTGAGTTATGAAACAGGGCCAGATTAATGAAAATGTGCATGGTAACAGTCCATTTTCAATGATTTTCACCCAATCCTTTGTACCCTTCTGACCCAAATCTATTGATGGCATCTTACGTCCTACACTCAGCCTTTTCACCTCCAAAGACAAAAAAAAAAAAAGATTTATAACACAGTAATAACCTTCAAGAATCTCAGCCAATTTCTGGACTGCTTTCTTATATCCCCAAGGGAATTAATCCCTGAAGGAAGACTTCAAGATAATATTGGGGGTTTGAAATTCTCTATTTGAAGGACTTCCCAAGAAATGCCATTGAGGCCTCATGCCCTCACGCTTTCCCTTCTCCACTCCTTCCACACAGACAGACTTCCTTGCACTTTCCCCTGTCCTGTCCTCCTGTCATGCCATTCCACCCCTGGGGTACCCAGCTCTCTTTGGGGAGGAGGGAGCCCTTCACAGCCTTCCCACTTGAGTACAGCCTTCTCTTCCTTTAGGGCAAACTCAAGCATCATCATCTTTTGGAAGCTTTGCATTCAAGTTGTACTTTAATAACATTTATTGCTTTTTTGTTATTATAAAATTCATGTTCAGTGTAGAAAATATAGAGCTTATAAAAAATGAAGAAAACAGAAATCACCCATCATTTTGACATATATTCTTCTCGTCTTTTTTTTTTCTGCGTTTATATGTGTTGTAATTGAGAGCATACTATACATGCTGTTTTGTGATCTGCATTTTTCTCCCACTTAAGGCTATAGAGTTAAGCAAAGGGAGGGAGGCAGTTCAGCATAGTGGTTATGTGTGGGTGGGCTCTGGAGTCAGACTGTCTGGGTTCAAATCCTGGCGGCACCACTATAGTCCTGAGACTTTGAGCAAGTTACTGAATCCATTTCCGTGTTTAGAACAGTGTGGTTTACATCAAATTTTAATCTATAATTTTGTTTTGTTTCTCACTCAGCTGTGAGTTCCTTAAGGTCACAGAGTGACTCTTGTTCATTTTTCTGTCTTTAGCATCTCGCTCCTACATAATAGATATCTCAAGATGTTAAATTCGGGAAAGACCCCAAAGAATAAGGCCTAGCGCTGGGAATCTGGCTAAAGTTCTTGAAATACGAGGACAAAGATGTGTGCTCGCGGCCTCGTTTCTTACCTCTATTAGCTAAAGCGGGCCAATTAAGTTTTCTGCGGCTCTCATTTCATCCTTTGTGAAATGGAGAACCAGGGTGACTAAGAGGAGCAGACAACTTGGTGGACCTGCTCTGCAAACTGTAGAACTTTGCAAATGACGTTGTTCTTTCCCGAATTCTCATGGCTCCGCTCCGCTCTGAAAGGGGACAGGCGTGGGGACGGTGCCCTCAGTCCGGGAGAGGCGCTAGCGGGATCGGCCGCCGGGCGGGCCTAGGGTGTCTCTCCCGAGGCCGAGGGGTGAGTGTTGGGGCGCCCGAGCCGGTAGGGGCAGAGGGCCCCCAGCCGTTCTCGGCCTGGGTCCCAGCCCCGAGGCCCCTCAGCGCGCCGCTGCGCTTGCGCCCCCTGATCCGCAGCCCTTCCCCTTCCCCGGGGCCATCCTCCGCCCACCAGATCCGGCGATGGATCCTGTCCCTTGTTCTCTGGATCCAGGCGGGGCGTTTGGGGTGGGGTGGGGGTGGGGGTGGGGGTTGGCTCGAGCTGAGGCTTCCTTTGCCTCCTACTCGCAGGCAGAAGCCGCTGCTCGCCCGCGAGGGGCGGGGCGGGGGCCGTGCGGGGCGGCGGGGATTCCTTCCCGCGGCGCCGGCGGCAGCGCGGGCCCTTTTTTAGCTCTTCCCCGAGGCTCTGCGCAGCGCGGCTGTGGGTGGCGGCGCGCTCCCCCTCGCGGTGGGGACAGCCACCCTGCGCTGCCCCGCGCCCGGCGGCGGAGGGTGTGAAAGACATCGAGGCTACGGCCCCTCCGCCGCCGTCGCCCCCCGGGGTGGAGGAGGCAGCCGGGAGGCTGGCTGGAGGGAGACCCGGGGTGCTTTCTCCACCCCCTCCACGGTCCTCGACGCTGCCAGTGCTGCCCTGAGCAAGGAGTGGTTTTGTTATTTTGCATAAACCCCTTCTCCCCGCCCCCCCCAGGCTGTTTCAGAAGTGGCATTGAGTCAGACCTGAGTCACAGGAGAATGTGCCCCCCACACACACCGCCCCTCGTGGTTCTTCAGTGTCCCGCTCGAAACCCCCACCACCTGCGGGGCCGCTGCCTAGTGGCTCACCCCCAGCAACTCGGCCTGGGACACCGACCCCGGCCGCTTTTTCTGTCTGTGCGATACCTGCCCACCCGCCCGGGGTGCGAACCCCACCCGCCGCGTGCTGTGAAGAAGCTCATCTGGGGACAGGCATCCAGTCCCCGAGCTCTGAAAAGGCCACAGTCTGTCCCCTGCCTCTGGGCAGGGCAGGCCACCTGCCCCTGACCTTCCCAAACAGATGGTGCGTGCTGGGGGCCTGGTTGAGCACGACACTCGGCCAGGGCCACAGCGTCTCCCGTGGTGGTTTGCTGTAGTGCGCACTACCCTCGAGGACTTGGTCAGCTGCTTTAACCTCTGGCTAACTTTTTTCTCACCCCTTCCACCCGTTCCTGAGCTTTCTGCCTGGGAAGGTGCTACACGACTCTATTTTTAGTCTTAACAAGCTGCCTGCCTGAGCAGCTTCCATCTGCAGCACTCAGAGCCCTTTACAAATGCTAATGAATGGAAGCTGCTGCCTCCAGAGTAACTCAGATTCATCTTGCTCCCTCTTCCCCATCCCCCTCTCTTCCCTAACGGGGTAACTGAGGCATGGAGTTAGGGTATGGAGATGTGGACAAGCCATGGTCAAGACCCGTAGTGTCATATGTCCTGTTGGTGGTTCTGCATTCTCCAGCTCCTTCTGACATCTCTTATCTCAGTACCAGGTCCTGGATTGAATTCAGAGGTCAGCCAGCCTCTTTCCTCAGTGAGCTGAAGTCCAGTGGGAGAGGTGAGCATGGAAACCCAACACTGCGATACAATGCAAATAGGTGGCCTCACCGAGCTGCTTCTGCACAGAAGGCTCACCCAGCCTGTCAGGGAGGGTGGGAGGGGGTTAGTGCTGTTAGTGTCCTATTTTATAATCAGGTAGGACTTCCTGGAGGAGGTGAGCTGAATCTAATTGAGAATTGTAGTTAATCAAGCAAAAGACCTGGGCATTCTATGAACAAAACACAGGGCTGAGAAAGACGCAGTTTGGGGTTGCTAGAGGTAAAAATGTTCCCTGTGTTGGGGTAGGAGGCTAGGTGGGGTGCAAGCAGGGAAAGACCTGGTCAGATTAGAGTTTAAAATACATCATTCTGGTGGCAGGGAGATGGGTGAATTTGATAGGATAAAAGTGGAAGCCAGGAGATCAGTTAAAGATGATAAAGGCCTGGTTCAGGTGCCATGGAAAAGTGCCATGGAGAGGGCAGGGTGCATATGAGAAAAACATTTGACAGTTACTTAACTGGAATTCCAGGAAAACACAATCTCTGCACCCCACCTCACCCTGCCCCGTGGCTGGCAGGGCAAACATCACCCAGGTGGCACTTTTCCCTTTTGAGCTGGAGGCCTGGAATTCCTGGAGGGGAGGACCTGCCCTCTGTCTCTACCATGGCAGCTAGGGGCAATGCAGACAGTCTGTTTGGCAATGCTGGTTGAATGAATGGTGCTTTGATCAGATAAGGATAATGAAAAGGGTGGGAAATACTCTTAGCAACTGCAAGTAGAAGGACTAGGCATGCGGGACTCTAACCACGCTTTGTTTTCAAAGTTAGAGCCCAGGGCACCCTTCAATAGGAAGCCAACTCCCACTCCAAGGCCTTCACCATGAATCAGGAAATGCTGCCAACCGCAATAAATGCAACAGTTTCAGAAGCTGTGGGAGGCCTCCTTACCAATTTCAGGGCCCTGCTTTCCAACCAAAACATCATGGGACTGTTCTTAGAACACCTGAAATGTGTTCCAATTGGAGCAGGCTGTACAGAACAGGGACATGTGTTATGGGCTTTGGGATGCCCAAGGAAGAGTGTGGCACAGAGGGACTCACCCACGTTTGTCAGTTTTGTATATTGGGGTGGCAGGAATTCCAAGAATTTGCTCATTTAATTCTTCATGTTGTGTATGTTGTATGGGGAGGTCCCCACCTCTCCCTTCACTGCAAATCGCTTTCTCTGGTTATCTTCCCAATATTAAATCTCAGTAGGTCTGCTGTGGCAATAAAAGGTCATCAGACTAGTTGAGAGGGTGAGCTCTGGTCTAGGCTCAAACTCCATCTCCTCCACTCCTATTAGCTGTGTGACCTTAGAGAAGTTAAGTGACTCATTCAGCCTTCAGTTTCCTCATCTGTAGGCTGGGTATATATGAGAGTCACTGTGAAGTTTAAAAGAGTTCATTCCTCTTTAAGCACTTAGGGCAGTGTCTGGTACATGGTAATCCTCAAAAAATATTAATATGGCAGAGTCCTCTATCCTATAGTCAGTGTGGCTGCACTGCAGCTCCTCTACCAGCTGATAGACCCCAAACATTGCTGTTTTAGGATCCTGTAAAGCAGCGATCCCCAACCTTTTCGGCACCAGGGACTAGTACTCCTATGAGATCTAATGTCGGATGATCTGAGGTGGAGCTGAGATGGTAATGCTAGCACTGGGGAGCGGCTGCAAATACAGATGAAGCTTTGCTTGCTCCCCCGCCGCCCTGCTTTAAAGTCTTTCCAGGGCTCCTTCCTTTATTTTAAGTCCTGGATACTTAAGAAGAGAACCATTGGCCCTGTAATCCCTGAATCACTCTTCTAGGGGCGAGAAAATATACTTCATTCAGAAGAAAAGTACTATTTTGATTAAAGATGAGATACTCTCATAGAGAATTGATTAGGATAGAGAATCATAGACTGTTATATCTGGAAGACATCTTGGAGGTTCTAATTCAAGCTGGCATTTTTTAGAGATCCAGAGAGACTAAATTACTTGTGTAACAAGTAGAAGATGGAGGGCAGGAACCCAGGTCTCCTGAGCATCCCTGATTGGCTTCCTGGGCTGCGCTCTCACCCCACACCTTCAGGCCATCCCGGACCCTTGGTCTTTGCTTTACCGTCTCCCATCTCTCCTGGTCTTGCCTAGTCCAAAACCATGCTAGTGGTCTGTCCTTGTATCAGTCTTAATTCAACCAGAGAGACAGACCCAGTAGGGCATTTATTGCAAGTGATTTTGGCTTACGAGGTTGTGGGAGGCCAGCTAGGCAAACCTGCAACCCACAGTGCATAGTGCAGGCCATCAGCAAAGGCAGGCCGGACACTCTGGGGCAGGAGCTGACACTGCAGTCCACAGGCGAAACTTCTTCCAGGAAAATCTGACTAATCGAATCATACCCACTCAGATGATCTCCAGTAGTCTCCTTTACTTAAGATCAACTGATTATGGACATTAATCACAACTACAAAATACCTTCAGAGCAACACCACTGTTGGACTGAATAACTGGAGTCCGTAGCCTAGCCAAATGGACAAATACAACTGACAACCAAGGTGCCCTGATGGTCTTACTGTCCTCTGTCCAGCCTGTCTCACATACCATTACTAGATTAATCTTCCAAAAACTCTGCTTTGCCCTCCTTTTCAGTTTTTCCCTGGTGGTCCATAGGTTACAAGAGGAAATTCAACTTGCGTACTGTATCTCTCACTTCTCTCCCACTTAAACCCTCCATTCTTGTCAAACCAGTCTCCTTGCTCTCTGAACAATAACCAGCTCTATAAATTTCTCTCTGCCCAAGCTCCCCACTCCTTTCAAGGCCATTCTGTTTATTTCCTGCCTCAAAGTGTGGCCCCCAGCCAAGCCCCTTAAATCACCATGCCCCCCTGAGTTCCAACCCTCTTTCCTGCACCCCAGGCATCCACTCTTGCCTTCCTCACTTGCTGCTTAGCCAAACAAGCAGGAGAGATTAATTTAGGGTTGATGGGCAGAGGGAAAGAGCATCCCTGTCAGTGCCCATCCCATCCCAAACTCCTCCCTCCCCAGTGCCCATCCCTCCCCCCAAACCAGCCAGGATGCTGGTCACACCCTAACAAATTGCTGCTAAGATCTTATTACTAAAGTGAAAGATTGGGTCTAGGTTATTACAAATGGCAGCTGAAACAATTTTCTCTCCATTTCTTTTCATTTCCCCTGCCCACCACCTCCACCCCACACCTTTTAGTCAGGAGAAGTTCTTAGTTCTTGATATCTCTTTTTAATCAAGTTGACATCCCTTGGATCTAAGGAAATTCAGAATCCAGATGGGATGCAAGACACTGACGGAACCCAAACAGAAAACAGATCCCGAACATCAGGCAGTTCCCCTTTTAATGTTTTAAAGAGAACTTCCAGGAGGTTCGGCTAAATGTAATCTACACCATATCATGCCAAAGCAAGACATTTACACCAGAACAGCATAGTATGAAGAGTTTGCCTGACTGGGTTTGCAGGCAAATTTCTGGCAAATCTGGGATCACTTAATTTGATTTACAGACATGGAGTAAGGTACTTAGCCTCTTTGTCCCTCAGTTTCATCATTTGTAAAATGGGCTAATAGTAGATATTTATTTATCCTGCATAAAACCTATCTATCCCTTAGGTTTGTTGTGAGGATTTGGAAAGCACTTGGAAAGCCTGGCGTGTGGAGGGAGCCCAGTACCTCTTAGCTACTATTATTATTAGCTATAACAAGGCAAATCAAACCTCCATGTTGACCTCTGTGCATGCTAACATCAGTAGGCTAAGGTATGACACTTCTGTAAAGTCACCCACCCCACCTGGCAGGAAGTCTCTGCACCTGGACCAGGCAACAGCTCTGGCGAATGAGGTGGGCACTGCCTTCTAGCTTATGGGGTCAATAGTCACTTAAAGTGAAGAAGTCCACAGTCCAAGGGGCACAAATTTAACTATTTGAAGAAATCTTTATTGATCATTTCTGAAGTTCACTATATTGTGCTGGGTACTGGGGATACTGAGATAAGATGTGACCCAGGTCCTCAGGGGCCTGCAAAGGAGACAAATAGTGTGGAAACCATCAAGCAGACCTGCAGGCAGCATGTGCATCAGGAGCATGGTCAGTCAGCGCTGTCACAGAGTCTTTCCTTAGCAGTGTACCGGGAAGCTGGACAAACTATGACGGAGAGACATGGCTGCTCACCCTCTGTCCCTGTTGCCTAGCACGGTGCCTGGTACAGAACAGATCTCCTCCAAGAATCTTTGTGAATGACTAGCTATAACTGAGAGCCTGAGGGCAGCTTCATGAAGTCACTACCCTGGGTTTTAAGCTTTGAGGACAGACTCAGATTTTGAGAGGGCAAAAAAGATAGAAATGGCTAAACAAAATGTGATATATACATACAATGGAATATTATTTAGCATTAAAAAGGAAGGAAATTCTGACCTATATTGCAATATGGATGAACCTTAAAGCATTATGCAGGTCACACACACACAAAGACAAATAGGGTACAATTCCACTGATATGAGGTACCTAGTGTGGTCAAATTTTTAGAAACAGAAAGTATAACGGTGATTGACAGGGGCTGGAAGTGGGGAGGAGAGAATGGAGAGATGTTGTTTAATAGGTACAGAGTTTCAGTTTTACAAGATGAAAAACATTCTGGAGATCGGTTGCACATGGGAATGTGCTTAACGTTATTGAACTAGACGCTGAAAAATGGTTAAGATAGCACATAATATGTTATGAGTATTCTAGCACAATTTAAAAAAAGAAGTATGGAGAAGGAACCTGCAAGAACGAAGGTGTCAGGGAAGGTAATGAGGCAGAAAGTGCAGGATGTGTACATAGAAAGGACTACTGACTGATGGGGTCAGAACTTAAAGCAGAAGGAGAGAGGGGCACAGTGGGAGATGAGGCCAGATGGGGGCCAAATGGGCCTTGACTGCTGTGCCAAGAATGTGCAGTTTAAAATTTTGACATTGATTTAATATATGACTGAAGTGGGCCTTCTAATATTCTCTTCAACTTTGGCTGCTGTGCAGTTATCATAGGTACTCTGAGGGCCAGTGTGTCAACCTGCCATCCCAGCTCTGTACCACCCTAACCTCTTTTGTTAAGCAGACCTCTAGGCTCACCTCACCTGGGCCAGAAAGGGCCCACTGCACCCAGGCGCCTCTTGGGGCTTCCTCTGCTGCCTTTGGTTTGAACTGATCCCCCATGGGGTGTTCAAGCTCCAGCTGCACTAATGGAAACTAATGGGATCTCAGCCTGGTTAGCCAGACTTCTTTCCAGTTGAATACTTGTAAGGAACCTCAGTCTGCAAGCTCACAGTTGGCAAATTACTGGCTCTGCATCAGAAACTACTTGGATTTCCCACGCTGACTTCCCTTCGGGGTCAGGCCTTACAAGGGAGTGTGATGGCCACGTGACAGGGTCTCTGGTAGATGCTGCCTTACATTGCTTCATAGACTGGGCTCTTCTCGGTGTAAGACAGAAGGGTTACTTGTTGAAAGCAGAAATGAGTTGACATATAATATTTTGGAGTTGGATTTTTTTGGGGGGAGCGGTTTGGGTGTCATGAGGACACCTATGTAATGCTGACTTCTAAATGGAGCTTTATATACTGGTTTATAATTTTTTTTTACATAAGATGTAGCTCTGTTATTTATCTAGCATGAGATTGTAAAGCTTTAGTTATCTTCCCTAAAACTTAGGTGTTTTTTTTTCATTTCGAAAATGAGTATAATAAGTCCTTTCTTGCTTTTTAAGGATATAAAGAAGATGAATGGAGTAGAGATGATGACATACTTTGAAATCTAAATAACAAGATTCTCCAAGGATTTGGGGACTAAATATCTGCCAACCATGGGTATATTCTCTATGCCCATATCTCTACACTTACCAAAATGAAATCAGAATTCTTGTTGTGAGTTTGATGATAAGACTTAACCTGAATGCTCATTCTTGAAAGCCAGGCTGATTTCCTTCTGGGGCCATGGTACTAAAAACAGTTAAACTCCTTTGATGTCCTAGCTATTTTGCTGCCCACCATGTGAGAAAGGAACTTTAAAAGAAGAAATGCAGGAACATAGACTATTCTTTTTATTATTTCCATACTTACATCCCACTTTGACCAGCTGTGTTGGTTGGGGCAGTTGGTGCTATACCTTCTCAATGGGACATGCGGAGGACCCCTCTCCCCACTAATGATAAGAGCAGCAAGAACAGAATGCCTCAATCCTGGCTACCTCAAAGAATTCTACCCCATGGGCCAATGCTCTAGAAAATGGTAGAGGAGATGGTTGGGATAACAACAAAGAGTTTGCCCCACCTGTGGTCCATCAAACATAGACTCTGCATCATGCATCAGGGGCATCTAAAAGTCAGGCCATGGACAACCCTATTCCAAGTAGTTCTCACAGATAGCTCTCCTCTTGCACCCTACCTATCGCTTCTCGTTCATCTCCGTGATTCACTGGTCCCTGACTCAATACACTGCCATGAACATGTACAAAATGAGACGAATTGAGAAAGAAGCTCATTAGGAATACTTTAACATTTGATATCAGTTACTGGCTTTTCAGTTTAGTAACCCACTTTCACCTCTGTCTTTTGTTCTGGACTTTGCATCGCACTAAAATAAACTCTGCAAGCTCCCCCAACTTAGGGTTCTCCTGTGGCTTCAGATGAAAGATTCGTAACATTAGTCCTGGGTTCAAGGATGCTACCAAACATGCCAGCTTCTGGCCCTCTATCTTGGCTTCTAACTCTGGTTCAGTTGTTTACTTGCTATGAATCTTGCTCACTGCATGGAGGCCAGAATACACTAGGCATCTACCCTTCCATTCCTGGTGGTCCTTCAGGAACCTGTCTCTGGCCATAAGTATTTCTGGGATGAGTGGGAGCAAGAGGCAGAGAGAAGGGTATAGTCTTTGGTATGCAATGGAAGCCCCACGTGGTATGGAGCCTTTGTCTGTAAACTGAAAATTCTTTCAGGCAGCACCAGGCATTAAACCAGTGTGTGTGTGTCTGCATGTGTGTATGTGTGCACACACAAGCATGCATGTATGTATGCATATATCACCCAGTGTACTTTAAAAGTAACCCAGTGTTTAGTTTAAGATTTTAAGCTACTCAGATTTTTTAAGAGGGGAAGGGAGAGGAAGGGAGGAGGGAAGGGAAGAGGAGGTGGAAAGAATGAAGAGAGAAAAGAAGGGAGAAAATACCCTTACTCCCACACTAAAAGATGACTGGAAATAATAATATCTTGGTGTAAATTCCTCCAAATTTTTATATCTATAAATTATATCTTTATATACTGGTTTATAATTTTTTTTTACATAATTGTACGTCTGCTCATGTTATCAAACACTCACCTGTCACCTTTGATGGATGGATGATATTTCAGGAAGTTATAATTCTACAACTAATTAATCCCACTTTGTTGGACACTAATCCCACTTTGTTGGACACTGGATTGTTTCTGGGGATTATTCCTTCTCTATTATAAATAATTTGTGTCAGGAAAACTTAGACCTAACTCTTTGACTATATTTTTGATTCCTTAGGATATAAAATTCTAGAAGAATTAATAGGTCAAAGGGTATACACACTTTTGAGGTTTTTGATATTCTTTGCCAGATCAGCCCCAAGAAAGTTAAACCAACTTCTAATCCCATACCTTCAACCTTTCACCAACACTGGGTGTTCTAATTTGTTAAAATAATTATCAGTTCAAGAGGTGAAAAATAGTATCTCCCTCTTTGTTTACAAATTAAGTTGGATTTTTTTTCTATGCTTTTTGGTCATTTGCATTTATTTTGTGATTTTTTTCTGTTCATTGTTGCCCGGTTGTTATATTTAGATTGCATTCTCCTAGATTGGTCAGACCTTTTTAATACATTAAGGATATAATTTTCTCTGTCTTACATGTTGCAAATATTTCCTTAGTCTTTTCTCTGCTTTTTACTATTTTATGGTGTTTTGTTTTGTTTTGTTTGAGGGAGGGGTTGATGTAGAGGAGTTGTACATTTTTGTGTGGTCTAACCTATCACTCTTTAATGATTTCTATTTTGATATCATGATTGGGAAGGCCTTTCCCACTAATTAGAGCATTCTTTCTCATTTAATTTAACTCTGAACTCTAGGAACATAATACTTCAAGCTATTTTATCTCCAGAACCCTGGACTTCAGGGAGGCACTGCTTCCAAGGCACCCACAGGGTGAAAGGGAGAAATATGTGAAGTGTAGATATGAGCACAGACCGCACATCTCCTAGACTCTGAGGGCTGGGAAAGGACTTAAAACCTGTTCTAGGCTCCCAGTGACCATCTGACAAATGCAGGCTCTGCTTGAACAGCCCTAGTAATCTCACCTGGAGTTTTCCTTTTTGTTCAAATCTTTAGAAAAGTCCCCTGGGTTCAGAATAATATCAACCTCTTTCCCAAGCATCCGTCTCCCAGGAGCTCTCCATGCCACCAAACCATGTGGCCCGTGCCCTGACATGTCCTCCCTGCAGGGGCAGAAGTCACCCCACTCAATTACAGGCGGGAGAGCTGCAGAGAGCTCCCTCTCCTTCATGATGATGCCGTGCTCTACCATCAGAACAGGAACACCGATTGCCGGCTCTGTGTGCTCTTCACACCAGGTCCCTGATACCTCTGCTGGGGTTTGAAAATGCGTGTCTTTCCTCTGTGCATTTGTGTGTGTGTGTGTGTGTGTGTGTGTGTGTGTGTGTGTGTAAGCTCACGCGCACAAGCTTGCACATACGCTTTCCAACCTCACTCTTCTGTTACTTATCCTAAATAAGAAAAACTATCTCTGATTTTGAAGACGTGGAGAGGGAGTGAAGCAAAAAAAACCTTCAATAGGAATAGTAAGAAAAAGATGCGCATTGAGCATGTGCAGAGTAATTTTCCTTCTGCATGCTTTATTAAAGAATTATATGACATAATTACACGTTATAATGTCTTTACACATATTTATGGTAATTACGTCAATGCACATTTGATGTTCTGTAATTACAGTAAATACACAACAATCCTGACAAATCGCTTGATCAAGAATTCAAATTCCCTAAGCGAAGATGGGAGAAAAGACATTAACTCTTCTGCTTCCTGATTGTCCAACACATTATTATTCCTCTGCCTTTTCCTGGCTGTTTTGGAGGTTTCTTATGTCCCTGGGTGTCACCAAGGCACAGTACATTCACTTCCACCAGGGATGTTCCTGAAACCAATCCCTATGGCGACCGCACTTCTTTTTATCACAGTTCCCCCTACCACGCTATTGTGTGTGGCAATTGGGTAGGGGTGGCGGGTGCCCAGGCCTGATAGAGCCCCAAGGCAGGTAGGTAGTGAACAAGTGTTTGGTGCCCTTAGTGAACAGAACTGCCCTGGGAGATGTGGTGAAATACGAAGGAAGTGCCAGTCAGGATCCCTGTCCTGTGGAAATCGGAGCCTGGAGCCTCGTGGAGGGAAACTGCAAGGGGAATGGAAACCTCTGAAGCAGTTCCCTTACCTGTAGGCTGCTGTTGATCTCCGAACCACTTTACAACTCAATAAATTCCTAAAGGCAGGACCACGCCCAATTCTCTAGCACCTGGATTCAGGCACCGCTTTTGTCATAGTGAGACTCTGATACCACCCACCTGTGTTTGGTATTGCATACATTAATTATGCTGAATGGGTCGTTTTCTTGTCTTTGATGCATATTTTTCATTATCTTCTGATCTCTGGATTCTGATGTTGGGGGTGTCGTTGTTCTTTCTAAGTAGGACCTATGGCCGCTTTATGAAAAACAGGCAGCAATTGATGTAATTATTATCCCAACTGAGATGCATCTCCTGTGATCTGTTCATCTGTGGCTCTCAGGCCCTCCTGAGGTCTGTAGGGAGTGTTTCTACTTTTGTCCATCGAGATAAGAACTATCCACGGATTCAGGCCAGCATTCATTTAGCCCAGAGAATGGCTGAGCCTCCAGGAGGCAAGAGAAGAACTGAGTCCAGGGCCCCAGAGCCATACCCAGCTTCCCCCGATGGAAGGAATTTACTGTGAGGCAATGGAAAGAACGAAGGGCTGGAGGCGGGCAGCCCACTCTCTCTGCGAGAAGGGTACCAGCCCACCTACCTCAGGGGCCTCGAACTAAGAGATGCTAAAGAGGTGACAAGTTAAAACCTTTAAGTAAAAGTAGTAGACTCCAGAGCCCAGCATTGACCTCCTATAGCATAGAAACAGGAATAACACTCTGCGTTGTCGTTCACCGATTTCATCCCACCGCTGTGACCCAGAGAAACTAGCCCCAAACAGGTGGTTTTGAAGGGAAATTTTACTGATCTCCACAGAGAGAAAAAGAAATCAGTTGCACTGGCTCAGACCAGTGTGGGGGAAGGACTGAAACGAGGGCTGACTAATGATTCATCAAAGCAGCAAACTTATTGACTAATATAATTCTTAGTCATGAAGTCTCCATGTTCCACATATACCAAATCAAAGCAATTACAGACTTAAATGAAGCTGGCATCCTTATCGTGGAAAATGCTTGCTTTTAGCCCAAGCTGGGGACTAGAGGTGAATGATCCATTACTCCTTGTTGTTCCCCTGGTAATGAAAGCGCTTGCAGCCTGAAGGATTCTTCGAATGGAATTGCTGCTGGCTGAAATAGGGATCCCACTGCACCAGCGATGCCCTGTGCCTTTTTCTGAAGCCTTTTTCTGAGGCCCCGCTCCACTTTTCAAGCAAGTGCCAGGACCAGGATTTCAAAGGAATGCAGCACGATAGAAACGAACACATTAACACGCCTATCTTAGCATCTTGCATTTTTCAAAAACCGTTGCCATCATCTCTTAGTCTTTTTTCTTCCTTTTTTTTCAATTGTTAATTGCTTAGGACCTGGTAAATTTAGATGGGTGCCTCAGAGATGTATTTAAACATGTAAGCAAGTGAAATGGAAATAGATATAGCATTTTCTTTCTTTTCTTATTTTTTTTTTCTTTTTAGTGAGGACTTTGCATGGCCAGGAACCATAATTCATATTTTCTTCACACTCACAAAAGACTCTGCTGGAACCAAATTTGTGTTGGGAAACAGATTTTTCTAGGCTCTTTCTGGTTGGGCATTGTGCTGTGTTTTTAACTGCTGTTCATTTACCACGTACTAGAAAAGGTAGGCTCCGACAGAAAGTAGCCCATGGCTTGCTTCTTTTTATATGGATTTTGAGAAGAAATGGGGAGATTTGTGCTCCTTTGAAAGTGAGAATGAGTGGGAACCCACAAGATTCCTTCATGTAATCAGAGCAGGCCATTTCACAAAAGCAATTTCTTGCCTCAGAGCAACAGGTAGGAGGAAAAAAGAAAGAAGCAACTCTTTTACTTTCTAAGGATTGCTGCTTTGGAGGTGGAGGGCAGGAGTTTGAAATTAAATATGCGGAAGAGAAATCAGTAAGAGGCAAAATCTCCAGCAAGAGATGTCCATTAAGTCTCAGTGATGGGATTGTCGATAAAGTCTGTTTCAGCACCCGCCCCCCCCCCCGCTCCTCACCTTATCTCCACCAGTGGCTTTGGGGAGTTCAATAACTCCCCCGGTGGGACTAGGCTCTGTCCTCTCCAGATCTGTGTAATCCTTGGCTGCTGAGCTACCAACTGTGGTCCCTGGGGAGTGAAAATTAATTTCTTTCCCTGCCCCATGCTGCTGATCCCAGCTGGCCCGCGGCTCAGCTGGGAGCTGGGGTCAGATGCGTGAGACCACCAGGTGCTTGGAGTAAATGATCAGGGCCTTGGGCCGAGAAGGTTTCTAACAATACGGAAATGGCATTTTCCACTTAACTCAATTGCAGTGGAGCTGGCTGTCTCTGCACCAAGATTCAATTATCAGAGATGAAGCGTGTTCCTCCCCCCGCCCCCAATCTTCGCTTGTGCTTTCTGGGGAGCTGTGTAGTGTCCTCCTTTTCTGGCAGCTATGGGTGATAAAATTCCAACAAGCAAGAAAGATTTTCCTGCTCGTTGTCAGCTTTAGAACTGACTCTGGCGTGCAGGGGGTGGTGCTGTGTGAGAGCACTGGAGCCTTCTAGCTGTGTAGCCTTGGGCAACTGACTTAACCTTCCTGAGACTCAGTTTCCTCCTCTGTATGATATACCAGATGGATGACCTTTGTTCTTAGCATCTAATTCTAAACTCTCAAGGAATCTATCTTAGTGTATTTTACCGAGGATCCCAAAGCACATCCTTAACAGGAGAGTGTTCAGTCTCAAAAATTAATTCAGAAGAAATTAGAAAACAAAATCATAAATAAAGGGCATTTGGTGACCCAGTAACCGGTGCGGGTGGAATTCGAGCCAGATGCTCAGGCTCACAGTCTGCGGTCCACTGCATCCCCTTCCTCAGGAAGCCCAGCAGTCTCAGTGGAGCCCCTAATGTCAGAACTCAGAGGCACCTTTCAGGCCAGTCAGGGATGGCAGGGAGGAAGTAGAGACATATCACCCAGAGCAAGATTCATTTGGCATTGTCCCCAAGGGGTTGCCTTCCCAGGCCTCCAGCCTCTCACTCTTCAGCTTGTGAAGCTATCAATGGAAACCAGATCCAAGTGTTGCTGATTCAGTGATGTTTGCCCAAATGCTGTTTCCTAAGAACTGTTGGATGCCCAAGATGCCTTCTGAGTCTGTTTTCTTTTTCCAACACACCCGTTTCTTTTCCTGGAAGTGGGACATGGCATGAAGCCGGCGGAATCTGAACCTGAGTCTTTTCCAACTCCTTTCTAAACTTGGATCCCATTGCAATGAGAGGATTTGGGAAACCGGCAGAGGCCCCTTCTTCCTACCCCTCCACAAGGGTCCCCGGAAGCTGTTAGTAGGCACTGGCTACATGCAGCAATCTCGTGCTTATGAACTAGGCATTGCTGCGTGCATCCCTGCTTCACGTCATCTTCAAACCACACGGGGAGGAAGGTATTAGTATCCATTAAACACGTGAGGAACTTGTAAGATTAGACATAGTCAGTGGCAGACTCCGCATTCAGATGTAGGCCCGTAGTCCTCGCGCTTTCTAACATCACACTCACGCACTTGCTATGACAACGTGCTCCTTTTTAGACCAGGGAGAGTTCCTCCTAGGTGGTGTACCTCTTAGTTGCTTTATTAAAAAGGCAGCCCCAAGCCCTGGGTCAGATCCTAGCTTTCGACTCGCTGCTGCATACCTTCCTGGCTATTTGAGCACAGCTTTCTTCCCTGGCTTCACAGTTCTCTCAGCAGACTGGCTCGCTCCAGGCAGGAGGCCTCGGCTTTGTTCCTTTCCCAGTTGCTGCTTTAGCCCCTTGCCACTGTTGGGTAGTCCCTTTCATCTTGTTTTCTCATTGGAAACACTGGCCAGTGAACACTAGCCCCATCACTCCCACCTGCCTACAGTCGCCATAGCCTTCTGTAGCTGTTCACCCCAACCCGAGTCCGGGGGAAGCTTCGGTGTAAGAAGAGCAATAACTGCAGCTTTATTGCTCACTGGCCCATGTTTTTGCACCCACCACTTGTCCTGAGCCACAGATCTTTGTCTTAAAGGGGGGGGGGTAATAATATCTTCTCTTATGGGGATCCAATCATTCTAGGGATCCAATGAGTCAATACATGTGAACATACTTGGTGAACTGTAAAGCACCAGGTCAGACCAAGTCCCTCTGTGCTCACTGCCCTCACCCTAGTCCACTGTTGCTTTCCATCCAGCACTGATCTAATGGCCGCACATGCCATTTGCTCCTCAAGGGAGGTTGAGGTCCTCTCTCCCAGCCCCACCTACAAACTGGCAGCAACAGAAAAGAGTCTAAAGCCATGGACACATGGCCCCATGTGAAAGAAATCAGAAGCTTAGGATTTTGACATCTTCTATTATTTTTCTTTTCTGCATAAAAAGTAGATGTGAAGAGTGAAGACTTGTAGTAATACCTCAGGCCAAGTAGCACATTCCAGACAGCATGGCAGGTGACATGCAGGATGTCAGAGAGCATGACAGCAGCACTGGGGACATGACTAGCATAATGCCACTCATCAGTATTGCTGACAGAGCCGGTATAACTTGGCAGTGGGCATGGAAATACCGTCTGGGTCAGAAGATGCCAGGAAGAACTGGTGTGTGAACCCTTAGCGCAAGCACTGCTCACACTCCAGCAAGGCTGCTAACACGAGGGGCTCGTCTTCCACCCCGCCTGCTGCCCCCCGATCCACCTCTGCTCTGTAAAGTGCCTTAAGAGCACAGGCCATGGCTTCAATGCCTCAGGTCCCCACCAGGCCAGAAATACGACTTACAGGTAGAAGACACTTACTATCTATTAACCAACCAATAGCCATTATCTATTTTTACTCAGTGCCTCGGCTTCTCCAAGTGTCACACGGGAGAATATCCCAATCTTCTTCTAATGCATAGATAAGAAAAAGGTAACATCTGTGGAGAATGGGGGGTTAGAAGTGCCTTGTGCTCGTCTTTATTTCTGATGATGACCTTCCCCACCCATTTCTACCTGAAGTCAGTGTGGTTCCAAGCGCTGACTGGGAATTAAAATGCTTTCCAGATCCGTGCCCTTGGACTCTGAGAGGGCAAAGGGAAGTGAGACGTCTCTGACGTGACAGCTGTTAGTGCATCTAGAGGAGATCGGAGATGAGACAAAGCACTCTTGCCTTTAATGGATAGTTCTTCAAAGGGAAGCTATTTCACTTCCTCAACAGTCCCACCATTTTGACCAAACCCCTTTTTTTCTTGGTGACACTCATCTTTGCTTCTCTGAAAACACAGCTAAGGAAAGGAAATTTCTCCTTTCTTCCTACTTGCCATTGCTACTACCAAAAATCCAGTGTCTCTGCCTTTGGGACCCCCATCTCTGTCCACTTGCCTCTTTTTCTCTGGCTACCAGGCATTCAGGCTTGATCTGTTTCTCATGGCTCCATGCGGAATTTGACTACATGCGTGGAAACAGCCAGGCAGAGCTGACAGCACCGTCAGACGGTGAGCACAGCTCCTGACATACGTGCATGGGAGTAAGTGCTCACGTGTGTGTGTGTGTGTGTGTGTGTGTGTGTGTGCACGTGCGTGCACGCACACATACACACTGTTCCCCTTCTCTGAGCCACCACAGGATTCCCTCTCCATTCCCCCTATGGCAGGTCCCACCTGTCATCCTCCCCTGGTCCAGCCCACTCCCCCATCGTGTGGCCCATATTCCACTGTGGGCAGGCAGACAGCCCTCCTCTACCTTCCCACTTCTCACAAATCCAGATCGGGGTGGGGGCCGGGAGAGCTGCACTCTGCTGGATAATGAGTTGAGAACTTACTGCCTCTCGTCTCTCTCTGGCTGGTGACTGACACAAATGGAATTCATCTTTAATCATCTGTTAACTCGTTGTCTATTATAGCTCTTTAATAGCACCATAGATATTCTTAATGAAGCATGATTTAAGGTATTTACAGCACATGGACCTACAGACATCACTCACAGTGTGCAGGTAATGAGGCATAAAACGGCTTTTGAATTCCCCCCAAAAGAGAAAGCAACAGAAAGAAAGAGAAAAAGCTTTAGCACTGGGGCAAAAAAAAAAAAAAAAAAAAGAAAAAATTTCAAAGCCTGTGTTGTAAGGTTTGTTTTAAAATGTTTAGGCATTTAAAGTCATTTCAGCTCTTTCAAGGTGTTTGCCTCACAGAGTTCAGCAATTACCCCCTCTGAGAGTGGCAGGCTCAGGTCCCTAGTACTCTCTGCAGCCATCTCAGACCCCAGCACCTCTTCTGGTGCATTTCAGGGTCAGGGGTGGTGCTGAGCAGAGCGTCTAGGAGGGCCCTGAGTGTTCCTCCATGTAGGATGCAGGCCTTCATCTGGTTTCCTCCACTCACACGGTGTTCCCTGATGGTGTCCCAGGGCCATCACTGTGTTAGAACAGTGCGGGAGGTCGCTTTTCCCATGGGGGAGGGCTGGGTCGCCTTCCCTCAGACATGCTGTCTGAGGCTGGTGCCTCTGCTCTTGTACTTACTTAAAAGTAAGCCTGAGAGAAGCAGAGAGGACCGAGCCTGTCACCTCACCCAATCCCTCCTTTGTCCAATGAGGAGACCCAAATTATGGAGCTAGTTAGGGACAAACCAGAGCTAGAACTGGGTCTCCTCTCCCTCGAGGATGGATGCTGCTTTCACCACACAGCAGCACTCTATTGTTCCTGCCAGACAGACCCTGTAAAACCTCTGGGACAACAAGGATTTAAAGGGGCCAGAGAGATGGGGGAGGGGAGATTCTTTTCTAAAGATATGCTTTAAATGTAGAGATGTTTAAAGCAGAAGATCTCCCTCCCTGTCCCCCACAACACACACACACACACACACACACACACACACCCCACAGAGGGTTTGACTGGTAGAAACTACAAGATCCAGCTTCCAGCTCTAAGCCTCACTTCTCCATGGGAGGCCTTTGAACAGACTTCCTTTTTTTCTGCCTCAGAAGCGTGGACCCAACCTGCCTTCCCTAAAGTCAAGGAATGTTGTAAAGGAAAATATATGACTTGGGGCATGGGGAATGGAGATAACCATCTTTCCCAGGGGCAGATGCCATGTTACTTTCATCTTGAGGCCCAGTTATGTTGCCTCTGCTACTCTCCATTGCAGCCCGCATGCGTGGTCTGTACTTGGTCTGAACCCAAAGCAAGGGCTGAGCAACCGCTGTATGTGTTGACAGGTCATTTCCATCAAATTCCATTTCTGCAACTGCCTTGTGTTGACCACTCTCAGGTCTTGGTAGACAGGCAGCGAACAGCAGCGCCCAGGCCCATGTGTTCTCCTCGCAGGAGGGACAGAGTTGAGATGTTGGGTTGATGCCATACCTCTTATCTGGCCTTGGCGTGTGTGGACCTAAGCATTCTGCCACTCCAGCCTCCCCTGTTGTAGGGAAAGAGAGCTGTGAGAAAGGCAACAATGTGACTTCAGGTACCACTGCTTTGATAGCCAAATGAGAAGGTGGGCCTATGTGGGGTGGGGGGACAAGACAGGATTTCTCAGGATAAAATGATGAGGACACCCGTGTTGGTGTGATTAGGTGACCAGATTCTACCCCTGCTACACAAATCTGCTTCTGCATATACTGCCTCCTCCTGGAACTCTGAGGTGCTAGTGACCATGGGAGGAAGCAGACACCTTGATCTGTGCATATGTGCATGCCTGCACCCTGCGAGTGGTGGGGATACAGAGAAGAGAAGGACATCCCTGGCACCCACCCAAGGGCAGAGGTCTGCATAGGAGAAGACCATCGAACTCAACTCAAAGGGCATTCTTCCTGGCGTTTTTACTCTTTTCCATGTGCTCCTCACTGTCTCAGTGATTCAAGTCACTCCCTTGGCAAGTCCTATCCAAACAAGCAGAAAGAAAGCAACAGGAAGCCCATATGACCCAGGCCTTGCTGACCACATTGTCACTCATTTATGTGTTCATTCATGCACTCATTCCATGCCTGTCCAGACGTTGTGCCAGGTCCTGAGGATAACTGAGCCACTTGCCCAGAGGAGCCTATGGTCTGGGCAAACAGACTCCTAAAGAAATTATGTCTGACAAGAGGTTGGGGTGGGGTGGAGGGAGTGAGAGGTATCTTATGGGCAGGACAAATCTGGTAGAATAACCATGATGGATGGATTGTCAATTTTAAAGATGGCAAATCATTTCCCCCAATAGACCACAGATCTGGATATAGATTAGACCAGACTTTCAATGCACATAGACTCATAGGATGGCAGGATGGGAGTTTCTTGCAATATCATTTTCCCCTGCAACATCCCTACCCTGTGGTGGTGAGCTTAATCTTCGCCCCCACCTCACCTCCACTCATTCTGTGTCTGCTTAAGGCTAACTCTTAGAATGTGCTCCTTCAGGTCATGTCCCTTCCACTGAAGAGCCTGCTTCTCTCTCTAAGGAAAAGAAGGCTTATGTGGGGGATTCGTGAGGACCAAACAGGGAGTAGAAGCTGGCAGGCCCCAGGTAGTCCTGGGAACAGAATTCCCTCTGTGCTGCTGTCCTCACACTTGGACTCTGGTCATTCTGGCTCCTGTGGGGAAGAGAAAATTTACCCTCTTTCTTCTTAATTCTCTGGCTGTCAGAATAATTAAAATGACATGAAACAGATTAACAGGAGAAAATAATCCAGTTTAATTATGTATGTACATACAGTGGTTCCATAAGAACATAGGGCTCCAAGACAGCCCTGGGTAGTTGAAACTGATATGCCACCTTGAGCTGCGAAGAAAGGGGGCTAGTGGTTTGGACTTCAAAGAATAGGAAGGCTATTCACATGGAGATGGAGAAACAAATGTTTGATAAACCAAGGTTTACATTTGTTTACTGGGCCATCTTTAACAATGAGACACAGAGAGGACTTTGACCAAATGGGTCTTGCTAGGTTTCTCCCTGTCTATCACACCAAGTTCATTTTAAACTATAATGATCCAGTGTGATTATCATCTCCCTTCCTGGAGCTGGTACTCTATCTAAATTCTTTTAGGGAGTTGGAGGGAAGGTCAAAGGTTCTTCCTGGGTCTTTTGTTTTTTAAAATAACCAGCTTAAAATAATATCCCAAAGAGGCCTATTTTGGGTGGCAAACTGTGTTCCCCCTCACTCCTCACGAGTCTCCCCTACATATGTCTTTGACTTGCTAGGACCCTGACTTCAAGTGCCCCTTGCTAAAGGGCCTAGTTCAAAGTGTTGAGGGCAGAATAAGGTGGGCCCAGCCCAGCTTTTCTAGTGCCAGGGCATACACTGGTCGTGGTTTATGGAGTGCCAGTGTTACCACAGTCCAATCCACTAGGACCAAGGTCGAGAGCAGAGATGGAATCAGGGTCAGGTTTCAGATATGCTCAGCCTCCTGCTAAGGAAGATCAAGGCAGCTACCCTGTGAGTGGGCTAGAGACCCACCTCTATAACCCCTTAGCTAGAAAAGACTTCTCTCTCTCTTAACACCTGGATGACCCATCATCCCCATCAGCATTAATTTTCTAAGTGGAAAAGAAAAAAGTAAATAGAATAATAAATTAAGTGAAAATAGAGGGGAAAAGCATGTGAAACTAGGGATACTTGAAATTTTCTGACTAGGCAAAGCCTTGTGATTTGGGCTTATCTTGTGGCATGATCATATCAAAATTTACAGCAACTTTGTTTTTTCTCAGCTGAAAAATGCCAACCTATAGATGCATAAATGTCTCTGGAGAATCTCTAGGGGCTCAACTTTGGGTTTTTGTTTTTGTTTTTGAGGTCATCATCTTGGTTTTTCTTCTCTATTTCTGAGACAATATAAGCAATACAGTTAATAATTTTTTTAGTATTTTTTTCTCTTTCTCAACCGTGTTTATACCAAGAATCAGCACCTTTGTATTTTCTAAGGAGGATTTGAAATAACTTGCTCTGATGACAAACAAGCCGAGGCCCCCAGGAGGGAAGCAACTGTTAGAAATATCACTCGATGTGGCGATGGGGGATGTGAGGAGTAGAGAGGCACAGCCTGGTCTGGGGCTCCTGTGAGTGTCTCCTCCTTTTCTTTCATAATATCATCCTCATCTCTGATTCAGAATCTAAGCTCTTCAAGCTCCCCAGAGAACTCAGAAGTGGCCCTTGTCATAAGCCAAAGTCATTACTTAAGAATCTCTCTAAAAAACACACATTTCTGGGGGTAAGGCCAGGAAAATGAGAAGGCTGCCATTCAATTCCAAAACATCCACTTGAGACCAAGCCCATTAAGACCTATTTTTTCCTCTTTTCCAGATGATTCTGTTCATGGATTGGCCATACAGCAGGTCAGCGAGCAGCATCAGTTGTGCCCTCAGGCTCCCTGGGACCTAATTTCTCTTGTTTTAGTCTCTGCCATTAAGAAATGTTTTTAGCAAAGCATTTGTGTGACACTTAGATAGAGCAACTAGTTGCCTAGGAAACTGTCCATTCTACACATGTTCCACTTCCTGGTATCATTTGGATTGAGTTGCCTCAAAAGTCCTCCTTCCTTGGCCTTCTTTTGACATCCCCTGCCCCATGATTATGCCAGCCGAGGGGATCCTAACCAGGTCCAGCTACAGAATACATGGGCCCAGTGCAGAATAAAAAATGCAGGAGTCCTGGTTGAAACATTATCAAGAATTTCAAAATGGAAACAACAGATCATTAAACCAAGCCCTGCTCTTCTTAGTGCCACATGGGTCACAGGCCCATGAAGCCAGCCCTGCTCCTCATGACAACAGAAACAGCCCTGCACACACTTCCTATGAACTCTGTAGGACTGTTGGGATCCTGGCCTTGTGACAGAAATGTGCTCCTTTCACTTTATCGTAACTGCTTTCCAAAGCTGCTCATACTCAACCCTCAGATTTTTAAGGTTCTCCCTGTTGACCCCCAAAAGGCAGGGCTGATATAATTATAGGAACCAGGAATTACTTTTTGTAAACCATATTTCCTCTCTACTCAGAATATAGGCATAATATTTCTTACCTCCTTCAGCCCAAGTAGAGCATCAGAATTGGCACCTGGGGTCAAAACGAACTATAGTCTGGGTCAAAATGGATCAATACGGCCTCTGGTCACTGCACCCAGAGACTTTGAATGGCCTCAATTCTCTCTGCTATCAGACCTTAGGCATCACCTCCTAAAAGTCACAATCTAGCCAAGATATTGTGCACCAATATCCCACAGGTTTCTTCAAACCTTTTAAAGAGCAATTTGTATTTTCAACCTGTTTCGCCTCTTGGGTAATGAAGTAGAGTTTGCCGACCACTGTGTGTTAGCAGTTCCTTTTGTCTGTACTGCTTCCTTTTCAAGTGCCAAGAGCTCCCTCTAGTTCCACCTTCCAGGATTTGATGACCAAGACCGTTTGAACATTTGTGCTCTGAGTGATTTGAAAGATTTTGGTTATTCCTTATCTCCCCCTGTCCTCATCCAACCTCTCCTTCTTATTCTCCTATTCCTTATATCAGACCATTCTAGTGGCCTCTTTCTGCAGCACTCAAAGCTGAGGACAGCGCCTCCATGAAAGCATATGATGGTTCTACGCAAATACGGCAAGCTCATTTTTTTTGCCTGAACATCTCTTGTCCTTCTGGGTCACAGAGACCCCTTGGGCCGGTGACCTGAGACAACAGTCTCTAGCAACTGTGATACCCTTGTCTGAGTTGTCCTCTCAGAGGTACCCAGGATTCTTTCTGCCAGGGCCTAGCCTGGCGCCAGCCTGCCCGGGAGCTCACAGGCCCACAGCTGTGCTCACACAGCCTCTCAGGGTCAGCCTCGACCTCTCCCTATCTGGGGGGGCAGTTTCACCTGCCAAGGGATCCCCCAATCATCTAATCACCTGTGGTTTTATTGCACACTTACTCTGTTATACAATCTATATAAAGGTGTAGTATAAAAGGCCTAAAATGGAGCCCCCAAAAGAATTTAATCTAGAAGTGAGCAGAGAAAAAGATCCTTTTGTGGCTTTGTTTGTTGCTGTCTCTAATCTGTTCCCTATCAATGACAAAATATTTGGCATTAAAAGTCCTTAATTTTGAAAGTAATTTTGTCAAAAGCTTTTGAAAGACTAAATGCAATTTCCCTTCCCACTAATTTATTTACCCCTTCAGAGAACTGTCACAGATTAAGGAGGCATGATTGCACTTCACAGAAACCCTACTTTCTCCCCCTCAAAGGGCAGCAGAATAGAGCACTTCAGAGCCTCAGCTTCAGAATCGTGCAGAACTAGGTTTGCTTTTTCCCTCTGCCAGTAACTAATGCTGCAAGTTATTCAGTCTTCCGAAGCCTCGGTTTTCTCATCTTTAAAATGGGAATAATAGTGGAAACCTCTGTGTTGGCTATGGAATTAAATGAGGCAAGGAATGTGAAATGGTTGGCATATAATACAATAGGGCTTAATTAACAGTAGCTATTATTCATTTGATAATCTTTAATTATGGATTATATCAATTTGCACATCCAGTGTTCATTTTTTATGGAAAGGCATTTACTTGGTAGTAAACTCCTTAGCTGTTAGTTCCATTAGTTATATATTTTATTTATGCATTCAGCACGCGCATTTATTGTACATCTCATGTATATAGAAGACCCTCAGAGCCAGATGCCAGTCCCAGGCCTGGTAGTGGAAGCAAACATGCCAGAAATAAGTATAATATAACTAGTCTTTAACATAGAAATTCTCTCAAGGAACTGAATCACTCTTTCCAATCAAATCTTTGGCCAAAGAAGATTTGGATTTTCCCAACATAACTCTAAAATTTTGCCAATAGGTAGGAATAACTCAAAACCCTCACCCTTCCCAATTTATTAATATTCTCTTATATTAAAAGAAACAGGTTCTTTTAGGACCCCCAGCCGAAGGTATCATATTTTCATCCACACCTATATATTTTGAAAATTCTAGATAAGGCCCCACCAATCTCTGTGATTTACTGAATCTAATTTTAAAGTAGATCTAGAATGTCCTGACCAGTCTTGAGGGTGATCTGAAACAAGAAATAGGTAAGATCTACCCAAAACCTAGAAAATATTTTGCACTGTGACAACCATCAAATGGTGGTCCCTCTGACTCTCCACCTGAGCCAAATGAGTTTTTAAAAAATCATTTTATGGGTTTGGAGAATATTAATGAATCCACACACACACAAAAAAAATTTCCCCAATGAATGTCCTATTTGTAGCTGACCAGCTGCATTTTGTGAGTTTCTTTCAAAAGAAAATACTTCCTTGAAATTGGAAGAAGACTTAGAGATCACATGGCTGTATTCTCTTAATTCACTTTTTCCTTTTCTCCTCAAATTCACTCCTAGAAAAGCTCAACAGTACCTTCTTCCTTGACCGTTCCAGCGGGAGGTAGGTTCAGTGAGGGGACAAGACCACCATTTTTAGTTTCATTGGATAAGATGTCACACCCAGAGTTGGGCCCCTCACACGGCCAAGCTGGGTAGTGGGAAGGAAGGCTCCAGAACAAAGACCCATCAGGTTACTTTACTCACAGTTATGCCTTGCTCAGCACCCCACGAAAAGACAGAAACCCAACACACTATGCTTACAAATCATAGTGCTTCACATCCACAAGTATTTGTTTTGTGCTTTTAGTAAGATGTATTTCACATACCAATTCTTAATTGTCTTTATTGTTCTCTTGACCCTCAATAAGAAGAGTTGTTAATATTTTGTAGTAACGTATGCATTCTCCTAATAGCCCTTCAGAACAGAAGGACATTTAGATGACCCGCTCCCACCGTGTGTGTAGAGAATCAGAGGCCCAGACAAACCCAGCCGTTAAGCTCAAACCTCTACCTCCCCACCAGCCCATCTCCATTCCCAGCATTTCCTCCAGGCCTTGATACCATGTAGCTCCTCCAAGCAGGGTGCGCCATGCCACCGAAAATGCTGCTGTCTCTTCCTGAGGGACCCACCCTTCTTAGCATCTCCTCGTTGGGTAGCCTGACCACGGATCTACCCATCACACCTGGAGCTGAATCTCCTGGTGACTGACACCACCCCCAAAAGTCTGAGCCACCAGCCCAGCCACTCACCCCCATCTGGCTGGGCTTGGTCACCCCAAACAAGTGTGAAAACGCCACCTTTACAGGCCGGAATCTGAAAGAAATTGGAAACCTGCTGTTAGCTCCATTCCCACTCTCTTCTCGTGTTTGCTGTTATTTTTTAACACATTTTTTTTTTCTCATAAAAGCACTATCCTCTTCCCCAGAGCTTGCCTGTAGCGAAGGCATGGTCTGTACAACTGCAATTATTTCAGAGAACAGATGGAGTGAGGAGCAGAAAGTCTGTTAATAGTAATAGAAATGCTACATGTTAACCTGGACAGCACATGATGACAGTCCCATGACTACCCGTTCTGTTCCCACCAGCTGGGCGACCAAAGTAGGAATGAGATATTCACAAACACAGCCATCAGCCACGTAGCCACCTAAAGTTAGAACTCAAATTCCTTCACACTAGGGGCCTTGGCGACTGCCACGGCTCAGGCCAAGAGCAGAGGAGGCCAAGCCACAGCTCAGCTCCAGGCCTAGCAGATTTGCCCTAGCTCAAGTTCAAATGCCAAGCTTCCTGGGCTGGCTGAGGCCCAGACCTAGCTTCTAGGCAAACTGGCCCTAGAGAAGAGCCAACCCAACCAGAGCTTTACATCCATGCCCTGGGGAGGAAGTGTTGGGTCCAGCTGAGCTGATCTTGACTTCCTGGGAGGCAGAGGGTGAGGGAGAGGCCTGGCTCAGGAGCCAGAGGCTTCAGATCCCCCAGACCAAGGTCCAGAAGGACAAAGGCAAGGCTCCATAGCAAGCGATGCAATGTCGGGGACAGCAATACAAAAAGCCTGTCTAGCTCTGGGACAAGAAATCTCTTTCACCTTCCACAACACAAAAAGAAAACAATGTCTTACCCTGACAGAGGAAATGGGTACATTTATTTCAAAAATATTTCTTAAGCACCTAATGCGTGTAAGAAAATACACCAGGTACTTCAGGAACAACAAAGAAATAATAATAGCCCCTACCCTCAAGAAAATCATAATCTAATAAGAGGGACCAAGAGAAGCCCACGTATAATCAGATACACAGTAGACCATGATAAGTGCCTCAATGATGCTACAAACAAAATGCTATGGGGGTTCTATAGCAAGGACAGCTTATCTGGTTGAAGCGGCTTAGAAGAAGTCTTCACAGAGGAGGTGGGTGGCATTTGAGATGTGTCTTGAAGAATGGGATTGATTTTCTAGTGGGTACAAAGGTGGTGAAGCAAGGATCATACTGGAGGTCAGAACCGTGCCCAGTCTGCGGAGACACATGTGGGGCTGTGGTGGGGTCAGTTGGCAGGCTGATTGAAAGCAAACCATCAAAGGCCTCCAATGTCAGGTTACAAAGTTTATATTTAAGTCATGAATCTGTGGTGAGCTGTTCCTTGGGAAGATTGTTGGGCAGTTGTGTGCTAGCAAGAGCCAATGCTGTGCTTCCCTTTTCAGCTCCAATTCTGTGACCTCATGTTGGTAGCTTGGGTGTGAAATTTACTCATGGAAATGAGCAAGCACTGGAGATCAGGCTGTATCTTCCTCCCTCCCTCTTTTTTTTCCTCCCTTTCTTCCTTCCTTCCTTCTTTTCTTCCTCCCTCCCTTCCTTCCTTCCTCCTTCCCTCCCTTCTTTTCTTCCTTCTTTTCTTCCTTCCTTCCTTCCTACTTTCCTTTCTTCCTTCCTTCCCTCCTTTCTTCCTTCTTTTTTCCTTTCTTTATTTTTTTAAGAATTGGTTTGTCAAGACCCCACTAGATGACTATAATAGAAGTCAGTATAAATGAGTAGGGAGGGAATCAAGAGGTCAGAAGGTCAGCTGGGAGGCTGTTGAAATGGCAGAGGCAAAAGCTAGTTCAGACCTCACCTAAGAGAGTCAGAGAGAATGAAGAAAGGTGAGAATGGATTCTAGAGGGACTCTAAACTTGGAAATCATAAAGAACCAAACATGATTGGAGAGGGAAGCATCAAACGGTGATTCATATTTTGAATCTGATGGTTGACAAATGGTATTGCCATTCACAGAAATAGACGTCAGAGGAGGAACTGGTGAACAGGGTGGACATGAATATAGCCTCTAGAGGTAGATAATTAATTAGATTAAAGAAAGGATTCACCGCACTCTATGTTACTTACGAGCTCTCCTTTTCCTTTCCCTTCCTTCAGTTTCCTCTTCTCCCCACTTCCAAGGCAGAACAAATAATATCTTCATTCCTCACCTGACATGCAATGATTTCTGCTGCCTGCTTGGCTGTGTATAAGACTTTGAAATTTAAATAAGTCCCTTAGCTTTATTAAGACAGAAAAGTTGCAGTGGGCCAGAGGGACAGAGTGTGGGCTTTGGGGAGTGGGTAGAGCACAGTGAACTCAGCAGGATTTGAACTCACCACTCACCGCCCTCATCCCCTTGGCATTCAGCCAGAACCCCAGAACCCGCTGAGCCAGGCGAGAGTGTTCCTTCCCCCAGCCATCTTGAGCAAGCAGATGCTGTGGAGGGATCGTCATCCCCAGAGGACTGGGCAGCGCAGTGGCAGAAGGCACTTGATTCAGAGATGCTGGAACATGTTGCCAATAAGTATATCTTTGTAGTATGTATGTTTTAAATTACACAAGTGTCCAGAGACTTAGGTGTGGAGGCATTTGCAACAAACAAACAAATACTATATTTTTGTAAGTAAAAATCAAGCCCAAATCTGTCCCTCTTCCTCCTAACCTGTGCCTGCCCTTCTGTGCAGGAAGAAGAGGGTGGAATTAAAAGATAAGGGGCATGGTTTTAAATCCCAGAGATTTTCACTTGTTGTCAATGACTGGCATTTATTGATCACTTATCACGTTACAGCACTATTCTAAGCCATTTATTAAGTCAGTGTGCATTGCAATCTAAGAGAAAAGCATGATGATTATTATAATGTCTATGTTACAGGTAATGAACCTGAGGCCCAAAAGCTTAGACAACTTGCCCAAGGCTGCACAGTGGCTGGGTACAATTCACATCGCTCAAGTATATTTCCTCAGACAGATCCTCTGATCCTTTTGAGTCTTGATTTTTTTCATCATCATAATAATCTCTATTTAGAGGATTTTCCCTATGCTGCCCCTTGTTCCAGTAATGTGACTCTGGCCACATCAAATTATAGCCTTACCTGACTCAGATCCATATCCCCTACCACCTCCCAGCACCATCTAGCCCTTGGCAAATCATCTTTATTTTTCCTCATTGACTGCCACTTTCCCTTTGATGGCATAATCCGCCCCTCCAACCTCTACCCTCACTTCATGCAGGAGCATTTTGTTCGTCACCTGTGTCCTCATAGCCCTTTGTGTATGTCTCTGTGCCAGCATGTCACACTGTACTGTCGCTGTTTATGTGTCTGTCTCCCTCACTGGTTTGTGAACCTTGAAAGAGCATCTTTGTACAGACAGAGCATAGGACACTGCCCCACATAGCTGCATTAGTTGCAGAAACAGGGACCTTTAGCCTAAACAAAAGGTAATTATGAGGCTGTGATAACTGCTTCCAAATGTACAAGGGACTGCCATGTGCAAGAAGAACGGGGCTTGTTCTGTGCAGTTCTCAAAGAAAGAAAAGGAACAAGCATGAGCTTTAAGAGAGAGGTTTTGGCTTTATGGGATGTAGCTCCTTCCTATGGAGCTGTACTCGAATGAGTTACATCCTGAGGACGTGAGGGACACCTTGCTGGGACCTCCAGGGAGACACTGGATGACTGCTTTTGTTGTAAAGGAAATGCACCCAATAACCTTCAGTGTTCCAGAATTCTGTGATCTGTCCTATTCCCGGGTGAACTGAGTTTCCTTTGGGACACAGATGAAGAGAGTGTTAGAGGGAAGTGTGGGCTGCATGTGGGCCACACCATCTCTGGGTGCTGTGCACCAGCGTCCCCAGGCTGGACTGGAGATGCCCAGGAGCTCAGTCTCTCTGGCTCTTGGCAGCTGGAGACAGGCAATCGGGAGGAATTCTTCTGGCCGTCAAGGTAACTGCTACCCCAGGGACCACTGAGAACAGACGTTGAAGCCAGGTGTTCACGACAAAAGTTGACCCATGGACATTACTTCATGGTCTTAAAAATACTCTCACACACTATTAATTCATTTTCTTTTTAGAATAGCCCTGTGTGTGAGACACACAGTATTGCTGTTTTGCGGATCAGTAAACTGCACTTTGGTGAGAGCAAATAACTTAGCTCCAAACACTCAGCCTATTAAATAAAACAACTCAGTCTCAGATTCAGGCCTTCTGTCATTACTTGAGTAATCCTTTTACGACATTGAGATGCCTTTCTGAAGAGCAACCTCTGGCACTCGTTGACAAAATGAGCACAGAAAACTGATGTATCCATCAGGTGGGAACATTTTTGGGTATGAGGAAGAAAAATTCCATCTATGGGAACTTAAGGGTTTGTTCCATGCAAGAGCAAGTCTAGAGTGGCAATCCGGGTGGATTCAGCCGCTCAAGGACCCAGGTTTTTCCCATCTTTCTACTTCATCATCTTTAGCACATAGGCCTTCAACCTCATGCTTATCGCCTCTCGGTCACAGGACGGCTGCTACACATTTAACATCATAGCCATGTTCTAGGCAGGAAGAAGGAGAATGGGTAAAGAGACAAAGGCAACAAGAGTTTTCTCCTAGTGAACCCTTTTCTTTTATGCAGGAGGCCTTTCTCCTGTACCTTCTTGGCCAGAACATGGCCTCCCCTTGGTGCAAGGGGGTCTGGGAAGTCCAGTGTTCTAGCTTTCCAGCCTCTATAGTTGAGAAAAGCAAGGAAGAAAAATACTAGATCCACAGTATCTACACCACACCTCTTCCCAAATGTGTCAAAGTATCACATGAGCCCCTGCTCCCAGGTCAAGGTGCCTCTGTCCACATAGCCCAGAAGTGTCTCTCTGCAGTTATGGAGAGAAAGGCTGTCCTTCTGGATGCCAGCCTGAAATATGAGTCGGTCTTTGGGGAGAAAGGCTTTAGGCTCAAGGGACAATACCAGACTGCATCCTGGGGGGACCATCAGCTGTCCCCTGGTGGGGGACAGCTGTTATACCCAACCACCCCCAGGAAGAAGGCTCTTAACTAGATTTCCCATACAGAATTTTGCGGGGGAGGTTCAAACAAACCAACCCACTATAGTCTAAATTTGTATTCCGACCAATATGATAATGAATAGTAGGAGCGGAGGGTGACTTGTGTTTGTGACTTCAGCTTCTCAGTTTGGTGCCTGAGCCCCTTAGTCTTCAGGCCCCAGGCATAAGGAACCCTAGCTGAGGTCAGGACACAGAATCTTTCCTGACAATGCACTAAACAGAAAGAAAGAAACCTAGATTTCAGTCAGTGGTGGATTTGATCAATGACTTTGGGGAACCAGACTTTAGGACTGTAGTTCTCCCCCATAACTCCACATTAGTGTCACCTGAGAAACTTCCAGGTCACACTGATGCCTAGGACCCACTCTGGACTCCTTAAGTCAAGGGTCCAGTCTTGGTAGCTTTGAAAAGCTACCTGGTAATTCTAATATTGAGTCAGGGGTGAGAACTACTGCCTGGAAGAAGATGATTCTTCACTCAACTTGACCATGAACCTTAACCTTGTCAGGCCATCTCAATCTCCCATTCAAAAATAAGTGCTGTAGGCAACAAGCCACATTTGTAATTATGTTTTTAAAAATAGAGAAATGCAATGGTAGACACTTCTCAGTTTCCTGTGGTGGTCTCCAATTGGGCTGGATGGATATCTAAGTTATGAGGAGTCAAGGGCCCTGTTCTGAAACGTACCTGGGGTTGGTTTTGATTGGGTATGGTAAGACTTACAGACGGAAACAATGATCATGAAGGAAGAAGTTTACACTCATAGGTCCCTAGAAACAGGAGTAACGGCAGGCCACATGGGGCCACGTGGGGAGCACCAGGGTCAGTCAGGAGGCAGAGGGAGTACAGGGAAAGCATGGGTGAGAGCCTTTATTGTGACTTGTGGGAAGGAACAGTTGAGGCAGGATAAGCAGGGCAAATAGGTTTAGGATTGGCTGATTTGAGTGATTCTGGTAGGCTCAGGGGATGGGGCCCTGGGACAATTTTGTCAGGGAGAAGAGTGGTTGAGCCTGATAACGGAGGTGATGGTGTAGGGCAGGGATCCCCTGGGCCACAGACCTCTTAGGAACCAGGCCACACAGCAGGAGGTGAGCGGCGGTGAGCAAGAGAAGCTTCATCTGTGTTTGCAGCTGCTCCTCAACGCTAGCATCACCACCTCATCTCTACCTCAGATCATCAGGCCTCAGATTCTCACAGGAGCATCATTTTCTGCTGCCAAAAAGGTTGGGGACTGCTGGTGCAGATTGTAGGCTCTGGATTGGTAGGTTTGCATTTGAAAGTATGTTCTCAGGTGAATGTTGGCAGCCTCTCCAGCATTAGCAAGGCCCCAGATGTCAAAGTATCAGAAAATAAATGACAGGATTATTACAGGTCCCACCTTCTCATGGCACTATGCTCAGTACTACTGAAGATTTGAGACTGACTACTGACATGCTGTCATATTCTGTCCAAGGAATACCTTCACTCCTCCTCTCTGGGAAGGGCAGACACACAGACTCCTCACATGGCTACCTAGAGGGGGAGGGTCTTGTAGCCTCTAGAATTTACATCCATGTCTGGAAAGCTCCTCTGCCTGGGCACCTCTGAGTTACAGAGCGGAGGTGGCATGCTGGTCTGCCTTTGGGAATGAGCACTCTTGTGCCATGCTGACCTATTCCTCACATGAATTGGCTGCATGATATATGTTTTGGTCTTCTGGTTAGCAAAGACAATAAGATCATATGTTACATAAGGTTTGGTAACCTACCCATTGTTTGTATATACCTTAAAAACTCTGGGGATAAATATAAAAAATATGTATGTCGATTGTATAACCAAAATGAGTTTTTATTTTATAATTTTTATATCTTTGATTACTAATGGAATCAGACATTTGTTTGTACATTTATTGGTCATTTGTATTTCTTATTTTATGAATTGTCTATTTATCTTGTGTGTCTCTTTTTTCATTGGTTTATTAGTCAGTTATTGATTTAAAGGTACTTTATTTATTAAGGATATTAACCCTTTTTTTCATAGATTCTGTAAATGATTTTTCCTGGCTTATTGTTTTGATTCTTATTTTGCTTTTTTTTGTCATACAAAAATTTCAAAGTTATATCCAGTTAAATATATCAATCTTTTCCTTCTTGTCATTTACTGTTAACAGTTTGGTGTGTACTTTCCCAGACATTTTCTATGCATATGCAAATATATCTGTAAATATATATAGTTAGATATATAGTTTCTTGCACATTTTAGATATACAAACTATTTTATTCTACTACTTCACTTACTAGTATATTGTGGATATTTTCTCATTTTTTGGACATTTTCCCATATTAAAATATAAAGATCTAACTCTGATGGAATATTCCATTATATAAACTCACTTTAATTTTATCAAATCAGTTTTAAAGAATTTCTTTTTATTTTTACATTTAAATCTGGAAGTTGTTTGGTGACTGAGAGAAATAGAAGCTGAAGTATATTTCACATAGTGAGCCAACTGTCTCAATAGGACTTATAAAATAATTCTTTCCCCATTGGTTTGAAATAACTTAATCATATGTTAAATAACATACAGATGATGATCATTTGATCACGTATTAAATACACTGATATTAAGAACATGGATTTCTCTATAGATTTTCTATTTTGCTCCCATTGCTTATTTATTCTTTAGTCAACACCACATTGTAATTATTATAGTTTTATAATAGATTTTAATAACTACAAAAATCAATTTTTAAAAATGTTACCTTGGCTAAATTTTTTTGCATTTATTCTGAGCTTTATAATCATTCTTGAAGTTCTCAACCCATCTACTTAGGGTTTTAATTGAAATTGTGTTAAATAAACTAATTAATTAAAGGATTACTGGCATATTTGCAAATGATTGTTTCAGCATAGTAGGTCTCTCTCTACCCATTCAAGTTTTCTTTTTATGTACATCAGTAATGTTTTTGTTTTCTTTGTATAAGTCTTACATTTTCATCAAGTTTATTCCTAGATGTTTTATATTTTTATTGAAATTATAAATCATATTTTTAAAGTATATTTTCTAACTGACCATTATTAGTCTGTAAAAAAGTACTCATTTCGTGTGCATTTTGTAACAACTCACTTTACTGAATATTAGTATAATTGTTTCCAGCTAATTCTTTTGGATTTCTCATGTAGTTAATCGTGTCATTTGCAAAAAAAAGAAAAATTTTAAGACAGAAAAGATACACAGTCTTATTTATTCTTTTACAGTATTTACACTTTGTTTCTTTTTATTTTCTTATTACTTTGGCTAGAATCAATTCCTGGATGTATCAATTAAACAGTTTTTTCTCTCTGGGATTCCAGTGGGATTACACACACAGACACAACATACACACACACACACACACATACACACACACACACACAAATTCACATACACAAACACAAACTCACAGATGGGCAATTTATGATTAAATTTTTCCCACTAATATTTTCATCTCTTTATTCTTTCCTTCTGAGTTCTTGAAAATTTTAGTGAGCTTATCTTCATTTTCTCTGACTTAATTTCCCATAGTATCTAATATGTAGTTCACTGATTCTTTTGGATATTAACATTCAATAATCAATGTTTTTCTTTAAAAAATTCATCTTTGGAAAGTTGCCAGTGATCCTTCAATTGTCAAAGCCAATGGCCCTTATTCCTTGATGGCTCTGTTACACTGACCCCAGCCCCACCCCTTTCTAGAACTTTTTTTCTCTTGGTGTCCATGATACTATGTTCTCTGGTTACCCCTAATTCTCTTCTCCTCAGTCTCTCCCCTCCCCTCCTCTCTGAGTTCCGGAGTTCCACACTAGTGATTCTTCTGTTCTCACTCTACAAATTCTCCCTGATAATCTCATTTATCCCCATGCCCCACACCCACATGTCTTGAAAGAGCTCCAGCCTCATAGTTACATTTAAGGTACATCCCTACCTGGATGTTTCAATACCAAACTCACCTTCTTTCAAATTTGTTACTCCTAATATACACCTAGTTGCCCAAGACAGAATCTCAGCATCATCCTAGACATCTGTTTCCTGCATGCATCTGCCCTCTCCAGCAGTCACTTCATGCTGTTGAATTTTCAAGCCATCACTTCAGAATATTCCAGTTGTCTTTTTTTTTTTCACTCTACTTTTAATCTTTTACTCATTCTCATTGTGTGCCTTTCCACAGCATACATTTAATCATGCCAGTTATCTCTTCAAAGCATTTCAGTGGCTCCTCTTGCAAAACAAATTCTAAACAACTTAAGACATGGAAGGATTTCTGTTACCTGGTCCCAGTAACCTTTCAGCTTTGTCATTTACCCTGCCCTTCTAGATGCTCTGTATTCCAGCACACCAAGACTCTGACCATCCCCCAAGCACCCTCATGCCTTGCACAGACCCTCCCCTCTGCCTGTTGACTCCTTTTCCTGACCCTTTACCAGCTCATTCTTCAAGAGTAAGCTCAAAGGTAGCTCTGTGCAGCTTTCTTGGACTCCTGAGGTGGAGAGGTTTAGGCTCCCTCTGCTATGCTCCCCCAGTAGTCAGTAAATGCTCCTCACTTCAGCACATGGAACTGGAGTTATGTCTATGTCTTCAGATCAAGAGGAGGCCCAGAACTCTTCTCTATTTATCTTGCTCACTTCTTCCTCTCTCACTACCTTCTCCTCCCATCGTACTTACCAGTCTAAGTCCCTATACAAGTTAAACCCGACTACCACTTATTCCATGCCTGCGAATGAACAGTTAAAAAGCACACAGCAGAGGAATGTAATATTACCTAGTAACCTTTCTACATACCTATGGTTTATTCAGTTTCTTACTTTCCAAAATGACTATTTCACAACTTCTTCTCTGTCACCAAACAACCTCTAATCCTTCTAAGACCCTGCTTCTAATTCACTGAGAAAACAGAAGCAACCAGAAGACATTTTTCTCACTCCTCACCGCACATCTTCCAATTCCCTTGCGGTTGAGCCCGTATACTCTGCTCGCACCAAAGGCTGAGCCTTACTTTTGCTCTGAATCCTGTCCTCTTCCACTTCCCAGGGTCTTGGTTCTTGTAATGATCCCCTTTTTCTTCTCTACCATTTATATCTCCCTTTCCATTGGATCATTTCCACTGGCCTGCAAAGTGCCTGCCATCCATCTCTTAAAAACTAAGAATAAAATTAAAAGATCTTTTGACTCTTCCTTCCGCACTAATAACAATCCCTCCATGTCTCAGCTGTCCTTCACACCAAAACTTTTAAAAAAATTATTGTTAATAAGAATCTCCAATTCCTTATCTACCATCTCATCCCTACCTATTTCAATCAAACCTCAGTCCTTTCTACTCCAATGAAATTGGTAGTGCCAACATAACAGTGATTTCCAAGTTGTGGAATCACATTGTCACATCTGTGTCTTTATCTTGCTCTTCCTTTCGGCTGTATTCAACACAGTTGACCACTTCCTCCTTCTTGAAACACTTCCTGTCTTGGCTTTCAGGATATCTACTCTTTAGGCATTTCCTTATGTCCCTAATTCCATGCTCTTCTTTGCTAGAGTCTCCTCTCTTCTTAATGTTATCATTTTCTAGAGTCCAGTCATGAGACCTGTTTTATTCTCCATGCCTAACCTCTCCATGAATAATCTCATTATTCTATGGATTTAGGACCATCTACATGTAAATGTAAATGACTCCTGTAATCCTGATCTCTTCCCTAAACTCCAGACTCTGATTTATATACTTGTTTTCTAAGAAGCATTTTAAACTTAACATGTCTAAAAGAGGACTCTTGACATCCATTCTCTTCTCCAGGTGTTTTCTAAGTCATTAAACAACACCATTTACCTAGTTGGTCAAACCAAAAACCCATGCATCATTCTTCATTTCTCTTTCCTTGTTCCTTCCTCACTGCTTTACTGTCTAGATCATCAGCAAGTCCCTTTCCTTCTACCTAAAAATACTTCCTTAATCCATCTACTTATTTTCATCTCCAATGCTACCATCCTAGTCCAAGACACCATCACCTTCGTTATACTACTGCAGTAGCATCCTAACTGGCTTTCTCCCTTGCCTCTGGCCAAACATTTATTCTCCACCCAGCCACCCAAACAATCTTTAAAAAATGTAAATCAGAGCATACCATTCTCTTTATTTAGTCTCCTGGCTAAAACCCTCCCATAGTTCTGCATTGCATTTAGAATACATCCCTACTCTTCATCTGGGCTACAAAGTCACTGTGGTCTAGCCCTGCCCACCTCTCCAGCCCTGCCAGGTCTATTCCCCATTGCTTGCCCCTAGCCACATGGCATTCTTTCCATTCCTCAAACCCTTACTTTTTCCCACCTGTAGGCCTTGATAGCAGCTGTTTCCTCTTCTTGGGATGCTTACTCTGGCTCACCCTACCCTATTTTATTTTAATCATGGATGATCACTAATCACAAGCTGATATTTTCTTGGTTTTTTTTTTTTTTTTGAGGCAGGGGTGGGTTTTTTGTTTTGTTTGTTTGTTTTTTATTTGTTTTTAAATCTGTGTTTCTTACCTAGAATAAAAGCTTCCTGAAAGTATGGAGTATGGATCACACTGTCTTTATTCTCTGTTGGATTCTTAGCGCCTAGAACAGTTTCAGGCACATACTAGGTGTCCCGTAATGCTTGTTGAAGGAATAATAAATGAAGAGATCATGAATCCTAGTATTTATTTTAATTAGTATGATTCCTGATCCAGAGTCATTTCTCCTATATTTGCTAAATTAATGGATAAGTCACTCCAACTATACTTCTTGAGAGCAGAAGTCCCGTTTTAGGTTTCTTTGTTTCTTCCACAGCACCTAACATGATGCTAGAAACTTCCAATGCTTAGCAAATATGCTTGTTTGGTTTGTTCTCCTTCATAAAGAGGAAGCCAAATTATTAGGCTGTCTTCTTCATAGACTTTATTTCTCTGAAAATAAACATGTGACACAAGAGTGATGTCATGAGAATCAGGATGACCTGAGTCGGAAGCTATAGAGATTGGTCAGCCATTCTCAGCTGGAAGAGAGGTAAAAGGTGGGTCTGCACCTGATAGTTTTTCTATCGGGACTCTACACATGATGTTACATTTCTTTTTGGTGAATGTGTTACAGGATGCAACGTACATCCTGGTGATGGTGGACCCAGATGCCCCTAGCAAGTCTTTCCCCAAAGCTCGGTTCTGGAGACATTGGCTGGTGACAAATATCAAGGTAAGCAGGCTAGGAGGCACTTTCTGATTTATTTGGGAATATCATTCTGTGCAGTTCTCAGCTCTTATTCACGAGGGTTGGGAACCCTGATGAACAAGGACTTCTGTGTCAGGTGGCCCCCAGCACTCAGCTGTCACAGCCCTTCTCAAGTTTTCTAATAATTTCAAAAAAAGTCCTAGGATCAGTGGTGCACAGACAAATGGGCTCTCGGGGTCACAGGGGAAGGAGCCCTGATTTGTAGTGTTTGCTGATTTCTGCAGTGTAAATACTCCCACCATGGCCAATTTCAAGCTACTGATGATTTAACAACTGACTCACAAGATTTCTGAAAATTTAACAATTGGCTCCGCCACACCAATGCCAGGAGCCTGTATCTGGGGGTGCCGGGGGGATTCTGTGCAGTCTGCGAAGCAGAGCTAGCCGGCAGGGGGGATCCTGCAGGAGCCCCTGCTCCCCGGGGGCATGGAGGAGGCATGGCGATTTCCCTTCCCTGTACCGGAACAAATGGCTTCCCCTCATCTTTGTCCCTTTGCTGTCATATTTGTGAAGGAGCTTGGCTCACACTTTTTGGAGCAGGTCTGAGGAACACAAATCTGGTAGATTGTCAATAGGCATTATGTTGCAGGGGAGAGGAAAGGTTCTATTGCCAGACAAGTTGTGGATTAAACTGACTTGACCCCATTCCTCACCAAAGGGCTTTTTAGAGCTTTCAATATCTTAATATGTACCATATAATATGCACTTATTTTCCAATCTCATTTGACTATGGAACCTTTTGTTCACAAGTGCCTGGCACTGCACTTTGGGAAAATCCCCACTAGCTTCAAGCACTCGTGCATGTCTGCCTACAAAGCCCACAGATGACCTGTGCATAGCATGCAAAGGCATCAATCTCATTAGATAGTGGGAACCCAGAACTAGGAAGATGAAGTTTGGATTCAGGCTTGGCTGGTTTCCAACTCATTGACTCTATTAAGTCACTCAAAACCTCTCTGGATGGTCTTTGTCTGTAAGGTGAGAGCCATGTTACCCCCTCTAGGCAGTCGTCGTGATAATCCAATGCAAGAGCATCATACTTAGAATATTTTGGAAAACATAGAGGGCACCAGATATAAGGCACTGGTGTTCTTCCTTCTAGAGCTATGGGGCAGAAGGGGTATCATCTGAACTAGTTACTGACACTCCTAAGCAAGGCAGTTCTCATGGCCACTAGAGTCTGGGCATGGGAGAGTTAATTACCCTGGCAACTAACCCTTCCCTGTCACCACAGGCCCTTTGCCAGATGCTCAGGTGAACGAGGTCCCGAGGGAAAGCTCCCCCACTACCCTTCCAAGCCCGCCTTGGCCTGGTGAAGAGCCTTAGTAATACCATAAGCATGTGAAGCGGCAGAACCAGAGTTTCATGCCATTGGGGATGGGAAGGGAACTGAGGACACAAAACAGAAAGATGCTGGATTCTGACCCAAGCCAGAGTGTTGCCATTCTCTGTGCCTGGGACTCTCTGGCAGTCACAAGAGGCTGAAACTCTCAAGAAAAGAGTGTGGCCCTGGATGTCACATTTATAGTCTACCCCTTGCACAAGGCTCTCTGTAAGAGGGTTCTACTGGACAATTCTGAGATCAGAAGCTGTTGTGGATGGAAAAACTTCAGCACTGAGAGGCCCTGGGGCCATGAGGTTATCTCTCTTTCAAGCCCAAAATCCCCTCCAGCCACTGCCTTCACCCCAATACTCACTCAAGACAGTTCTCTCACACAAGCCTTGTGGTGCAAATATGGGTTCTGCCTCAGTAGCCCAGGTCAGAAGTAGAGCAGGTGGCAAGTGGCAGGTGGCAGCTGTCCAGCAAGACTGCTAAACCGCAGAGCTTACCATGGCCACCTGCCCGGGTGCGGCCCTCAGCCTTCCCATTCAGGCCGGGGGAGGCTTGAGTTTCAGTCACATTTTCACCTACTTTCCATGATCTGAGGGGCCAGCAGGAAGCAGGAGCTCTCAGCTATATCTGGTTGGCCTGCCCACCAGCCCCCGAATTCCATCAGCCCCCAAGCCCATGTAAACCAAGCCCATTTGGGTCTCAGGCTGTGGCCCTTGGCCAAAGGAAGACAGAGCTCGAATCACACCTAGAGCATTTCCTTTGTGTAGGTGTTAGCTGCTGCTGAGTGGTCTCAAATATTACAGCACATTCGAATCAGCTTGTAAAAATGCAGACACCTGGGCACCACTTCAGTCAGTCTGGAGAGGATGCAGCATCTGAGTTTAACAGGCATCCAGAAGTAGTTTGGCGGCTTGAAGGAAGACTGAGGAGTTCCGTGTCAGAATGCCTTGGTTGTTGTTAATATCACCCAATTTGTGGAGAAGTTTTCAAGTGAAAAGTACTTTGAAACTTCCTTTTGATCTCCAAAATAACTGTGTGAACTGGGCATTATCCCCATTTTTTGGATGGGTGGAGCAAGACCTAGAGAGATTGAATGACCTAGTCTCTCATCTAATGGATCGTAGAGGTGGGTCTTCAATCCAGGACCCCAACTCCAAACCACACGGCCTTCCTCCCATTCCATGTGGTCTGGATTCACAGCACGTGGCTCCCATCAGCTCCACTGTGGCAGAGAGGGGCCACCATGTCCTCTCCACAGGATAGGAGACTTGATTCCTGTGCTTCCCTCATCATGCCAGGGCCCTACTTCCGGTTACCTTTTCTGGGTAGATGGTCCGGACAACCTCTCCGGGGGATGCTATCTTGGTAAATTAAATACACCTGAGTTTTCAACCTTATAAAAGTAAACCCTACATATTATCATTACTCTCAACAGTAAGTGGCCTCAGCAATAAGACATGCCATAAAGTCACTGCAGACATGGATTGACAATGGCCCTGCAATTCACAATGGCCACAGACGCAAACTTGATGACACTTCGGCTGGCTTAGATTTTAGGGACCCAGGACTAACTGGATGGTGGACTGGGACATGCCTGGGGGAGCCTCTCAGTAGGGACAATTTTGAGACTCTCTGTGCAGGTTAAAACAAGAGAACAACCAGTCTTAGGAATAAAGGAAGCAACTGCAGCCCCCACACAGAAAGGCTGGCAGGGTCTAGGACAGAGTCGTTTTTAAATTAAAACGACTAAGAACTAGACAGAAGCCCATCAGGAGGGACCAGGCATGCTTGGTACCCTTTGTTCCTTTAATTTCATAAACATGGATTTACCATTATTTTCTATGACATAGAGTTTAAGAGCAAGGAGTCTGGAGCCAGACTGCTGTAGTTCTAATCCAAATCTACCAGTATTAGGTATGCGATTTCAGGGGGCAAGTTGCTCAACCTGTGTCTCAGTACGCTGACTTGTAAAGTGGAGGTATCGGTCCCTACTTCATACTGTTGTTAGGAAGCTTAAACAAGTTATTTTAAGTCAAGCACTTAGAACAGTACACAGAATGTATAGTAAGCTCTAAATCGCCTTTCATCGTGATATTATCTTTGTTGCTTGAAGTCAGGCACCGTGCTAGCACTGAGGTTACAGATGCAGACAAAGCTGGGGCTGTCTCTGCACCGCCCCTCCCCCCCAAGGGCTTCTGTTCTGGTGAGGCGGTGAAGGAGGCTGCAGCTCCAGCAGGCAGGGACTGATACATAAAGTGTGTATCCTTCTTGCCTCCTCCTGAGCAAAAGAGATTTCCAGCAGACCACTGACACATACAGCATCTTTCTCCACCCCCCTCCCCCGGGGCCATGTCCTCAGCTTTTCTTTTAAGATGGTTTTCAGTTCTGATTCAATCTAACCATCCTCCTGCTAAAGCCTAATTAAGATAGCAATTCATTTGCATCGTTCGTTTCAGAAGAGGTGCTTATTGGCTCATCTTCTATTTGTCCCTGAAATTAGTGCTCAGAGCTTTTCATGCAGGTATTTTCATTAGACTTTTTATTGTTAATGGGAATATTGAACACAGGAAGATGGTATATTAATACTTTCCGCAAAGAATATCATAATTGGTGACAAAGAACGCTAAGAACAATTAAGGAGACGAGAGTACCTTTTTTCTTCCAAAAAAGAAAATCTTCCTAGAAACCGTCAATGATTCTAAAATTTGTCCTGAATATCTTTTTTGTTTTAAAAAGAAAAGGAACCGACAAGTTCACATTTCCCTTTCATTCAGTGCCCTCAGCCTTTGGCAGATGTAAGTGCAACCAATTCTGGGTTGAATTAAAAGGACCTCTAAGGGTTCATTGTTCTGTCGACAATGTTCTATAGGGTTGGATTTTCCCATAATGAGAGGTGTTTTTTTAAAGGACCTCTAAGTGTGAATCAGATAAGTGAGAAACCCAATAAACGGGGCTAGGATCGTAGCCTCTTGCTTTCCAGTTATGTGGGTAGCACATGTCAGGACTCTTGCATTTGAATTATCATTCCCACTACTGGGTGATCGCAGGCGAATTACTTGACCTCTCTGAGACTGCGGCTTCTCGTCTGTAAAACTGACACAAATGCTTCCTCTTCAGGATTGAGAGGAGGGGAAAGGAAATTACAAATACAAAGAAAAGAAGCCTCCCTAGAGAGCAACACTATAGAAAGCGGCAAAATTATCCTTGTTCTTAATCAATTGAGTAGATCTGTAGAAATTTAAATGTGTGTATTTATGTAATCCAATTTTCTATATGCTCAGAAGCAAACTAATGATGATAAATAGACAAAGAAGAAATAATTTTTATCAGGACCACAAGTTCAGACAAAGAGGCCAAGCCAAGGAAATCAAATTAATTCATTAACTTCTTTATTTAGACCTGTGTTTTAGTTTTGCTGGTGCTATTTGTGCACTTGTCTATGCATGCTTTTCCTTGTACTGTGAGGGCCCATTTTAAGTAATAAATATCTGCAAGGCATGGCTTATGCTCCCTAAGAGCATGTAGGTTTAGATCTAAGAGTCCTAACAAGCATTTGGTGATGGAGACAAGGCAGAGGGGCCCTGGTTATAAACCAGACTCAAGTATGGCCACCTGAAGTGGGAGCAAAGAGCCTGTACTTCTGGGTCAGATGAACCAGTGCGGGGTGGTGGGGCGGGGGTGGGGGGGGGCTACAGGCTCTGCCACTTCCAGATAGGAATTTCCAAATCTCAGTTTCTTCATCATTAAAATGGTCATGATAATAATAAATTTCCCAGGGTTCAATGAGATTAAGACTCCTGAACCAGAATGAAATACTGCTACTCTTGACAAATGTGGTTCTCTCTCCCATCACCCCCCAACTTTGAGATCTGACCACATCAGCCACTTATGATTTAGTGATTTCCTTTAGGCTGTTGGCCTCATGTTTAGCCAAGTAAGAATTCTAGACAATGCCCCAAGTACAAACCCTGGGATGAACAAACAAACAAACAAACAAACAAAACCACTGTTCTTTTGCCTTTTGAGTCTAGATGGATTTAGGCTTAGCCTGAAGGACCTGACCCAACCCAGACTTACTTTGGTAGAGGCAGTAGTTGGGGGAGAAAGGGACCGTCCCACTCCTCAGCCTCTGGGAATAGCCCTGTGACTCCCTGGACCAGACCAGCAGTCCCTGGAGGCGTCCCAGACCAAAGCCAGGGCAAGGGGCCAGGCTGCAAGTGACAGGCCGAGGGTGTGCTTCCCACGGCCAGGGCTACACTTTATCCCCAACACTTCAACTTTCGTTTCTAATACAACCCAGCACCCCTCGCCATCTCCTTATTACTCACAGTCCTCACTTTGCTGTCACTGTCCCACCCCAGAGACGCCTTCACCCCCATTCAAAATAATTTAAATAAAGTGTTGCTACAAAGTGGAACATTATCTTTTGATGAATGTTTTTAAAGCCCTTTAGGTTTTCATGGTAATTTGTGGTGTAAAATTATTTGGAGATAAGAGCCAAATTAGCTCTCATACACTGAGGTCGCCGTGTCCTGTTATCCATGTGAGCAGTGTTTAAATATAATCAGCCCTTAGACTAATGCAGCATAATTGTTCATTTGAAATAGCTTTTTTTACTCTATTCAATGAGTCATTAAAATATTCAAGGGATAATGCAATGAATTGGAAATGAATTTGTCATATTATCCCATACATACTGTAGTGCTTCAGGTAACTAAGGAGAAAGGGAGAGAGGGAGAGGGAGAGGGAGAGGGAGAGGGAGAGGGAGAGAGAGAGAGAGAGAGAGAGAGAGAGAGAGAGAGAGAGAGAGAGAGAGAGAGAGAATAGGAATATAGTGTGTATAGGCAGGAAGGGGCCAGTATATACAAGAATATAATAAACAAAGCTTTTTAGTTGGTTTTTGGAAAGTGTATATAGAGAGGTCTACCTGGAAGTGGGGGTCTTCTAAAAGCTCAGTCTCTCTCTCTCTCTCTCTCTCTCTCTCTCTCTCTCTCTCTCTCTCTCCACTCTGAGATTCTGTGCTCGCCGCTGTTAACTTATTTTTATCAAATATGTTTATATCAGAAAGTCGTTATGGAAACCAATTCTGCCATCCAGGAGAATTCCTGGATCAGGCAGAAAACTCTCTTTCTCTCTCCCTCCCTCTCTCTCTCTCTCTCTCTTTCTTTCTCTGATACACACACCCCAAAGGGAACAACGCAGTCTTGCTTACCTAATTCCTCACCCAATTTTAAACTCAGCTCTGACGGGGACAGAGGGTGGCACCCTGGGTCTCCTCAATGGGCAAAGCTGTCTAATGGATACAACAGTCCAAATCTACATGCCCTACCCTGGGCTCATCACCGACCGTGGGCCTCAGCCCCCACCCCAGCACATGCACTTAGGAATAGACAAAGTGGGGCCAGGCAGCCTTCAAAACAGAGATCCATCCTTGGTCCCAGGAACGTTCTATTAGTGTGCATTGTTTGCTCATTGGAGTCAGGTCTTCTATTCTGGCTACACTGCTGTAAGATCCTGGCAGCATTTGGAAAGCAACCAGAATGGAGGGGCTTTGGGAAGTCCTAGCAGGTGAGCAGGAATGAAAAGAGGGAGGAAAAACATGAGGACTGCCCTTAGAGATTCTTTAAAGATTTCTCAAAAAAAAAAAAAACATCTAAAGAAATTAAATTGGAAAACAGAGCTGTGTGCTCCACTGGGCAGAATGAGGTACAATGATATTTACATGGAAGTAAATGTAAGTCCATATAAGAAAGAACTTTCTAGGAATCTGAACTGCCTACGCACTGAGCATATACTCCACAGGGGAGGGAGCTTCTTATCACTGAAAGGACTTATTCATGGGTGACCCAGGAATTTACCCCTGCATAGAAGGCTTGGTAGATGACCTGTAAGATGTGCCCCTTGTCATCTACGAGCAATATTTACACCTGTTATAGTTCCTCTCCTGGCTAAAGACACTCTTCTTAAAGCTTATAGCCACATAACATATTAACAGCCATAATAATTAAAGAAGAAAGAATAAAAACAAGGAGAAAAGGCAAGGGAAAATAAAAAATATTTGTGAACTTAGCATGCGGTGCTGGGCACTGTGTTTTTATGAATAACTCATTTAATCCTCACAAAAGCCTGAAGAGGAAGGTAATAGAGACAAGAAAACTGAGGCCTAGAGGGACTAAGCAACTTGTCCAAGATGTCACAGCTAGCAAATAGCTGATTGGGATTTGAATCCAGAGCCTACACGCATAATCATGACACCATATTACCTCTCCAGAGTTCAGGTATATTTCTCCCCCGCTCCCCAGGCCCAGCCCAAGTGACAGCTTATGTCAGGGTCAGGAGTGGCTACTGGAGGCAATGATACTGGTGTGAGTGGTGCAGTGTGAGGCTCCTGGCCCTTGACACTTGGCCTTCATTCTTGGCCACACACTCCTTAGCCATAGTGCAGCCCTGACCCTGGGCCTTGGAGTGCAGCATGGAGCAAGCGAGGGAGATTCTCTGACTTGCTGTGAGCAAATTATTTACCTCCTCGAGTCCGTTCCCTCATCCACGAAGGAAACACTAGCATTAACTTCACAGGAATATCATGAGGACTCACTGTGTAAAGCACCCAGCACCCAGCACTTAGTAGGTGCTACTTATTTGCTAGTTCTCTACTCCTTCCATCTCCTAAATACCTCACAAGAAGCTTAGACACTTGGGCTCTGTAGGTCAGGAGCGTGTGTCACCCCATAGAGGTAGGATAGAACCTGGCCAGGAGAATGAGCTGCCCATATGGTTACCACCTAAAAAACCTTGAGGAGAAAAGCCACCTTGGGCATAGGACTTAACAGGGAGGTGTTGGGACCAACTGTTGAACCCGCATTTCTTTCAGCACTGTGGCTATTAAAAAATGATAGATGGTAGATAGATAGATAGGTAGATAGATAGATAGACAGATAGATAGATAGACAGACAGACAATAGATGATAGATAGGTGACAGATGACAGATTGATAGATCGATAGATGGATGATAAGCGATAGAAGATAATTTGATGGATAAATGTTAGGTGAATTTAAAATGTTTTTTTTGCTCCCCAATTGGAAAGATAAGGCTAATATATAGGAAGTGGAAGAACTCATGGGGTATAGTGTCAACTCAAACTGGGCTCTTTAGACTCTAACAGCTATGAGAATCTAGAGCACTCTCCCCTCTCTGGTGATGCACCTGCTCCTCCTTCAAAGCTCCGTTCAAATGTCACTGCCACTGAAAGGTTCATTCTGATGCCCCCAGCCTGAGTTAACCAGCCCTGTGGTCCTACTACACTAAGTCAAACCTCTATTAGTATCCTCATTATATAGGTTCATTATTAATGTGAGTCTTTTTTCTCAATTTCTAGTTCCTGGAAAGCAGAATTTTGTCTTATTCTTATTCTTTTCCCAGTACTTAGCACAGTGCCCAGAATATAGAGGGCCCTCAGTGAATGTTGAGTGGATCAATGAATAAAGGCATGGAAGAATAAGTGGATAAAAGAATGAAGGAATAGATAGATGGGTAGATGGATAGTGGTTGGGTAGGTGGACGGATGGACAGATGGAGTGGCATCACTCTGTGAAGACTTCACAATGGACATAGAAGTTGAGCTGGGGCTTGAACTATGAGCAAGCCTGGAAAAGTCAAAGGATACAAGAGACTGCATTCCAGGAAGGGAACAGGATAACTAACAGCTCAGACATTTGACTGGGGTGGTAAAAAGAAACATAAGAGGAGAATTAAAAGCTAAGATGGCTGGGTTCATTAAGGCTCTTATCAACTCTCTCTAGATTGTTATTGCAAAGAGCTACTTCCTGGTCCCCTTCCTGTAATCTCACCCCCTGCAAAAGTATCTGTCTTTTCTTCATGGTTGATTCTTTTAAAATCGAAATATAATCATGTTATTTCCCTAGTTGAGGCACTTCAGCAAGTGTCTTAGGACAGAGTCAAGACACTTCTCAGTGTCTTAGGACAGAGTCCTATGGGATCAGTGTATTATTAGAGGCCTTCGAGGCTCTGGTCTGTCTGCCCCACCAGCCCCACGGTTCTCCCGCTGAGCTGTTTATGGTGTCTCAAACTTCTCTGTGTCTCTGGCCTCTTTGAAACATTATTTGTTCTGTTCCTCTCCCTAACAAGCCTTTCTGTAATCTGCTTAGATGCTTTCTATGAGTTGAGATCTCTAGATGGATTATACCTTCAAGGTCCAGCAAGAGTTTAGATTTACAATAACAAAGTTATTTTCAGAAACAGGAGAGGAAAATGCAGATTCCCAAATTTAGGTTGGTGAATGTAGTATCAATCCACATCAAAATCCAATTAAATTTAATAAGCGAATGGTCTGAGATGACATAGAAACAGTGAACATTAGGAGTCAGCCAGCACAGGTTCACTAAAAACAAGTCACACTGGGCCACTCAGATTTCTTTGTTGATAAATGCACTGGTCCAGTGGACCAGGAGGAAGCTATCAGTAAGCACAGCACAGCTTGACTGACCCAGGCACTGGACCAAATCAATCATTGTAACCTGGGCAAGAGGTAAAATATGGCTTCAATGACTTTTGTGTTAGATGGGTTTGTGGCTTGTCGACAAACCATTCCTAAAGAGTGATGGTTAATGAATTAGTGTCAACCTTTAGAGTGGTCCTTAGCAACATGCCACAGAATTCTGTCACAGGCACCATCGTATTCAGTATCTTTATAGATAGCATGCTCACCAAATTTGCAGGGCACACAAAGTTTCAAGGAACTGCTAATATGATGGGTGACACAAAACAGTTACTTTGGGCAAATTGGAAGGATGGGCCTGTACTGAAAAAAAATAAATTTAATGGGAATTAATCTAAAGTTCTATATTTAGGTTCCAAATCAGTTACACAGGCACAGAATGAGAGACTTGGCATGGCAGGAGTTCATGAAATATCACAGGGGAAAATATCGCAGGAGTTTTAGTTAATTTTTAAGCTAATTTTAAGCTAATAATAGAATGTCAAACCATAATGCAGGAGTTAAGAAAGTTAATATAATCTTAGATCACATCAATAGAAGTAGAGGCTTTTAGATCATTCAAGACTATAATTCCCCTTTTCCTGCATCGGTCAGACTCTGCTCATTCATTCATTCATTCATTCAGCCTGTGTTCAGCACATCTTTGGCAATCGTTTCATTCAAGCACTGTACATGGAAGGTTTTTAAAGTAAGATCCCTTCCAGCATCTGATGAGGGGAGCAGAGAAGTAAATTAATGACTGCAGTACAGAGCGGGGAGTGTTAGGATGAGTTAAGTCTCAAGAGCCATGGGAGAAGAAAAGGGGGCAAGTGAGCAGGCTCCACAGAGAAGGTGATCCTGAGCAGATAGAAATTCACCAGGTGAACAAGTGAAGAAAGGGCATGTAGGCAGAAGGAACAGCAGCAGCAAAGCTCCTGGGGAAGGAAAGGGCTGGGTATGTTCCAGAAACAGAAAGAAAGCCAGCATGGCTGGAAGAGTGTGATGGATGGGAAGTGTACAGGGGATGAGCTCAGTGAGGGCAGCAGGGGAGCCTGTGAGGTGCAGAGGTTCTTAACCCTGACCTTGTGCCAGGGCAGAATCACCTGGGAGGCCACACCCAGGCCAGCTCAGTCAGCATCTCTGGGAGCAGAGCCCTGGCGTGGTTATTTTTGAGACTCCACGGGAGATACAAATGTGCGTCTGGGTGGAGGGAGGGAAAATGGGAGTTGCTATTTAGTGGGGATAAAGTTTCATTTACGCAAGGTGATTAAGTTCTAGAGATCCACTATACAACGTTAATGTTATATTGTATGCTTTAAAATGTGTTAAGAAAGTTAAATCTCGTGTTAAGTGTGCTTGCCACAATAAAAAGAAGAAAAAAAAAAAAAGACGAAGAAGAAAAACAATGCACATCTGGGCTTGAGAATCACTGTGGTTGGGCCCTGTATCCAGGTCTAGGTGAGGAGTTTGGCACATGGGCTTCGGGAGGGTGTCAAACAGGATGAAAACTGGTTTTAAAAGACGACTCTGACCTGTAGGGGGCAGCAGGGTGGCCACAGGAGGCCATTCTGCCCCTTTGGGAGGGCTGAGAGCGGCTTGCACCAAGGTGAGAACAGGAGATGGGGAGAGGACAGGTCTGGGGTGTTTTCTGACATTAAGAGGCAACAGGAGTTGCCAGTGGATTAGATGGGGAGGATGAAGGGCGGTCTGAAGATGGCTTCTAGATTTGGGCCCCGGGTGAATGTCCGTGCCATCTACTGAGATGGGGAACACTGGAGAACGGGCAGGTTGGGAAACAACATGTTAATTCTGAGATGCTCTTCTAATCTTCACTGGAGATTAAAATGAGTCCGGAAGTGAGAGGAGAGACCTTGAGAAGGCCTGACACTGGGCGACACTAGGGGTATTTACAGCCGTGGGCTGAGCGGTGGCCATTTAAAGCTATCTCTTGAGGAGGGGAGTGAGGAAGTCATGTTTGGAGATGTTCGAGAAGAGGCCATCTGCCAGACACTGGCCAAAAGGCTCGGCGCGGTTGGCTCCAGGCGGCTTCCTCCAGCTCTCAGCTGCTGCGGTTTTCCAAACAAGCCTGGCACAGCCCACGCACAGAGTGCCACACTGGGAGGAAGCAGAGGGCCTCGGAGGCCATGGGGAGTCGGTTCCATGTAGCGGGAGGCTGGGCGACGCTTTGGAAAGGGCTTTGGAGAGTGATGTGGAAGACGGCTGTGCTAGGCCGCCTGCTCGCTCGACGGCACGCTCCAGGGGCCGCCCTCTGTGGTCTCTGTGATTTTGCCTGCAAAATGAGACAGGTAGATTTGAGTGATAATGACCATCTCGGAGAGTCTATGATTCCATACCCAACCCTCTGATCAGCAGTCCCCAACCTTTCTTTCTGCCAAAATGTCGTTTATATGCACACTGCACTCCTCTCAACCCCCCACACACATAGAGCAATGTTCGGACAGTTTCCTGAGCGCTTACTCTCCCAGCCAACCAAGAGTTTCGGAGCACCAGAGAGAGTGACATTGGAAGGAGAACATGGAAGCTGTTCCCATTTATCTTAAAAGGTAAATCGCTCGCTAGAGCTTTATTATTAGCAACACCTGCCTTGGAACCTACTTACCCAATGATTTGCGACCTGTGATTGGGACTAGTGTCAGGTAGGTGTTGCAAACCTCAGCTACAGACCTTAGCAGATTAGACTGGGCCAGTGAGCAAGGCAAGGCCTGAACAGCTCTGGTACAGGAGAGAGTCAGCGGCAGCCTGCTGCATCAAATGGAGGACAACCCCATGGCAGGAGACGTGCTGGGGGCGGCTAGATTCCTGCAGCCGTGCCAGGGTGAGCAACAGGCCTTGAGTGGGATGGGGTGCAGGATGGGGAGGAGGACCTGGGTGCTTCCTAGTGATCTCCTGCCAGCCTCAGTCCAGAAAGAAACGGCAGAGTCGGTGGAGAGAGATCAGAGGCCACCGAGGGGCAGCAGAAAGCAGCCCCATCTCGGCAGAGGGCTCTGCAGCTTCCCAGAGATGAGGAGGAGGAAGCCGCAGTCCAGGAGAGGCTCAGGAAGAACTTGGGACTCTGCTGGGGTGCTGCACAGGGGCCGTGGGGAGGGACTTAAAGAGGTGGAAGGACAGCTACCCAGAGCTCTTTGGGCTGCTGGCCTGTCAAGCCCTTTGGCTAAGAATCAGCTTTTTCCTTTCAAAGAGGGTGGAAGTCACTGTTTTCTTGTCTCCGTTGATGAACAGATTCTGGGTGGCAGGAGTCACCATAGAAACAGGTGCTATCTTAAGCAAATGAGCCTTATTAACCTTAAGAGTGGTGGAGTTTTCACAAGATTGCACATACAGGGTAGGAGGGAGAGCTGGGTTTGGTGGGGGGAGGGTCGCAGTGGCTGCGAGCTGTGCTACGTGGCTCTTGGGTATGGATACGTGTGTGGTGTGCACATGTGTGCATATGTGTATGTGCCTGCATATGTGTGTGTGGATGTGTGTCTGTGTGTGCTTTTGTAAAAGCATTTCCCAGGGAGTAAGCTCATGTTCTGCCTTTTCCCTAAGAAATTCACATGTCCCCCAAAGAAACCCATCTCCTTAGAAACAGACCTCCAGGTAGCAGAGATCAAGAGCCCTGCCTCCACCCCTAACTCTTTCTCTCACTGCTGTTTTTAGTCCCGGCATCTACTATGCATCAGGATCAGGGGCCTCCCTGAGGACCTGGCCTCTAGTAAGCAGGGCCCTCTGCTTCACCAGGCAGTGTGGTATTGTAATAGAAGCAAGAACATTAACATCAGGTGGACCAGGGTCCGTATGGCTGTTCTGTGATTCTGAACCCATGACCTGCCTCTGTGAGCCCCATCTGTAAAAGATACACCTCCCAGAGCTGACAGGAGGCTCACATGAAATATAGGAGTGTGGAGTGGGGAGTGTGTCCCCCAGACCTCCCCCTGTGACCAGCCTCCTTTCTGGGATAAAGAAGTGCGGCGGGGGCGGGGGGTCTCTCCTCTCAAGCACAGCTGTGACCTCACAAAGATTTTCCAAAGCCAAGGTTAATCTTTCCACAGCATTATCTCTTCAGGTTTCCAGTTGTACCTACGGTGCAAGATTCTGGGGCAGGTATAGGGGGTGTTATAGGACACAGAGCCTACCCTCAGGGAGGTTACCATCACTGGCAGAAGGATAGGAGGAAGACTTTAAAACTAAGGAATTCCACTGGGGAAGTATTGAACTGGATAGAGAGAAGAGAAGAGCTTTAGCACCTCAAAGTGGGTGAGCAGGAGGAAGTGGAAGAGGAGGGTGGGTGGGGCTTTGAAGGTCAACTAGGACTGGGGTAGGCAGGGAGAAGATATTCAAGAAAAGGGGCTGTATATTCATCTCTTGAGTCAAAGTGAGCCAGATTCTGGACTGTTCTTACCTTATAGAGGGTGAATAGGAAATTGGCACTCTCCCGCAGGATCTGGGAGTTGCGTGTATTGGCTCCAAGAAGCAAGTCTGCTGCCCTCTGCAGCCCCGCCTTGGGCAGGACACTCAACCCACCCCAGTTCTGCTGGAATTCTAGGGAATAAAGCTAAATTGTCATCCCAAGGACTCTGAGGGAGAATCCCATGAGAGCCCGTCATATATACCCTGCAGCCTGAGGTGCCATTTGCCCCAGGGAGACAAGGTGAAGCCAGCCTGCTCAGGGACTTTGCCCTGGGAAGGCACAGCACGGTGAGAGGAGACTTATTTTCTTTGCCACGAGGAGTAAAGGGTCCTCACACACGCCTGAAGATGGAACAGGGCTAACAGCATGGCCAAGGGACTGTTCCCTGCTTTTGGAGATGTCTAGATCTCCAGAGCTAGAAGGGTCCTCAGATTTATGTAGTCCTACACCTCTATTTTACAGATGAAGAAACTGATGTGGTCCGAGGTCATCTAGGCTTATCAGTACAGAGTATGGACCAGAATTGAGGTGTTTCAACTCTTAGTTCTTCAGTTCTCTCCTTTTGCTGCCCCAAGCTTGCTGAATGAGAGAAGCCACTACTAACTGGCACATGCCTCTCAGGCCTGGGGCAGTCACCCGGTGATTAACCACAGCCCCAGGGATGAAGAAAGGGACTGTTCCCCCTGGGATGCTCATCTCTCCCCTTCTTTCTTTTTCACAATCAAAATTGGGCATTGTGTGAGCTTCACCTGGCCCCAGCCAAAGACTGCAATTTTAATAGTTCTAGTGAAGTTCTCCCAGTTCACCCATCCCTGCCTCCTAAATTCTCTAATTCCCTAATAGCAGAGAAAGCATCACAGCACAAATGAAGATGAGGCTGAAGGGGCTGCTTACTGCATGGAGGTCATGGACTGACTGAAGCTCCAAACATGAAGGAACAGTGAGCAATGTTGGAACTTTGGCCAGGCAGGAGGCCACTGTGCAGTGAAGAAAGTGAGACATGGGGGAGACAGAGCAGGAGGGGAAGGTCAAAGAAAAGAAGGGAGATCTAAACCTAGCCGTGTCTTCCCCAAAAGTACTTGCTCTTTCCTATACACCAAAATATCACGGTTGTTCCTTTCCTAGTATTTTGGTTGTACCTAGAATTTAATTTATAGAAGTGACTCAGTTATGACACAGAGAGATCAATGCCATTGAAAGAAGTTTTATTACTCACAGTTCCCAAGAGAAGGAGGCGTGCCATGCATTGCCATGCCATGCCACACAGGGCCACCTGGGAAGCGCCAGGGTCAGTCAGGAGGCGGAGGAGGAGGCGGTTAGCATGGCCCAAGGCCTTTACTGTGGCTTCTGCAGGAAGGAATGGGTGAGGTAGAGCAAGCGAGTTAGAGCAAGGTTATGATGAGAGAGTTTGAATAATGTCCACAGGCTCTAGGCTATTGGGGTACGCTTTCATTGCCTGGTACCTGGCCCTGGGCTGATTAGGTGAGGGAGATATTGGCCTACTGGGTGACAGATATAAGAGGTGGTCAAGGGTGTGTGCTATGCACTGGTTAGTTTGTATACAAAAAGCACGCTCCCAGTTGTATTGTTTGCTATCTCTAGGAATTAGCTAGGCCAGGCCAGTCTTTCCAGGATTAGCAAGCCCTTGGGATGTCAAAGAATCGTAAGATACATAAAATGAAAAACATGATCAATACACATGGAATCCCTTTCCCTCTGAAAGCTGTTCTTTTTTAAAAGTTCTGCTCAAAATCCACCTTGTTCAGCATAGCTTCTTTATGACTCTAAGACCCCACCCTACCCCCACCCCCACTTCTCTGGCCTCCCACTTAGCACGCAGGCTGTGCCGCACAATTGAGCGCTGGCTTCCACGCCGTCTTGTTTCCTAATTGTCCCAGGGCACTTGCCCCAGTTTCTCAGCCCCTTGAGAAGACTGCTCGCCTTCCTCCTGCCCTGGTGTACATTCGGTCCTCTACCCAGAGGGTGACCATTCTTCTCGGCATCAACGCTTCCCAGCCGCTACCCCAGTTGGGGTTGTCACCCTGACCAACTCACCTTTCATGTTTTCATCTCCTGGCCAGGCTGTCACAATACACTACATCATCCCACCCACAGAAAACAGCAAGGCTGTCTTCCCCACTTCTGACCACATGGACACTACAGCAGTCTGCCAACAATCTCCCCTAGCAAACATACACCCTCCACGGACTGACCACCCACCACTGACTGCCACTTCTGCTCACAACCAACGACATACTCCCACCTCCAGACCTCTCCACTTGCCATCCTCCTACCCCAAAGTATCCTTTCCCTTCTCCCCTAAATCAAAGCCTCCCCAATTTCCCAACACTGCATCACCCTCAGAATCACACGGAGCTCCTGCCAGCTAGTTCACTGACTTTGAGTTGAATCTCCCTGGGTCTTGATAGCTGCCAGGTAAAATAAAGAGTTGCCCTGCAGGGTCCCTTAGGTCCCTTCAGCTCTAACCATTTGGGGTGCCGGCGTTCTCTATAGCACTGTTCCTTGGTATGTGGCAGAAGGCAAAAGATAGAGCTTTTAGGATTGACATATCCTCTCCAGAGCCAGTACACAATGCTGCCCCAAGAAAGCCTCCCCTACTGCTTATTATTGACCAAACTGTCGCATTTATGATAGCAAGAGAGGATTCCATTCAACTCAACCATGACTTCCTGAGCATCCTTTCTGAGTTCAGCTCTCTGCTGGGCATTATAGGGGCTCTAAAGGGATAGGATTAAATTCCTGCCTTTCAGGAACTCAAAACTCAATGGGGAAATGAGTTACACATATATACACATACAGTTGTCCCTCCAAATCCACTAGGGATTGGTTCCAGGACCCCCCAAGGATACCCAAATCTGAGGTCGCTCAAGTCCCTTATATAAAATGGTACCGTATTTGCATATAACCTGGGCACATTCTCCATATACTTTAAATCATCTCTAGATTACTTATAATACCTAATGCAATGTAAATGCTATGCAAATAGTTGTTATACTATATTGTATAGGAAACAATGACAAGAAAAAAAGCCTGTATGTGTTCAGTGCAGACCAAACCATTGTATGTCTAAATACATAGTGCACATCAGCAACAATGTAATATTTTTTTTAAAGAATACCTTCCATCTGCAGTTGAATGAGTCCCTGGATGCAGAACCCATGGATACAGAGGACTGACTGTATATACACCATTTAAGAATTGACAAGGGAACCGGGTAAATCTATAAGTTAAAGAGCCAACTTGAGTCTCTTCTTTTAATCCTTTTTTAGGGTGAGCCAACACCTGACACTGAATGTCTGGCACTATGCCAGCATGCAGCCATTCATAAGTATTGGTGTCCACTACGGTGCAGGCACTGTACTGGGCACACTGGGCTTAGAGAGCAGATATTTGGGATGGAGCCAATATTCTTCCAATTTGAAATATTACCACTTTAAATGTAAAATTCTCAATTTTAAATGTTGTCCTCTTAACTATAAAAATGCTTGGAAATTACTACATTTAAGAGGTACAAACTGTGCCTTCTAAAATGGCTTTGACACTTAAAAGCATAAAAAAAATCTTATTTTGTGTGTTGATTTTTTGTTCAGAAAATATGATAAATCCATTTATATTTTATGCTAATAAACAATATAAAATATTGATAAATAAACTACTCAGTAAATGTGAGGAATTTCAATAACTCTCATGAAAAGTATGAAAGACTAATATATAAAATATGTAATACATACCAATACATTTTATATATAAATATATTATATAATACATAACAAATATAAACATATAACATATAGTCTCTAATATGTATATCAGTAGTTCCCAAATTAATTTTCACATATGCTTCTTGTTAAGGGATTTTTATTGAAACTCTACAAGGTGATTTTTATTGCAACTTAAATTTACTTCTAGATATGAATGCATATCATAAAACTACAATTATTAAACAGTATAGTACTTGTGTGATAATACACAGACATATTACTGAAACAGAAGAGAAAAATCTGAAATAGATTAAAATACTCAGTGCCTGATAAAGGAGTCATTTCAAATCCAAAGAGAAAGGACTGATTATTCCATAACTGGGAATGATTTGCCAATAATTGGTGGGGGGGAGGGAAATAATGTTGAAGCTTTTTCTCACTCTATAATCAAAGTAAATTTTAAATGGATTAAATATTTAAATGTTAAACATTAGACCACAAAAGAACCAAAAGAAAATATACATTAATATTTATCTGATTTCAAGATAGGAAAAAGCCTTTTAACATATATTTACAAAGTCAGAAGTGAAATGATTGACTAATTTGATCTCATAAAACCTTCAAAGCTTTGTAGATCAAAAGTTCCTAAGACAAAACTACAGAGTCAACACATTGAAAAAAATGTGATCTATAGGAAAACAGATTACTGTCCTTAACATATAAGGCCTGTACAAATCAATAAGATCACAATTGTATGTAACTCATGGGGTTGCTGGAAGGAATAAAGGAAACAAAGCAGGATGTAAGGCAATCAGGGCAATACCTGACATACAGTAGGCATTCAATTGATGTTAGCTGTTATTAATTTATTTTTTAACAAACAGAAATGGTCAAAGAACATAAGTAGGAAATTCTTTTTTAAAAATGCAACATAAACATATGAAAAGTAAAAATCTCACTGATAGAAATGCAAATGAAGGCAAGAAATCATTACTACTTTTACCTCACTACACCAATTGTGGCCATTAAATTGTCAGCATTTGGGTTTTGTCTCACAATAATAATAATAATATTCGGTGCCCTCTCATATAGTGGTGATGGGAATGTAAATAGTTAAAAATCCTTTTGCAGGGTTATTTTTTGGTGATATGTGTCAAACAACAACCACCTTTAAAATATATGTAGCCCTTCACCCAACAACCTCCTTCCAGAATTTTATACTAAGAAAATTATAATGAACGTGAGCAACAAATTATCCATAGCACTATTTATCACAATGTTGCTTATAATAGTAAAACATTAGAAATAGCCTATTTGTCCAATAAGAGATTATTGGCAAATAAATTATGGTCTGTGGAATATTATGCAGCCATTAAAAGTGACTGAAGATGAATATGTAAGGACATGAATAAAATATTTGTCCCACATTGTTGCAAGAAAAGAACATTTAAAATAATTATATAGAGCGCAACCCATATTTGTTACATGAGAAAATATGCATGTGGAAAATAAACTAGAAGGTATATGCACCAAAATATTTATAGTAGTTAGGTGTGGGATTTTTATATTCTTTTTAAGGCTTAGCTAGTTTTCCAAGTTTTCTATGATATGTATAGTGTTATAATCAGATTTTAAAATGCTATTTAAAAGTTGAACTGCGGGAAAATAAAATATAATTATCACAACTATGGGGAATATGTAGAGAATTAGGTAAAGTCTCTATTCCCAGGAGTCTGTGGTCTCATTTGGGAATATTTAAGCACCTCCTTGGTGAGAGCCACCCTGTCTGTTCCTCTGTCCTACCCCCATAGTACCCTGTGTACATCTGGTACTCATCATTATAGGTTTGCTTGCCTGCCCCCTATGGGGCTGAGAGTTCCTTGCAGGCAGACCCAGGGTTCTTTATCTGTGTGTCCCCTAGAGCACAGGGCCAGGCACTGAGTAGAACCCACCCCACCACACTCCTCCGCCACGTATTCTTTGAAAGAGCAACATAAGCTCGCAAGAAAAATGATACCTGTCAAGGCAGGAAGTGTAAGCACTTGAGAAGTTGCACAGACAGTAGGATAAGCTCATAAGAGAAGATGTTGGTTATGACTAGGATGAACAGGGAGGGCCTCAAAGAGGTGGAAGATGTTGAAAAACATCTGGAAGCATGGATAGGATATGCCAGTCCCATCTATTCCCACCCCCAGCTCTTTCATCTTCACCTTAAAACTTAAAAGCACCCAGAAGTATCCTACAGGGCACGGCCTTGTGGCCCTGAAAGGCCATCTTTGCAGGGAACCCCAGTGCCATCCTTATTTGTTACTGTTTCACCCAAATGAGCCATTTCTCCTGTGTTGGGAGAATACTGGTCTATTGACCTATCATACTTGCTCAGTAGATGGCTGTCAATACAGATTTTTGCACATTTGCACATTAGTTGGTAACCTTGTGTTAAGAGTCAAATAAAATTTAATGTTAGTCCCCTATGGCAGGGGCTTTATTTCACTTGTTGCTTTACCCACAGGGCCTAGGACAGTGTTTAAAGAATAGGAAGTGCTAATTAACTGTTTGTTGAAGAAATTAAATATGATAACTTAAATATTGGCTTACAGGAGTCTGTGCTGCATTACACATACATGTGACGAATATATATATGATATATATGTGATATATATATACACTTCTGTAGCTGCCTTGTGAATATGCATTATGTGTTTGTACATAAGTAGAGAACCCTAAATGTGCACATGCGCGCACACACAAATACACACAGTTTGGGAGGATGTCAAAAGGAGAAGCCCACAGCTTTCTCAGCAGTGGATTGCATCCTTTCAGAATAGGATTCCAATAAAATAGAATTTGGATGGTGTCACAGATAAATTTGCCTTTCTAAAAGCTCCCAAATTAAAATTTGAGCAAGGCTTGAGCATGAAGACAGAATGGCAATGACTAGATATGAGTTTGCTTTATTTGTGTGGCTCAGAAATCCTCTCCATACCATATGGGCTGAGGAAAGGAGAGAAGATGGGAAGTGATAAGGCTCACCTGTATCTGGCTGCCTCCAGCCTTCTTCTCTGCCCCACAGCCTGAAGTTCTCCGTGAGCTCATGGGCAGTACAGCCTCTTCCTCTTTCACCTGCCAGCCCATCTCCAGAAGCACATGGAATTCAGCTTTCTCTGGGGGATGCAGAGTTGTCTGCACGAAGGCAGCACTTCAGGTTAATGGTGCCCATTAAATTACCCAGCTCCTGGGCCTCTGACCAATCAAAGGGCACTGGCTGCACACTCCCCTATCCCCACCGGTAGAAAAGTTACTGCTGCCATATTGTTCCAGCATTTTAAGCCCTGGGGGATCATTGCGTGTCCCAGTCACTCACAGATCCCAGCCTCTCATGCTAAAGATTGCATTTAAGGGTAATATAAACAGTTTGATCTTTAAAGTACGCTGGATGCATAATATCTATACATAGTTCTTGAATTTTTATTCTAAAAACAATTAGTCAAAAAGCCCTTTTTATATGATATTTGCAACTACACTGACAGTAACAGCAATTAAACCCCGTCTGTTTGCTGAGAAAGGAGCCAACTCTCTGTTTCTCCAGAAGCCTGTAAAATGCACAAATTCGGAACAAGGAAACCAAGCCTTCAAAGTTAGGCACCTGACCCTTCAAGGTCAGGCCCCAGCCTAGCTTTTATATCCTCACCTGAACCCCAGATGAGTGCATCATTTCAGCCAGCCGCAGCAACTCCAAATTATTCCTAGTGTTTTTCTCACAGCTAAGCTTCTGCCAGGTATTCTTGCTGGGACATCTTCCTTTCTCTTCATCTCTTACCTGCCCACACTTCAAAGAACGTTTAAACTCCCCCTGACTTAAGAAGCCTCCCTGTCTACTGCCCCTTACAAGGTGTTTCCATGTGCCTTGTGGAGCCGTCAGTTCTATAGTTCTTTACTCCCTACAGACTGTGATCTCCTTAAGAGCAAAGCTGCAGCAGATTCTGTGCCTGCATATGCGACGAATGAATGAGTGAGTGAATGAATGAATGAATGAACTGAAGGCTGGGTTGAAGGCTAACAGAAAGAGGCTTCCGGATATATGGAATGAAGACTGCAGTTGTGGACTGGAGAGTTAGAGCTGGGAGTGTGTGGCAGGTGAACTTTAATGTAGACTTAAACCACAGTTCTTACCCCTAAAAATCAAGGTGCCTCTCATTGAGTGCTATCTTAAATTCTCTCTGTATGCTTTCCTGATAGGGGAACTGTTTCTAAATTCTTAACTTGTACCTATTCTTTGCTTTCATTCAACAAATGTTTTTTGAGTGGCTACTGTGTCTCTATATCCTAGGCACTTTAGATGCAATAGCACCCAAAGCAAAGATCCTTCCTCTCATGGAACTTACTTTCTAGAGGAGGGAGACAAATAGACAAATAATCTGATGGCTAGAAGGCATGAAGTATCATGGGGGAAATGCAGAACAGGACTGTGGGGTTGTGGGGCTTCTGTGCAGTTTGCAGGATTAAAACTGTGCTCAGGGTGGGGCTCATGAGAAGGTGAGATTTGAATGAAGACTTGGAGGAGGTAAGGGAGCAAGGTGCAGAAATTTGGGAGGAGCACTCTCCAGGGAGAGGGTCCAGCCAGTGCAAAGAGCCTGGGGCAGGTGCACACTAGCTATGGAAGACCTGGGAGAACCACATGGCTGTGGGGGGCGGGGGCAGTATTGAGGAAGTCCAAGAGAGGAGGTCCAAGAGGTGAGGGGACCAGATGAAGCAGAGTCTTGTCAGATCTCAGGTTTGCTCTGTGTTTGTCAGGAGGTATTGGGGCACATGAGCAGAGGAGGGGTACATTTTACATGGATTTTAACAGGACGCCTCTGGTTGTCCTGGTGAGAGGTAAGAGCAGGAAGGCCTATCAGAAGGCTGCTGCAGTCATCCAGGCAGGAGATGGTGCAATGACCTTGGTGATCAGCTGGCAATGGGACCAGAGAAGAGACCAAGCCCAACACCTTCTCTCCTGCATTAGAAAGAGGGCTGCAGTGTTACTTTGAGCATGACAACAGGACATTTGCATCTCTTCAGAGTTCAACTGGGTGAAAATGAAGTGTGCAGTAGACCCAGGAACAGTCCTGCAGCCTGGAGCAGCCTTGAACTGCACAGGCCTCCAGGGCTTGAAAGGAATAAAGAGCCTGCAGCCCCACCTCCTGCTTAGCATACAGTCACCTAGTAAATATCTCTGATGGATCTCTGATGGGTGGTGTGTTGGCCTTAACTGAAGGTTGCTCTAGGCCTGGCTTCCCAACCCCATCCCCAGCTAGTAGCTATCCTAGACTTCCCCTTAAGCTTGGATTCCTTCCTCTGAAAAGTAAGAAGTTTGGGCCTCATGATCTCTAGGGTGAGTTCCACTTCTGAAGTTCTATAATTTCAGAATTTCTCCACTTTCTTGACTCAGTGACAACTTACTTTCCATTCTAATGACTTAAAAAGTCACATGAACACATTTGGTATATAACTCTGTCTTTCTGTTTCGTTTTTTTGTTACATTATTCCAGATAATACTCTACTTGCTTGCCAAGAGAAGAAAAAAAATGACATTAATTAAAGATTTGGTCTGTGTCCTAATCAAAAAAATTTTAAATGAATGTATCATACTGTACATTCTGTAATGTAGCCTGCTTTTTTTACTTAGCAATATATCATTAACATTTTCCATGTCAACACATATTCTTCTAAACCATGATTTTTAGTGCAGAAGTAGTTTACCATATGGATGAACTATAATTTACTCAGCAGATCTCTTACTATTGGACATTAGGTTGTATCTACTTTTTTTATATTATTACCAATGCTACAGTAAACAAAGTGTGAATACCCACTCTTCATTCACCTCTGAATTGACTTTCTTAGGATAATTTCTCAGAGGTCAAAGGTTTCATGCGTTCGAAGTCTTCTTGTTAGATATTACCGAAATGCCATCCAGAATTTAGAATTCTGTCAGCTTAGAATCCTACCATGTAGCATATGAAGGACCATCAAGACAATCTAATTTTAGAGTTGAAAGGAGACCTCGCAATGCTTTGGTCCAATCCCTTCTTCTTCCAGATGAGGAAACTGAGGCCCAGGGAGGCGTGGGACTAGGTATGTGTGCTGGGCACTCCCCACAAGCCTGTATGAGACTTTGAACACAGCTGAGAAGCACCAGATGCTATTTTTGCCCCCACTCTTCCAGAATGCAAGGGCTTCCAGAGACCCCCAACTCCAGCCATGGCCACCCCACCTCTCACCAGCCTGCCCCAGGCAAACTGCTTCTCAGATCAGGCTGTACGTGCAATTTCTCCTTCCCTTCCTGTTCATTTCTTTCCTGCTGAAACTGTTCCTCCTCTGACGCTCCTCCTGCCACACCTGATGGAGACTGGTCAGTTCTCATCCCAGTGGCATCAGTATGACCTTAGATGACATCTCCCATCGTGGAACATTCTTCTCCTGAGCTACTGAGCCTCCTTCAGCTTTCCTCCACCTGAATCTCAGTGCCTGTTGCTCCGGGTCCTCCCAGCATCCCTTTCCCACCAGTCTTTCCCAGGATGAGTTCATCCAGTCCCACGGCTTTCAACACATTCTGTCACCTCTTCCTGAGCCACAGACCTGGATGCCCATTGCCTGTGTGTCTCTGGATTCTCTTCAAGCCTATTCTCAATTCATTCAAAATGAGAGTGGTTATCTCCCCACTGCACGACACGCTCTGCCCCCAGCCCTTCCTCCTCTACAGCTTCACAGCATCGCAGCCACCCCAGGCGGAAACCCGTGCTTACCCTGAAGTCTCCCTCCTCCCCTGCTCCTCCCATTCTCCCATCCAACCTCTACCTCTTGCCTCTTGGATCTCTTGGCCAACTCTCACCTTTGCAGACCCTCAGTGAGTTCTGGTCTGGAATAAGGCAGATGCTAGTCTCCATGCTCCCCAGGCTGTCCTCCAGCCCATCACTGGAGACCTTCCCTAAGAGCAGCTGCTCTTAACAGACCCTCTCCTGCTTAAGCCCTCAACTCTTTCTCACACTGAATTAAACCTACATACCTTGGTATGGCACGCAGGGCCCTCCCGGACCTGCCTTATTTCTTGGCACCCCGCCCCCTGCCCATGACCCCTCATTCCCACCCTAATAACAGACTTCCTGGGCTCCTGCTCAGCATGTCATCAGTGAAGCTCTTCCCTTCCCAGCCCTCACTTTAACCCTCTTGTCTGCCTGGCTCATCTTTCACAAAGCCCTCCCACGGCCTACCTTCTTTTAGGCAGCATCGAGTCCCTCTCCTCCAGCAACCACTGAGGGTCATATGTTCCTCCATTATGGAACTTAGCAGTTTGTAGAACTTAGCACTTAGGGAGTGTGAGTAGTAGTCACAATACTAGTTGTAGTAGTTTATTCCTCTGGCTCCCCAGCAAGACTCAAGGACTAGAGAATAGAGTCATGTTTAATTCCTCTTATGTCCAGCGTGTGTTTGTCTATTGAATAGCAGTGGCAGAAAAGCAATGTGATCGTTCCAAGTTAATGCCTATTTTCTCTTTGCCATCACCACCCAACTGGGAGTCTATATAAAGAGTAATCTTTCACTGAAAGAAGAGGCTGTGAGTACTGTGAAAATAAAATGACCTGAAAGAATGCTGGCTTCCCTTCTCCATCCCCTCTGCCAACTTTTAGACCTGGAGGATGTCTACTAGGCAAGATCAGACTGAGATGATAAGACCCAGTGTCTCCAGTACACTCTTCTCGTTGACTGACCTCTAAAAACAGACCCCAGTTCTTCGCCTCCATTCACTGTTTTCCATTCTTCTGGAATGCTGCCCCTTTCTCTAACTGTGCAAATCATCCCCGCACCCAGCCAAGATAGGCGTCTGGGAAGTATTCCTGGAGGAACCCACCCTGAGTTAGAGGACACTGGCCCTCTTCCCTTTGTCTAGCCCCCGGAAACTGATCATCCACTTTCCTATAAGCTCTCTTTCCCACCACCAAAGAGATCTATAAGGAGTGTGTGCTGTGGTGAATAACCTTTGCTCAGTCGGTTGAAGATCCAGCAGTGAGAGGGACCGAAGAGAAAGAGATCGTTTTCTCTGTGCACCCTGAAACTGTCGCGGCAGTTTTTAAAAAGCCACAAACAGGTGGGTCTTCAAGTGCAGAGACAGAGCTAATCTCTTCCTACAGGTCCCATCCTAATCCTAAAGAAAACGTGCCCCAGAATACTATAAAGTATTAGAGTATTCTTTCCTAGGTATCACTAATCCAGAACCCTCCAGAACAGATGGCTTGACAGTTCTTTTGATAGCGATTAGAAGATGGACGAAGTGGGTAAGAAGGAGAAAGGGACCGAGAGCCAGGATGTATTCAGTTACCGCTCTGTGCTGGGCACTTTCTAAACATACGTGATCTCATTTCATTCTCATCTCGCTGATCAGCTCTGCAATATTGGCAGGAGCACTGGTTGGCAGATGAGGAGACCAGGGGTTCAGAGAAGTTAATTACCTTCTCCAGGGTCACATAGGTAGTAAGGAGCAGAGCCAAAATTTAAGCTCAGCTCCAGGACCAACTTTGAGCAGCAGGGAGCCTAGGAGACTCAGCTCCACATTCGCCTGTCTTATCACTGCCTCCTACTAGCACTCATTAACGACTTACTTGATGCCAGAGAGAATTTGTGGACATTGTCTCATGGGCTCCTCCCAGGGCCCTGTATGGTGGCTATTGTTCCCATTTCAAATGAGGAAGCAGGATCTGAGAGGATACATAGTTTGCCCAGGTTACACTGCCGACAAGTGGCCCAGCCGGGGCCGTCCGAGTCCTGAGAACCACTGATCAGCCCTGCCTCCCTGACAGCTTTCATCTCAGTTTCCCTCCTCCTCCCCCAAGTCACAGGAGCAGCATCTGTGAAGGGAGGGGGGCGTCACACAGCAGACTTGTCCCACACCAGCCTGTACCTTGACATTCTTCAGCCCACTTCTTTGCCCTTTATAATGTTACCCCATCCCAGAGATATGACCTTCTCCCAGATGCCACGTTGGAGGATGCTCGGGATTTCATATGGCTATGATTCCGTCCTGGGTGCTGGGCAGGAGGTGCCAAGGAGATGTCTGGGTCAGGTTTCTGCAGGTGTCCTCAGAAGGACAGGAAGTATGACATGAAGATGCGGCAGGTCCCAATTCCATTGCTTAAGGCCCGGTGTACTGAAAGATATCCAAGAGCCAGTGGCTTTGTTCTCAAAAAAAGAGGGTTATCAAGAGATTTTTTAATGTGGCCCTTGCTCGTAGCTTCTTGAAGTGTGAGGGAGCCTCCCCGAGTAGAGCCAAGCCAATGCTGTGGGGAAGCCACGCCCCGTGGGTCTATGCTAAGCTGTTCCATTGTCCAAAAGAGCAGCCAAGAGGGGTGATGAAGGGCCAAACTGGGGCCCTTCAGAAGCAGACCCAGCCACAGCTCACAAGCTCATGGGGCCTGTCTGTGGCCTCGGGCAGGTGCTGCATGGCCCACCCCGCCCCCTTGCCCAGGCTGTGTCTCCAGCACCCCCAAAAGGTAGAGGAGTCCCAGATGGAGCTCAGAGTACGTCTTATGGTCCTTCCCTTCTGCTCCCTGCCTTTCTCCTGGTGTCATTGGTGTTGACAGAGGATTATGTAACCTCCCAGGAAGGAAGGTCTGGAGTTCTCCCCAAAGCGGAAGTGGATGGGTTCTGGCTGCCGTCATTTTCTCAGCAGGGATCTGCTTTATGCAGGCCTGATTCGGGGGTTTCTCCTGGATGCTTCTGTTTCATTTAACATGCAAGGGCTAATAACTTGTCACAATTCAATAAGGCGGTGGTTACAAACACCCAGGCGGCTGCTTATTTAAATGCAGGTTTCTTAATTAGCTTCTCTTAACAAGGCGTGCGCTAAATCAGGCACCCGGCTGGCAGCACCCAAGCCTGGCACGTCTCCCGGGACAGGAGGTTGGCTAGGAGGTCACGTCCAGTGGCTGGCAGCAGGGCCGGCATTCAGGTCTAGGAGGCCTGTCTCGGCCACCCTGCTGCCTCAGTTTCTTTAAAAGCATGCCAATCTACTTCTTTCTGTTTAAAAACATGCCTGCCTATCTCTTCCTGCCTATCCTGGTCCTTTTTCCTGCCTTAGAGTCAGTATCCATCCTCTCCTCCAAGGACGGTGTTTGTGTTTGTTCTTGTTGATATTCTACCTGATTCCTACCTCTTCCACTGAGCTTTCCTCCATATGTTCCTGCAGCCCTCTCTGTCACTGTCTCCCCTTACATCTCACTATGTACTCAGTTAGAGTAGTGAGGGTCCAGTGATACAAACAGAAGGAAACCAGCAAAGATGGAGCGCCTGCTGCAGGCAGGGGCCAGGCAGGGCACTACATCAGTGAGCTCCATGATCCTCACTAGCGGTCCAAAGCTGGGGTGTCCTTGGCCTCCCAGGGCCCGGAGAGGTGACATAGCCTTACCAAGGGCTCCTGGCATTGAGGGTGGCTCGGGGCCTCACCCCCAGACCTGGCTATGGGGCCTAGGTCTTCTTCACTCCTGGTGTACATGAAGTGCTTGAACGACAGGCGTGTAACGTGAGTGCTACTCATTCCTGCTGTCACAGGGATCACTGCTCTGAGATCTCGTGGAGCACAGAGAAGCTAGGTGAGTCCTAGTTGAATCCTAGCATCTGATTCCACCCAGAGCTTGGGGGCCTCTCTCAGGCACCTGACCACCAGCCACAAAAAGCCACTGAGAGCCCGAAGGAATAGCCAGGCAGCGGGTCTTGGAGGGCCTGGCCCTCTGTGAGTCCCTCCAGGGCAGCTGGGCACCGTGGTGAGGAAGCGGAGCAGGGCCCAGACCAGAGGGAGAGAGGGCCATGCAGAACCCCAGGAGGCGAGCTTCTGCAGGCTCCTGCCCCTCCCTCCTGGATGGCCACGCCCATCTCTCCTTAAAGGAAAGAGGATGGGAAACACAAAGAGAATTGCTGGGCATCCTTTGCTTTTTCTCAAGAAAAGACTAAGAAGAGATCTAAATATAAAAGGGAAATCAAAGTGAGGTTGGAATAAGGGAGACAGAGGCCTGACAAGCCCCAGGCTCCCCAGCTCTTCCCTAGAGATGCAAGAGACCCACCCCTGAGACCGAACCTCCAAAAGCTCTGCTCAGCAGAGAACCCAAATATGCCTGTGCCTGAAACGAGAGCCCATCCAGTACCCTGTGACTGAGGTGGACTTGGGGCCTGAGCAGAAAGGCTGAGGGAACCAGAGTGTCATCTTGTGACCCTGGCAGGGGTGAGCACCAAGGTCCTGGGAAGCTGACCACTAGGTTACAGGCACGGCAATGCTGAGCCCAAGGCATGTTACGTGTATGGACTCACTCTCAGATGTGTCCTAGGACATGCTGCTCCCAATGCTGAGCAGCCTCTGACGTCAGGGAGGGTCCTTAGTACTCAAAGGATCACAAACCCCAATCTCTTAAAAATGCTGGGCTTTTCCCTAGAGAAATACACCCCAGAGCATATCGGAATGTATGCTATTTTGCAATTTCTAGTCGTTTACAGAACTCCTCGAAGCCTATTTATGAGTCTTGGGTTAAGAACGCCCGCTTGAAAAAGCTATGGGACTTTTCTCCTAATTAGAACCCCTGTGTGTCTGGATATAATTTTCTATATGTGATCCATGAACCCAGCCTAAAAACTGAAGTGCTCTAGAAGAGCAGTCCCCAACTTTTTTGGCACCAGAGACAGGTGCTCCTGTGAGAATCTAATGCCTGATGATCTGAGTTGGAGCTGAGGTGGTGATGCTGGCGCTGGGGAGTGGCTGCAAATCCAGATGAAGCTTTGCTCATCGATATCCACCCACTGCTCACCTCCCGCTGTGTGGCCCGGTTCCTAACAGGTCACACGCTGGTATCAGTCTGTGGCCTGGGGTTTGGGGACCTGTGTTCTAAAACTATTTAGTGGATAGTTTGGGCATTTTTACGCCCCAAAGGCAGAGGTCTGGACCTAATGAGTTTTCAAGGACTTGCTCAATGCTTACTTAGCACATAGTAGGTTCTCTGCAGATTCATGTTGAACAAATGATGAAAAGTTCCTACATGCTTTATGATTTTGTGCCACGCTGTTTTCATAGCTCACACAGTGGTCCTTAATTAGTGATATCGAGCCCACTGGTCAGCACCTTGTACCATCAGGACTGACATTAGGACCTCTGAAAGGGGAGTGTGGGAGGGCGCACCAGGCCTCTGTTCAGTGTTTCCAGCACCTACCCAGGGGACCTCATCCCCACACCCACCCAAGTCTTTCACAAACAGTTGGGCATCTCTATCCAGTCAAGACTGACATGGGCAATATGGGGGGAGCCAGAGAGGGACTGAAGGAAGAACACGTCATCACAAATACTACCTTTCTCAGAAGACATTGAGAGTGAGAGGTGAAGCCAGGCCCATAGGCCCTGTTCTTAGGGTGAGGTGGCAGTGTGGGTAGGAACATCTCCTGGTTTCCCAGGTGCCTTGTTGAGAGAGGTCCAGCTCTACCACCTCCCCCAGGAGAGCAGTAAGGAGAGCCTGCCATGTCTAAAGTCTAGCATAGGCACCTGCAGACGTGAGCTGGGAGCCCTGAGTCTGAACCATACTCCAGGCCTGAAAACATGAGGATCTAGAATAGGGACTGACGCCAGGCCAGGCGTTTGGTCTCCCAGATTTCTCCGGGAGGCTGGGCCACATGACTTCGCCCACTGAGGCGGGGAGTGGCTGTGTGGGAGGCCGGGTACAGGGGGAGGGAACTCCTACCCCCGCCCAGGCCTTGGATCATTTGGAAGGCAAATGTGCTGGGTTGCCTAGGGAACGGAAGGAAAGGGACTTCCCTAGCACCGGTGACTAGTAAGGGATGGAGACAGGAGCTGTGATGCTGAGAAAATTGTTTCCAAAAAAAAAGTAAAAAGCGGTGACTAAGCAGGCTGGTTATGTAAAGCGATCCCTGAGGAAGTGTGGGGAAAAGCCTGGAACCCACCCCCGTGTCCCTCCTCCCCATTCCTAGCCCCATTCCTGCTGCTTCGGGGAGTTTCCTCCAGCCCTTCCCACCTTTCTCCCCGGAACTCCCTACTCCACAGCACCAACCCCAGCCCCAGTGGGTTCTCAAAGCCAAGGGCACCCAAAGGCATGAAAGAGGGAAGCCTTCCCTGACCTAAAGGGGACCCCTTGTGACAGTTCTAGAACCTGTGCTCAGGACAGGGCACCCAAGGTCAGCCCAACAGAGGGCAAAGTGTCATTTGCCATCCCAGAATCCAGGCTGTTCCACTCCCAGGACATAGAGTTCTAGATTCAAGCCCTAACACAGCTGACCCCTAACTGTGAGCTTGGGCAAGTTACCAAACCTTGTTGAGGCAGTTTAGATGGGAGATACCATCTACCCACAAGGCTGTTGGGGTAATGAACCAAGACAAGTCGTGTGCAGTTCTAGGCACTGTGCTGACACATGGCAGGCACTTGACACCTGTTAGTCCTCTTTCCCCATACCCAGAGGAACCCTGGAGACTGTTTCATGGAAGGAAAACCTTATCATTAGAGTGACAGGATCAGAGGTGTCTTAATCATCACTTCAGTGCCTCTGTTCACATTCTTCCAGCTGATCCAGGCACCTTATCTGCCTGGTGGGGGTGTGGCAGGGAGAGCCTCACCTTCAGGCCTTATATTTCCCACTCCAGGTATTCTCCCAGGTCCCAGGACCCGAAGGGCATCCTCTCATGGGCAGCCCAGGAACGAGTGGAATTGCACAGCATCAGAGAGCTATTGTCACCCTCAAAAGCCCCATCTATGGTTTAAGCAAAAATACAAACGCCTCTGGCTCTTCCCTTCTACGGACAGAGCATCCTCAGGGCGGGAATAGAACCTGGTTACTCTGGACAAATATATTTCAAGGCATGAGCTACTCCAGAATAGCTCAAAAAGCCAGAGAAAGGGCCTAGGAAACAAGGGGTCTGTCACCAGTGAAAGTGACCAGGCCTGAATGATGAGGAAACTGTGATCCATCACCTGCATGAGATATCTGGGAATCCGCCACTTGTACTACCCCCAGCAGACCACTGTACCGGTCCTCTCTCTCTCAGGAGGTTTTCACTCGCAATTGAAATCCCCTGGGGTGTTGTTTAAGCCCTGTGTCCTTTCATTTGTCCTCCCTGGAAAATACAAATAGCTAATCAACTTCTGTATGCTTATACTTCATAAGCCCAAAATACAAAGTAAAACAGCATTAGAGAATCCCGAACCGTAACCTCCTCTGGAAGTCCACGGGGTTGGGAAAGCCCTTTTGTTCCTTTTCAAGCACTGCCCCAGCAGTTCTCTTGGACTGACCCTTAAAAGGGCCTCCTGGGTCATGGGGACGGACTTGCCATGCCTCTGGAGCAGCTAGGCTGGCTCGGCAGCAGAGGCGCTGGGAGAAGAGCGGAGACCCCTTGGCAGAGGCGGGGCCACCTCAGACCCCTCGCTGGCCTTCCTTCCCACTCACTGCCCACCAGCAGATCCTGTTCCACACTCTCCCATGCTGTGCTCAAGCCCTGGACTCAGATTCGAATCCACCTTCTCCCAGGCCCGGTGAGGCAGACTGTAGGTTTATTCTGGGACCCTTAGTAGCTCTTCCATTTGCTGTTGAATTGAAGCTGAACCTCTCCTCTAGGAGAGTGGGCCTTCCTCGCCCCGCCCCCCAGTGCTGACTAAACAGGTGCTAGGCCTGCAGTAAGTAATCAGTAGGTGTCCACTGGGCCAGTGGCTGTTCCCAGTGGAGACACGGTCCAGCCTCCCGAAGACCTCCTCCTCTGTGTGGGAGGCAGCGAGGGTCAGGGTGCAGCCTCAGCCTCACTCCCAAGGCTTTTCAGTCCCCCTCGTTATGGGGGCAGGTACACTCATAACTGTTGCCCTAGATGATCTGCTAAGACCCTTAGAGCTCTTTGCTCAGCACCTCTGAAACACCACAAAAAACACATTCGTGTTAGAGTCAGGGACATATAAGCATCCAGCCTGATCACCTCTAAGCTTGGTGACCTCTGGCAAGGCACTTACTTCTCCATACTTCAGATTCATCTGGACATAGAAGCCAGTACCAGCAACTTCAGCATTGTGGGGAGGGTGAATGCCTGGGACATCTCAGGTCCTCAGAAAACAGTAGGGGAGTCCAAATAGGGGAGCACCTTGGAGCTCACAGAGTTCTCTTGTGGGGAGTCTGGGTCCACGTGGGTTTCCTTTCTTGGGATCTCAGACTCCTGTGGCCCAAACAGCCTGCACAGGGAGCCAGGCAGCTGACTAGGTGAGGAAACCCCCGACCCCCACCACCCCCGCCCCCTGCCACCTTCCCACACCTCCCCCCAGAGTCTCATCGTTGGAGTTGTGAGGATTAGTCACTGCGCCAGCGCCAGCGCCAGCGCAAGGCTGCCTCCCCCACATCCCAGGTCCCCCCACAGACTGCCGGAATGCTTAATTGGAGTTCCCCACACCTTCCAGAACTGCCCCTGGCAAGATGACAAGGACTCCAGGCCCTGACCTGGAGGAGTGCTAACAACAGGCCAAAGGGTTTTGCTTCCTCCCTCCAGGTGGCCTCAGCAGAGCAGGGAGAGGAGTCTGGGAACCTGTCTCAGTGCCCAGCATTCCAAGACAGGACTTCCAGAACCTTCTCCTAAGAGGCTTACTGGAAAGATCTCCACTCCATCCTGATCATATAAGTAGAAAGGATGGCCTCAGTCCAGCTTCATCGGTAGAGGCCTCTTTTCCTTCCCAAGATCACAGGAGAAGGAAATAGGGAATAGCAGCAAGGCAGGAAACAGTTCTACTATGTGCAGGGCACTAGGTGAGGGCTAGAGGAGGCCAAGGGACCTGTGCATGCCGTGCCCAACCTCCTACACACGCGCCCCTATGTGCCCCATGACCGCCTCTGAAGAAGGCTGAGAGAGACTCTTAGAGGCAACGAGACCCCAGCCCACTGGGGGGTCATTGGGTCTGGGAGAATGAGCTCACTTGTCACCTTACCAGTGCTGAGCTGGGTGAGATGGACACTCACTACAGAGCTCAGATGAGCTCAGAACAAGCAGGAGAACCCAGTTTCAGAAGCGTGCCCAGCTCGGGAGGTACAGGAGGCAGCCATGCCCCCCATTCCAGAGCCAGGAGGCAACCAGAGGAAAGGAACGGTGCTGCTGTCTGAGGGGTCCACCACCGTGGGACTCTGCTCCCCACCCTGTGATAGGACCACCCCGCCCTGAGTTAGAGGGAGATGGGTGGTGATGATGAGTGTGATGATGGCCCTGGGAAGGGCAGTTGGGGCTGAAATTTCCCATTTGGGGCCCGAGGAAGCCAGAAAGCAAAAGGAAACCTCCTCCCACATGCCCTCAGCCTCCCCCAGCTTGCCCTAATTGGATCCCTCAGCCTCCTGCAAGGTCATGCTTAGTGCCAGGAAAATGCCTCACAGTTGCTTTCTCTCTCCTCTGGGGCTCAGAGCAGCCCTACCATTGACAACATATCCCCATGCCCCAGTCACAGCCCCCAGCTCTGGGAATGACAGGAGTGTCAGGCAGGATGAATGAGGAGAGGAGCCGGACCACTGCAGGGCAGAGCAGGGCAGGCCAGTAGCCAGGGTATGAGCTGTTACCCAGAGACTCTGCCAAACGCAGTCTCAGCGGAAGCCTGCCTACCTCCTTCAGGGACCTGCATCTCCCCTGAAGGTCCAGGGGTTGCTCCCCAGTCTCCTCGCTGTCCCCTCTTCATACCTTGGGCCAAGCCCTCCCTCACTCAGGCAGCTCTCACAACCTAGAATGGGGACCCCATCAATAGCCTCTTCCTCCCCAATCCAGTGTAAATCCCACCCATGTTTCAGAGAGCCCTCCTTCTGCAGTCCATGAAGCCATGACCAGCTGTCCTGTGGAGTTTCCTGCAGCAATTTAGCACTCAGCTATTCTCTGACTACTGCATGTGGCCCTACAGCTGGTCACTTCCTCCTGGGGACAGGGCCATATCCGTCCTCTACCTGTCTCAGATCCCTCATGAGGTTGGACTCAGGGAGACACATTAGCATTTGGTTGTGCAAACTATTCTGGACCCAAGGCCTACACTTCTGCTTCAGCTGTGTCTCAGGAAGTGAAAGCAGGCAAAGAGGCATTTTCTCTGGTCTCCGAGTTCCTAGAGGGCAGGGATGTGCCATGTGGGTTCCACACAACACCTGACCTCAACAAAGGGAAGTGGGGCCATAAGAAAGCACAATGGCACTGCCCCTCCACCTCATGGTCCACACAGTGTCACTGACGTCCACTGAGGACAGCCAGCCTAGCCAGGCCTCTGCCACACTTGCCTATCCCAAATGCAGCCCAGTGCTGTCTCTTCGCCAAACCCAGCTGGTCTAGCGGGCCCAACAAGGGGCCCAACAAGGAGCAGACCCAAATGTTTTCTGAAAACATCGTTTATAGTCCCAGGTCCTTTGCCAGCCACTCCCCAAACCACATCATGATCCCCTGTTCCAGCACTGCCACTACCCGGCTGTGTGACTCAGGTGAGGCACTCACCTGTCTGAGCCTCAAGTGCTCCCAAGTTTCCATCAGCATCAAAAGATTTGATTTATCTTTTTTGAGTGGACACTCAAAAATACCCTTTGGGCAAAGCTCTCACACACTTTGGTCTTCACCCTCCTTGCCATACCCATACTTTAAGGAAATATTTAAAAAACAACAACACACATGGCTCAATTTTACTATTTTAACATTCTCAATGCAGACATTTCCTCCCATATTCTCTGTTCTTTTCCTCTTCCTCTGATCCCCTCACCTCCCTGCCTTCCCCTCCACTTCTACTCCTTTCCTCTAAGCCAGGGGTCCCCAACCCCCAGGCTACAGACTTCTGTGGCCTGTTAAGTACCAGGCCTCACAGCAAGAGATGAGCTGTGGCAGGTGAGTGAGCAAAGCTTCATTTGTATTTGCAGCGGCTCCCCAGTGCTAGCATCACCACCTCAGCTTCACCTCAGGTCATCAGGCATTAGATTCTCATAGGAGCACCAGTTCCTGGTGCCAACAAAGGTTGAGGACCTCTGCTCCAAGTCATTCTGTCTGTTCCACTCTCTGTCAAGGGAGGTAAGGCAGAGGAGAGAGGCAGGAGACTGCAGCAGCTAGTACAGGAACCCACCTGTCATCCCAGGCAAACCCAAGTACTCTCTCATGTTTTTGCTGTGTAATATGGTACTCTGAATGAACATCTTCATGGCTAGCATAGCAGGTCTTGTCCCCTCCATCCCTAGAAGCGATGGTATCTCCTCAAGAGACCACATTCCCTTTTTCCATTCTGAAAGTAAGAGACAATACAGCTGGGGTAAGTGGGAGAGAAAGGAGGGTAGACCAAGGGGAAGGGAAGGAATGAAGAAAATCAGGGATAATGAGGAAGAAGGGATGCTTGCCCTACTCAATTTCTTTCCCAGCCTTCGCCTTGTTTTCTCTGGTTCAAGCTACTTGTCTGCTAAGAGCCAGGCGGCTGGCGTGGCCAGGGGCAGGGGGTAGGGGAGTGCCTCCTCCCCTCCAGACCTCAACTGGTGCTGCCCCCTGCCCTTACCCTGTTTCCACCCAAGCCTGCCCTCCCTGGGACCCATCACAGCCATCTCGGTGTCCCCCGAGCCATGGCCCCATGCTGTCTTTCATGTAGGCCCTGCTACTCATGTGAGGCCATGTCAGACACTACCTTGGATGCCTGGATCAGAAAAATGCCAATCCTTCTCCATCTCCCATTTCATGACCTGTAACTAAGCTCCTTACATCAACAAGTGATTGTGTTTTAACCCATGGGGAAACAGACAGTAGAATCAGAGTTAGGAAGGCAATCAGTGTTTGCAGACAGGGGAGAAATAACATCAAGAAAAGATAAGTGAAAGAAAAGAGAGGACTGGCCTCATGGAGAAAGCGGTGGTAGAGGAGGGTAGAAGAGGACAGAGAGGCTGCCTAGATGAAAGTGGTTTGAAGGCTAAGAGCCCGGAGGCTGGCGTGTCCGGGGAAAAGTGTATGTGTGTGTGGGGTGGGGGGTGTATAGCACACCTGCAACCAGCTAGGCTTCTGGTCAAACCAAGGGTGTGGGACACTCTTGGAAGGCCCCAGAGAGCCACATAACTCTGCTGTTGAAGGACTGTATCTACCAGCTTCAACATGGATTGCTCTTTGTGCCTTGAGGAACTTTCACATTTTCGATCAGATCCCATTTATGAGTGAAAAGAAGGATAAAGGGATGGCATAAGGTTTGCAATGGCTTCTGGAGACCCACATACCCCCAAAACTCCTTGGCGTGACCCTTCTACCCAATGTGAGCCCCAGCACTGGCCTTTCAGGATTCTGTTCTTTGGAGAAACTGCTCCCCTACCTGAGGCTTTTGAAGTGCTGCTCTGGCGTAGGACTGGGGAGTGGGAGGAAAAGAGGGGCAGGGTCCAAGTGGTCCCTGGGCCCTGCAGAGGTGCTGGTGTCTGCCCTGTGCAACCCCAGCCACAGACCCACCTGCTACCCCAGCTGGAGACTCCCCCTGTACCTGTACATGGGCCACTGTTGTTTCAGGGGTGAGCCCAGACGACCCTGGCTGTCCCTGCTGGGGACAGATGGGCCAGAGAAACTCACTGCCAGCGCCTCCAGAACGGGAAACCCCCCAAGAGGCAAGGAGTCAGGCAATCCTTCCTGCCCACTCAGAGATTCCGGAAGCCCTTCGAGTCTGGAGAACCCGCCTCCCCAACCTCTCTCTCGCTTCCTCTGTCTGTCTCCTTCTCGAGACTCCTGTGAGTGCACAGGAGGGCTGAGGGAAGCCCCGTGTGCCTGCGATGAGCAGAGCTAATTTCTGGTTTGCTGGTATGCCGCAGAGACGCTGCCTCCGTTCCCCTCCCTCCCAGCAAACCCTCTCCCACACACAGACAAATAGGCTGCATATTTAATTGGAATTCCTCACACCTACAGGGTAAAGCCTTGTCAGTAGAAATAGAGCCCACAGCCAGCTGGCTTCCCCCATTCCACCCACCTTGTCTCTTAAAAAGAAATCCCCCCCCCCATACGTGAACACCCACCCACAGGCCCTCGCACGTCCCTCCCAGCATGGTTGTAAAGGAGAAATTCGTTGGCAGTGACGTTCCTTTCCGGGGCTGCTACAGCTGGGCCCACCCGGCAGAGACCACCCAGCAGCTTCTCCCTGGCAGTCAGACCCTGACTGCCTCCTCATCACACACCTCGGAACCCCGGCCAAAGCCCTCGGGGCCCCAGGGTCCCTGGAGGGAGCTGAGAGGTGCTGGCAACTTGGGCATCAGTTTTCAGATGATGTGGAGAAGACAGGCGAGAACAGTCCTCTACAAAGAGCTCTAGTAGCCCACCTGTCACCATGCAGGTGGGAAGCCTGTCACACAGAGCTGGGCGCAACCTGGTTCTCCATTCTCCTGACCCTGTGGTATCTCTCCCCATATGGGGAGTGGGTGGCGCACAGAGGCTACAAGACCAAGGAAGGAAGCTGCCAGGGGGGCAGGGAGCAGGTGAGAGACTAGAGGGCACAGAAGGGCAGAGACCAAAGGGGGGTGAAACACACCAAGGGGTCCTTATAGGGGAAAGATGGCTTGGCTCATTTTTCATATGATGACAAAAAAGGAGATCTGGGTCAACAACCTGGAGCAACAAAAGGTCAAGGTGGTGGCTGGCTTGGGGAGGCTGCACTCTTTACAACTACCAGAACCTCCAGAAAAAGAAACCCCCCCAAGCTTCATGTCATGACCTCCACATCTAGGGTCAGCAGCCTCAGCTAGTCTCCCATGCGTGATTTTTTTCTTGCCGCCCTCTCCTTGCATGGGGCGGGGGCAAGGGGTGCTCCTCTCTGGCTGGCGCTTCCATCGCATTGAGCCTGGCTCCGAGCCGCACCAAACCTGTGTCAGTGAGTAGACAGCTGCCTATGGGGCTCTGAGCGGCACTGTGACATCCTTGTTCTCCCCCACAAAATATCATCTCAGTTTGCCTGAAAGTTCACCATTAGTGACTCATTTCTTTGGTTAAACATAGCCCTCCCTTTTTCAATGCAGCTGCTCTAGGAAAGGGTAACTCATTGAGTTCTCAACATCCTAGAGTGAATGGGGATAGAGATGAGATCTAGGAGGCCAAGAGGAAAGGGGGAAGTAGATGAAGGGGACAAAGAGGAGGAAAGGAAGCTACTGAGAGTGAAGAGACCAAAGAAAGGAATAGCTGTCTGCGGCTCTGTTCCACCTCAAGTGCCGCCTTTCACAAAGCATCACTGTTCCATGGTGAATCAAAAAAACAAAAACAAAAACAAAAAACAAACTTAATTTAGTACAGCCCCCTATGATTTACAAAGCATTTTCATGTCCATCCTCATATCTCTGTGAAGTCAGAAAGAGGGACGTTCACGTGCCCATTTTTACCATTGAAAAGACTGAGTCTCTCGGAGTTTGGAGGACTTGCCATCTAGCCAGTGGTTGGGAAGGCCAGGACGCTCTGTCTCCTTTGGACAGAACCTGTCAAGGTACCCTCCCTGAGCTCGCCTTCTCCCCAGCTCACCCACAGTTCTCTGGTCAGAACAGGAAAAATTCCAGTAGAGGAACAAGAATGAATTAGTACGATGCAGAGGGATAGAGGGGAGAAACGCAAGGCCCTCCACAGCGGGGGCAGCAAGCACATTCCATGTCCTAAAGCCCAAACTGAGACTCGACGTGGAGAGGAGGTGTGGCTGGAGGGCAGAGCACCCACCACTCCCTGTCTGATGCCAACAGCTGGGTCTCTCTGTTGGCAGCAGCACTCCCGAAGCATCCACACAGCGGCCAGGAAGGCCTGCAGAGGGTCTTGCTGGCCTTGGGTGTGAGAAGGAGGCCAGTTCCAGACAGAGTGGGGTTGGCTGGACCCAGAAAGGTCCCAGGGAGACAGTGAAGGAAGGAGGAAGAGACCTCAGGAGCCCTGCTAAGAAATCCAGGATTCCAGACCCAGCTTTTCTTTCTTCTGTCCCCACCTCTTTCTTCCCTTGAGTCTCAGTGCTGTCTTCAAGCTTTCCATCCTGCAGGAAGTGGTCTGTTCGCCATATTGAAACTGTCCCCCATGTCTTCCTCTTAACGAGTCAGGTTAAATATGCTGTAATCAAAGTAATAATACACCTGGGCTGGTTCTCGAGCAAACTGCCTTTTGTACTGCAATAGGACATTAATAGCAATTATTCTGCTTTGTAATTGGAGCTTTAAATACTAATTCAAACAGCCAGAGGAAAACCAATTAGTGCTAATTTATCTCTATGTGTTTTCCAGAGCTGGTGTCTGTCACACTGTGAAGAAATAGGTTGGTAATTAGTACAGTTGGGTGGTAGATAGAAGTAATTATCAGATTCTTTCATTTTTCTTTGGAAAAAAAAATGAGTAGGGGGTGGGGAAAACTAAGGTAGGTTCTATAAGTCTTTGTTCCCTTGAAGTTTAAAAGGAGGGCCCATGTTAGCTTTGAGATCCCAGCACCTGAACTGTATAGGTATTTCTGAGGGATAGGTGGGCCCTGGTGGAGGCTGCCTTGAAGGCCTTAACAAGGACCCTCCAACAGACTGGTTCACAGAGTTACTACCAGCAATGTTACAGTAATCAGAGCATGCCGATTGGTCTGGGGAAAGATCTGTGAGCCCCAAATAGCTGAGCACAGGGTAAAGGAGACAGCGGGGCCTGGGTCCCAGGGCAGCCTCTCAATCTCCAGCAGGTATGGCCTGGGTGGAGGCTCTGTACCCAGTTTCCCCATTTGTAAAATGGACAGACAGATGCCTAAGGTTGTTGTAAGGACTGAGTCAAATCAAATCATGTTTATAATGGGCCTAAAACCAAGTAATATAGTAAGTGTGAGTTACTGAGTGCTTACAGTTTGCCTGGGACTCTTCTAGATGACTTTGTATTATTATCTCTGACCCTCCAAGGCCACAGCTGATTCACTGTGTTAGTTTGTGTTCCTATTTCCTCTTCAGTCCACAACTTCCCGAGCTGTACAACTCAGGAGCAGTTATTAATTTCACTAAGCCTCGGTTTCCTCACCCATGTAACGGGGGTAGTAACTGGACCTTCTTTAAGGAGTAATTGTGATGATTAAAGGAGACGAGGGTTATAACAGCTCACAGCGCAGTAGCAAGCATGGAGCAGAGATTCCGTTATGTCCTTGCACATGGGTTTGTGGTAATCTATGCAAATCCTCTGGTTAAAAGGCAGATGTGATACTATAAATACGTTTTATTGACCAGTCCACAGGATTTAGCGAATGCCCAATGTGTCCTCACTACTGTGGGGAGCCTGCTCGCATCATTTAGAGACATAAGGCCAGCACACCCAAGACAACAGAAGATGGGATAACAATGGCACTTCACAGAGTTTCGCAGTTTACAAAATGCTTTCACGTGTATGTTTTCAATGTCTTTTCACAAGAGAGTGGGTTGGGAATTATTTGAATCCCCACAGGTGGGAAAAAGGAGCTCAGAGCATTTAAGTGATTTGAAGGAAGGGATGGAGTCAAAACCCAAATCTAGGCTTTCTGCAGCAAAACCCGCACGGGCACTCCCTCAATGCTTGTTGAATAGATGAGTAAGCGTGCTTTCCACTAAACCATATCGCCCAAGCTGCCAGCGGGTATGTAGTACTCCTGTGTGAGAAGCAAGGCTGATGAAGGAGAGGCGGGTGGAGGCACGAAAATCTTCAGAGGAGTGGTGGCCAGTGGCAGGGCCGGACAGCTCTGCTCCACCTGGGCAAGGTCTGGGGAGGTGCTGAATTAGTGGGCAACACTGAGAATTGGGAGATAGCATTTAATAACCTGGATGAAAGTCTGGCAACCCAGGCCGTCTTCTGTTCTCACAGACCCTACCCCACCCACACAGGGAACCTGACTAGACCCTCTAGGCACGTGAGGTATGATCTCTGAGCCCAGCCTCTATGGAAGAGCAGTATAAAGGCAGGGAAGGGGAAGAGGGTATAGAGGGTGTAGTTTTGTCAAAGACACGCGGAGGGGCCTGAACACACAGTGTTTGGGAATAGACTGGTCCGGCAGCTCTGGAGACTAAGTGTTAGGGAAGGATGGGGCCCTGGTTAATAAGGAGGCTTTCTTTGGCAACCACATGGCAGAGGGCAGGCTTGACCAGGGCCACCTCCTACAGCTGGTTGCTGCCCCTACAGAAGGGGCAGCCTGTCTCCACCCACCAGCCACTCACCTGGCCCAGAAGTTGCATCCACCCCAAGAAAGGAGAGCCTTCTTTCAATCACACAGAGGCACCCACCATGTGCTTGCCAAGCTGTGGGCTTCTACCCAGTGGGACACCTGTTTCCTGTGTCCCACTGGGCTGCTGGTGGCTTCCCTCAATTCAACGCGTTTCGAGGGCAGTATTTGAGAAGGTTAGACTGGCCAAGGTGACAGGGTGGACAGAGGGGAGTCAGAGAGACTGTGGGGAGAAGAGCGTAGACAAGGTGTCCTGGCAGGAATGGGAGACGTGGAAAGAAAGAAACGAGTGTAGGTATGAAACGTGGACAAGGGACTAACTGGGCATGGACTAAAAAAATAATAATAGCTAGCTATGGTGGGTAGAATTGTGGGTAATTTTAATTTTTTTCTTTTTAGTTTTTGGTATTTTCTAAATTTTCAACACTGAGCATATTTCTCTTTTATACTAAGAAAAACAATGAAACTTATTTTTAAAAAGGGAAGGGACATATGCTAGAGACATTTTGAAGGAAGAACTGACAGAATTTGATAAGTGACTAGATAAGGGTGATAAAGGAGAAAGATGAATCAAAAATAACTCCGAGGCTTTGAGACTGGGTGATAGGGGAACTGACAGAGAAAAGGAAGTTAGGTGGGGGAAGTCAGAGAGTGGGGGGATGATCTGTTCAGCTTCAGACTGTGAAGCCCAAGCTGCCGGCAAGACATTGGAGGTTAGAAGGTATTCACAGAGCTGGAGGGGAAGAAAGGAGAACTGAGACACAGAGAACGAGGGGCCAAGCTCCCTGGGACAGCCTGGGGTCAAGCATGGAGCTCAGGATATCCTCACCAAAACACTCGGTCCAGAGCTGCAGACCTGCCTGTCTCAGTAGGACCTTTAAAAGTGAGGCCCTAACACAGGACCCCAACGTTACAGCCAGCGCTCTGAGCTTTGGAAATGACCGCTTGGCTATGCAAGGAGAGAGAGCCCGAGGAAGCCAGGCCAGGAGGCCAGGGTGGTGTTAATGCTGACCGAGAGCCGGGCTAGGAGTGGAGACTATTAAGCCTGAGGCCCTGACCCGAGGCTGCGGGAAACAGAATATGCTGGCTGGGAGGTCCTAGGGGGTCCCAGTACCATTGGTAATGGTAACATAGGGATAGAAAGGCAAGAGCACTCATCTCTGCAGGACACAGGAGCCATTTCTCACTCTGAGAAGGGTTCTCCTGAATTCTAGTTCCCACCCACCCCCTTCAGCCCCAGTTGCCACAAATGCACTATCAGTGCCCAAAAACACATTCTGCCCGCTCCTGACCTGATGGTCTGCAGAGGTTTTGGACTTGCTGAAACCTCAGAGACCAAATGTCCCAAATCACACAAACACCCTCTAGCCTCTAGAACCATCGCCTCATATCTGCTGGTGCATAGACCAAGGTGGGTTTCCTGAGGCTCTTGGAGAAAGTTACATCCCAACTAGCACCATCCAGCAGCCAGCAACAAGCCTGCCACCTATTCCATTGAGGTCACCCCTCTTCCGGGCTCCATCCTCCCTGCCAGCCCCTCCTGAGCCAGCCCTTGGGCACCTGGCACCTCAGTGAACCACGTTGCCTTAGAAAACTCTGCATAGACTGAGCCTGAGGCCCCACCCGAGGCTGCGTCACTGTTTCCTTGGCAACAGAAGGGGTGGGTGAAAAGTAACCCACAAAGCAAACAACAGGAGCTCCACATGAGTGACTGGGACAGTCACCTCAGTATCTTGAGGCCACAAGGTTGGGAGGAGTCTGTCCATCTCCTCTCACTGAGGCTGCTCTGGGAGGCTGCCATAAGCCCCAAAACCCCAGGCAAGAAGCAATTCACAACATACTGCAGTAGCATGCATGCTCTCACTCTGCTCAGAGCTGTCTTGCCAGGAGAAATGAGATTATCACCCTTATCTCATGGTGAGGATCCCACCTCTGCATGCACTGGGCTCTAATGAGGCTGAGATGTCAGCCATGAAAAGTCACTAGCCAGGAGGAGCACAGAGCCAGCAAGAAGAGCTCATGGTCAGTCACTCCCGGTCACTGCCTGTGAGAAATGGCCTGATGCAGCCACAGCGCTCCCAGGGCTCCCACACGACACGTCCTCACCCACAATCCTAGCGCCTTTGCGGAACGTCCAGTGGGTAAACCCTGACAAGGGCATGCCTGATTCCAAAGTGCTTTTCAAAAATTTGTTTCATTAAGTTATAAATATATCCAGTGTGCAGATCTTAAGAATAAAACTTCATGATTTTCCCCAGTTCAGGCTGCTCGAACAGGTACCATAGACTGGGTGGCTTAATAAACTTACATGTATTTCTCACAGTCCTGGAGGCTAGAAGTCTGAGACCACAGCACAGCGTGGCGGGCATCCGGGTTGCGAATGGCTGACTTCTCTCTGTGGGCTCACGCGGAAGAGAGCAGGGAAGAGAAGAGCACGCGCTCTCTGTGACTCCCACAGGGCACTAATCCCAGTCATGAGGCATCACCCTTATGATCTAATCTTAATTACCTCCCAAAGACCCCACCTCCTAATACATGGTGGGATAGAGTTTTCACATATGCATTTTGTAGTGACACAAACAGTCAATTCATGACACATGTGATCACCCCTAAGATCAGAAAATGGAATATTTCCAGTGCCCTAAAAGCTCCCACACAATATCCATACCCCAAGGTGACACATCCGTTAGGCCTGTTGTTGAGTTGATGGTAGCCGTGGAATGAGTGCTTCTCTGCGCCTGGCCACTTGCACAGAGTGCCATCATGGCAGTCAGCCACGGTGTTGCAGGAGGCGGTGGTTCCTTCTTTCCTTTCACTCTGTAGTGTACCTAGCGCTTCTAAATTTCTCAAGGGCTTTCATGTTTGTGTTCTTCTCCAAGTCAGTGACTTGCAGCCATTCCAGCAGGCTGTGAGTGATGGGGACCTCCATGCCCAGGTTGTGCTCAATTCCAGAGTGCCCCTTTTTCTATCCCACTCAGGAATCACGTAGGAGTGCGAGTGGGTATGATGGTATCATGGGGATAACTTTGAATTCCCCCTAATTTACAAAGAAAGGGGGGATTATTCGAAAACTATGGCACTTTATTATTAGTAACATGTTTGTTTGTGATACATCTCACAACTGCTGGTACCACACCAACGTGTCACAGCTTTTAGGCTGAGAACTGCTAGCCTAAGTGGTGTGATATCAGGAAAAGGAAGGCCATTTCCTGCCCCCAAAATATCTGTTACCTCTACTTCTACTTACCACTGCTTCCCCTTTAGTTTCTCCCTGATTTATTGTGCTTTGTCAAACAGCCCCAGGGTCTTCTTTAAAAATGCAAGAGCTCCGAGGGGAGAGAATCCATTAAACCCATGATACCTGAGTGTGACTTAAGGGGAACTGTAAACTCCTTACACTATTTGGGACACTTTTTCCACACTTCCTCTCTCCATCCCATAATGAGGTCATGAGGATGATATTATTATCCCCATCCTGCAAATGAGGAAACTGAGGCTTGGGGAGATGAACTAACTAGCCTAAGGCCACACAACTACTATGCTGCAGAAGCATCATTCAAACCCAGTTTAGTCTTCTCTGAAGCCCATATTGAGAGCCAAGTGGGTGGGCAGAATGTAAGAGCAAGGAGAGAGAAGGGCATAGGAAGAAGAAGACACTGTGCTAAGGAGAAAAAGTGACACCAAGGCCATAAATCAAAGCATCAGAGGAAAAGAGAGTATGTTCCTATTGGATTTCGCATTCCCCCAGGCACTGCCACCCCAGAGCCGGCAACATGCACTGTTGGGGCGATCTGCCCACCAACGGCACCCATGCCCCCTCCGTTCTTAGTGACCACCAAGGCCACATGCAGAAATGCATCACAGGCACCAGGTCACATCCCTAGAGAAATGTGCAGAGGTATTCCTGTCTCTGAAGGACCAGTTTCCCCATGCACCTCTTGGGGTGCAGAAGAATGCCCATTGGGAACTTAATGGAGCATTAACTCCATGCCAAGCACCCTATGCATTATTTCAGTCACTACAGCAACCCTGTGAAATGGGTATTCTGAGGCCCCTTTAGTAAATGAGAATGCCAGTGTTCACAGACTTAAGTAAATCTCCACGAGGCTGCAAACTCCTTGAGGACAGAGAACATATCCATACTGGACATCACCGTTCCCAGCATCTATCACTAGGCCTGGCATATATGAGGTCCTACTTCTTATCGGTCACTCAGGAGTATGGCAGGTCATCCTGAAAAGCACGTCCCCATCGCCAGATGGCCTCGGCAGGACTGGGCAGAGACCCAGAGTGAGGGTGAGAAAGGCCTGGTTCTGGGAAAGGAGGTATGGGGGGAGCTTTTGGAGGAAGAGGGGGTATTTAACAGATCCATCGAGTTAAGCCAGCGAGCTGGCTGCCTGTGTCTGCTAGTGCAGACAAGAGTGCTTCCTCAATACCAGCTTGTACACTGCCCATCATCCCACCATATACATTTACTCCTTTAGATCTTAAATATTGAGGGTCGCAGTCACACAGTTCACCAGACCCACTCTGCACCAGACACTGCGTTAGGCTGTGAGATAACAAAATAGATAGAATGCCATGGTGTCCTCAGAGCCAAGAACAGAAGAGGCACCAAGCCCATGATTGCCACGATCTGTGGAGAGAGCCCACCCAGGGGAGGGGCTGACATGTGTGAGGCTCTCGGAATAGAACCTGGCACAGAGCATGGGTCAGATACGCAATACTCACACACACATGGACCAGGGAGTTCATACGTGATCCTGAAGCAGATGGGGGATCTTGTAGAAGAGGTTTTAGCAGGAGAACAACAAAGTCACATTTATTTCTATCATGTTAACTTTGGCAGCATCAGTGATGGGAAGGATGGACTTACAGAGTGGGCAGTGCATTCTGGGGGCTTCACATATCATTAGGTAGCAGCCTAGCCTATTCAATAACACCCCCACAGAGAATCACCTGGACTTGAGGAGAGACTGCTGTAGAAGGGGGAGGGGGCACTAAAGGAGAAGGTGTGTCCATACGAGTAGCCAAGAAGGCAGCCTTCTCCATTTGCACAGGGCGGAGGGGCTGTGGGTATGCAACAGAGTATTACGTGGGGGGGGGGTGCACATGTACACACACAGATGCACCCACGTGCACACACGTTTTCAGTTCAAGAATGAGGAGCTTTAAGAAAAAAACCCATCTGCTCAATGGAATCCCAGTCTCTCGTAACGAGCACAAGAGGCTGCGTTTGGTTAACGGACACACGGTGTGCGCTGGACTCAATCTCAGATTCACTGCCATATTTTTTTCACTCCTGATATATTTCTCTGAATGATTTCACATAAGGAGGATGGGCCAGATAAAGTTAAGTGAAGAACATGCGAAGAAACTGATGAACACTTTCCCTGGGAAAGATACTCTCTGAAGACACACCGTAAGGTCTGGAGTGTTAGATAACCCCTTGAGACCAGGAAACGGGTCTTTTTTACATCTTTCCTCTCCTGGCACTCTCTACTTGGTATTCAGGGGTCCTCTAGTGAAAGCTAAACAATGAGTGAAAGAACTAGTTGAAAGCAGTCATGTAGGAGAAAAATTAATCTTGGCAGACCTACAGCCATGGCAGTTTATTCTGAGGAGAGAGATGAACTTCTTAACAATAATCATAGCTAACCTTAGCTTTGTCGGTTGGTGCTGCTTGCCATGTGTCACCTCCTCTCATCCTCACAAAGCCCTGGAAAGCCCTGTGCCTGCCTTCCAGGGCTTTGTGAGGATGAGAGGAGGTGGAAACAAAGCAATATGAAGTCACCTAGCCAAGGTCATATAGCTGGGACTTGGCAGTGCAGGATTTGAACCCAGGTCTTCTGGCTCCAGCACACACTGCTCTTAGACACTTACTTCTGACCTTGAGAGCCACACGATGATGATCTGACTGCTATCGGACGGGTCACCAATCTGTCCACAACTGGAGGAACGAGAGCCCAAAATGGACAAGTCTTGGTAGAGGACATCGTAAAAGGGACTCAAGCAGCCACCAGAGGGCTGGACTAGATGACTTTCCAGACTTCCTCCGGCTCTCAGAGAAGATACCTGTGTCTCCATCCATTTGAGCTGCTATAATAACTACTTTAGACTGTGTGGCTTAAGAAACAAATGTTTATTTCTCAGAGTTCTGGAGCCTGGGAGTCCAAGATCAAGGTGCCGGCAGATCCAGTGTCTGGTGACAGTCGCCTTCTCCGTACATCCTCACGTGGCCAAGAGAGCAAAGAAGAAGCAAACTGTCATTTCACTTCTATAAGGGCACTAATCCCATCATGAGAGCTACACCTTTGTGACCTCATCACTTCCCATCACCTCCCAAAGGACACCCTCCAAATTCCAAAACACTGGAGGTGTTTTGGGGGCGGACACAAACATCCAGTCCATCACACTCTGTCTTTTTATCCTTTTGTCCTTGGTCATTCTTGCAAGGAAAGAGTTGCTCAGAGTTAGTTACTCTTTTTGAAGTGGAAAGAACTTTGGCTGGGGGTCAGGACCCCAGGTTCCAGCCTGAACTGCAGGCTGCTGAATGATATTAGGTGAATTAAAAGCCTGCTTAGTCGAGGTTCCTCAGCACAAAACAAAGAGGATAGGAAATCTCTAATCCCTTGAACTCCAAGATCCCACAGTTCTTTGATTTGGTGTGGGGGAGGAAAAGGAAGATTATGGTAGGGAGACGGGGCGCCACTTTGCTACACAGAAGTAACTCTACCTCTCTGGGACCCTGCAGTCCCTTTTATCTTTAGAGGCATGATAATTGGAGGTCTGACCAAGAAGAAACCAGTTGGGTCAATAGCAGGCTATCTATCCCCACGGAACTTGGCCTTTTCCTCCCTTCAGAACTGAGAATCTGACAGTCTAGGGCATCTCAGAATTGATCGTGCTTTTTCTCAGCCATAGGCAAGGGCTAGTGTCAGAATTATCCAGAAAAACCCATGGAGCAGAATTCTGGGTACATCTGTAGATAGGCATTTTGAAGGACCACCCTGCGTTTTTGCTGGAATGCTCCCTGCCACATGGTTTTCCACCCCCTTGTTGCTTTTATAGATATATATTTATATACATATAAATATCTCCTTCCCTGAGGGACAATGAAGCTCAGCCAAGTGGGAATTCAGTGTGATCCAGTGGAATTTGTTACGAAGGAATTTCTCTGGGGTGGGGAGCAGGGATTATGTATTCAGGACATCACCTGGTTAATAAAAAATTGCACAGCTCCCAGGAACACATAAGATTTCCTTTCTTTTCTTATTTTTCCTTTAAATAAAGAAGGGTATATCATTTCTCCTATTTTTGCCAATTTAAACTGAGATTTTTTTTTTTTTTTTAGTCGATAAGCAAATAATAGTAGGGGTTAAATAATTTGTTAAAGGGTGGAGGTTAGAGAGGAGTTGGGGTTGGAGAGGGGGCTGGGGAAGCTGGAATCTGCCAGGAGCAGCAATAAATGCAGTTATGCCTCAGGCGTAATATATCAAAGAAAATATAATGCATCCAGCTTAAAACTAATGATTGCCATATAATTAGATGAGAAGCATTGTGCTATAAATGTGTATTCTTTAGCGTGCTGTGATTTTACTGTAAAAAAAAAAGAGAGAGAGAGAGAGCGAGAAAGAAGGAGACAGAAAAACACAGAGCCCAGCAACATACTATAAAAAGAACCTTCTGTTGACTTCTCTACTGTTTAGTATTCCTTGGCTGTTCTCCCTTGGGAGTGTGTAATTAGTACTTTATGAAGAGTACATTTAAAGCAGTTTAATATTCACCTCATTCAATCTGAAACAATGTGATCCATGCTTAGACAAATCAGTGCTCCTTGCTGACATAATCTGTCAGAACATTACCTCTGAAAAGACCTTTCAAGAGGTTTGGATGTTAATTAGTTGTCTATCATGTATAAACAGAGCAGTGAGCAGAAGGGGCTCCGACAGGCCAGAGGGATACGTTGGGAAATGCATTTTGTATGAACGTGGCTTGCAGGGGGGTCTCCTCACTCTCTCCGCCTCCCCTACACCCCCGCCTTCCCTGTGCCAGCAGCCACATGCGCTTTGGACGTCTTCCGGGCGAGAAATGAGCTTTCCGGTTGGCTTCAAGGGGCACTACCAGCCCCCAAAGGGGACTGTGAACACTAAAGGGGCTCCCTACATATCGCACCACCACCCCTGCCCTGAGACCTGGTGCCTCCCCAGAACAGGGCCACCTGCAAGGTGTAACAGGAAACATGAACTCTCAGGCCCACCTGGGCTTAATGGGAGGCTCCAGGATTCAGAGCCCAGCTGGGTCCCACCCCTGTGGATGGAGAGGGCCATGAGGAGATGGAGAAGGCAGATGTCCTCATGCACACCTGCCTGCTCACCTGAGCTCTCCTTCTCTGGGAAGCCAGTCCACAGGAAACAGAGCTGCAAATGTAGCACAAGAGACATATACAAGGGAATTCACACACAGGCAACTTCCTTTATATCCGGGACCCACAGAATGCCCACCAGGTTCCAAATCCTAAGACACATAGTCTAGGCCATGCCTGCAGGGTGAACCTATGCCAAAGTGCGTCCTGCAAGGCCCAGGGTCCAGGCTTTGCCTATATGAGCTATAGGGCTTTGAACTAGCTCTCCTTCACTCTAGACTTAGACTGCCCACATATGAAGCACTTCTTGGCATATTAGAGAAGCTTATTAAAAAGTGGGTCGGGGGGTGGCTCCATAGTGTAGCGGTTAGCACATCTGCTTTACACGCAGAAGGTACTGGGTTCATGCCCCAGGTGGAGCCATGGACCATACCCCAGGTGCCCCAGGCCCCAGGTGCATGCTGCGAGTACATGAAGGGAGACACCCGCCTTCAGAGATCCAGTTCTTAAAAAAGGGAGATGGCAACATCTGTAGGTCAGGGGTAGAAAGGGGAGGGAATTAAAGAGGGGGGAAAGAAAAAAAAAGAGGTGGGTTAGGACATATTCCATCGTTCTTGCCAGGCCCATGATTCTAAGATGGCGTGGCAGCTGGCAGGAGGAACCTCCCTCCACAAGGGCCAAGTGCCCTCCACTGGCCCTTCAGCTGTCTCCCCATACAGGTCCTCCTTTCCCCACCTTCTTTTAAGTGGCCTCAACCCCCACAGCCTCTTTATTCAACATTCATTCCATAAGTGTCCACTAAGCACCTACTATGTGCATTGTATTGTGCTACATTCTAGGGCAACAAAGCTGAATGAGTTGTGGTCTCAGTTCATGATGCATTTACAGACCCATAAACAATTATTACAGTTCAGGGTAATTATAAGTAGTGTTAGGAAGGCAATATAATTTCATGGTTAAGAGGGAAGGCGCTGGAGTCAAACTGCCTGGATCCAGATCCCAGCCTTAACTCTTAGCTAGGTGACCTTGGACAGGTTCTGAACCTTGGTTTCCTTGTGTGTAAAATGGTGGTAAGAATATCTACCTTATAGATTTGGAATGTTAGAGATAATTCAATAAAGCTCAAGACTTGAGATGTAGTAAGTGCTTAACTAATGTTTGCCCCCTCCCCATCTGTGCAACAATAAGAAAGAGCTCAGTCAAAACGCCTGGAGGTAGAAGAGGGAGGTACTGTGCCTAGGGAGACGTAGAAGGCTTCTTTCTTACAGGAGGTAAGATAGAGGAGCAGTGCATTATAGGTGGGAGGGGATGCAGAAATGAGCAGGGTGTTTAGGATATGCAGATATGGTGCTTGTACTTCAACTGCTGTGAGTTGTTGTCATAACCTGGGAGACTGGTCCCAGGTAAGCCCTTCAGAAACAGCCATGAGATATTACAAGGTGTCCAGAAGGGAGGTCTCCAGTTTCTATGGCTGAGTAACAATGGGATTCTTCCAACAGCCAAGGAGCTAGTCACTTCTAGCCCTGTATTTCTCAAAAAGGAAGAGTTAAAGATCTCAAACACCCCTGGCTTGGGTATCCAATCAAAGCTGAACCCCCGGGCAGAGCTAGATTCACAGCGAGGCAGCAGGACTGCTGACTTCGGTCTGTTCTCACCTCGCTCCGGCCACTCCATCCATGAGCTCTAACCCCACGGCGGTGCCCAGGCCTGCTAAGGATGGCACGCAGCCTCCAGCACAGCCCTGGAAGAGAAAAGACCCTCGGTATATGGCCGCTTTTATTAATGGAAGGCGCTCGCTCTGCCCATATCTTTTTCAGAACTGCTGTCCTCTGGTTTTTCACTTGAACAAAAAGCCAGAACTCAAGAGGACCAGGTAATCCTCAGAGTCCTCGTGACAAAGCCCTGGGTCTCCTCCGGGTCCCTTCTAGCGCTACAGAACCCAGACCTGACTTCTGCCCAAGACAGAGCTGGTGTGGGACACAGGTCTCCAACTCTCACAACCAGCCCCTCAACACAACCCAGCTCTTCTTTTTCTCATGAAACCTCACGCCTCTCCCCTCTGAGGCAAGGCTTTGATCACCTTCCAAAATATCCGAGGTGCTGGGAGGGTACTATCCTCCCTGCCACACCGGGACGAGGCAGGCCGGCCCTGGGTCCTGCATTCCCTTCCTCTCATGGAACAGTGAGGATGGCGATATCGGCTCCCATCTATCAGGCGTCTGTCATAGGGTGGGCCTTTTATATGTAGTACCCTTGCAACAGCCCTCTGAAGTAGGCACTATTACAGCCATGCTGAGGACAATTAAACTAAGTCCAAGGGAGGTTAAATGAGTGACCCGAAGGCAAATAGCCAGGCATGTGCCAAACTGGGGTTCTAGGCCTTTTCTGTCTATTTCCAGCTCCTACCCATCTTTACACTAGACTGGGGGCAGCAAACTATAGTCCACAGACCAAATTAGCCTGTTTTTGTAGGACCTGTGAGCTAAGAATGGTCTTTACGTTTTTATAGAATTGTAAGAAAAGAAAGAACATGTGACCAAAATCCTATGTGACTCAAGTATTTGCTACCTGGGCCTTTGCAGAAGGTTTGCCGACCCTGCACTAGGACCCAGGGAACATTCGATTTGATGCCGGACGCTGGGTACTAGACATACATACCAAGCAAAAAAGCCACAGTCAGGAAGATTGACACCGGGACGATCCTGCTATGTAACCCATAGCTCCAAAACCATTTTTAAAAAGGTCTTTAGTAGAGAGGAAATCAGGCTAAAGGGAACACCAGTAGTTTCTCTCTGTGCAGGCTTTATAGTTTATGATGGCATATTTCACACACAATGTCTGTTTCATGTAGTTAGCATCCCTATTTTTGAGTGGAAAATGGAAAGGCTGAGAGATAAGATGACTAACTGAGAGGCCCTGGTGAATATCCTCCCCAGGCGCCATGACCTGGAGGCCAGCGTTCTTTCCATCACACCACCGCTGCCCCTGCGCCCAGGGCATCTGGGAGGGAGAGCTGGGATGTAGAGAGAGAGGCAGGGCTGCAGGAGACCGGCCGCCAGGGGAGCAATTGTGGGGACCGTTAGTCCCAGCTGCCTTCCTCTTTTCATACAGATTGAATTTATACGCATCTCAGATTTCCTTTTTCAACACAAGCCCAAGTATCTTGGAGCTGTTTCAGCCACTGAGTCAGCCCTCAGGAAAAGCACCCCAATTTGCTGTATCTTGGGGGAGTGATTCTAGCTCATATCCGTCCAGCTAAATAACAGTCCCAGCTCTTCCACCAGCTGTCTGTGTGACCTAGGGCAGGCCACTGTCCTTCTCTGTGCCTCCCTTTCCTCCCTGGGAAATGCAGTCAGTGATCCCACCCCCACCCCCTTAGCCCACATGGGCTCTGTGAGAGTGAATGAGGTCATGTCTGTGTGCTGCTTGGCGGGAGGAAGCCACAGGAGGAGTACAAGGTAGTGTTTCTGGGTCTAGCTGGGCAGTTGCCATGAAGTTGCTACATGTATAAGCATTTCAAAGGCCTTGGGAACCAGTCTTAGGAATGCTATGGGCAGGCAGTGTGTGAGAACCAGCTCAGGCTTCCAAGTCATGGAGCCCTGAGTTCAAAGCCCAGTTCAGCCATTTTCCGGCTTTGGCAAACCACCTGATCACTTTTAGCCTCAGTTTCCTCACCTGTAAAACAAGAGTAATCCCAACCACTGAGAACTGTTTGGTTAAGGATTAAGTAAATAACCCCTGGCGCTCTGATCGTGAATGCTGCGGCCCATCAGAACTGCTTTTTAGTTCGCTCTGTGAACTGTGTCCACATAAGTGCAAATGCCCTCCATCCATGTCTCCCTCCGGCAGCACTTAGGGATGAGCACACTTAGGGATGAGCTGACTTCTTACCAAGCACTTCTTCTGGAAAAAGAAAAGTGAGAACTGAGGCAGTGAGCACAACCCTCTCCCAGCATCACCAGGCAGCCTGTGATCGCGAGGCCAGGGGTCCAGGGCCAGGGGACTGGGTGAGGCCAGGTGTCCCCTGGAGCTCTTTCTCCTTGGGAAGTGGTACAGAGACGCCCCTGAATTATAAGCCCAACAACAAGCTGAAACTCTCAGCCTGGCCACTGTCCAAGGCCAGGCAAAATGAAGGGCCTACAGCAAACGGCTGTTGGGGAAAGACATAAATGAACTCTCTGCCCAGCCTCTTATCATAGGGCAGGAGGGGACACATGAAGGTGAGGACTGGATGCACATGGAAAAGGTCTAAGTGGAGGGGAGTGGTGACAGGGCCGTGACTGAGGTTGGCGGGGTGAGGACAGGGAGAAAGCTGAGAGATCCATCCAGCAGAGGGGGTGAGAAGCAGCCACAGACTGGCCGAGGCCTCGTGCAGCTAACAGCAAAGCTGCCGAGCCAATCTGGCCCAGGCGGTCTGCATTAGTCACCAGTTTTGACAAGGAGTTAAATGGGTTACATAACAGCCTCCCTCTCTCTCCATTAGCTCCCCTGAGCTGGGCTTTCAGGGTGAAGGGTCTGGAGCAGGGAGGGTCACGATCTGGGAGCCAAAGGGCTAAGGTGCCTGCACGAGCCCTCCCCCGGCCTGCTCCAACCCTGCAGGGCCAGAAGGAGGCGCCAGCCATTCACCTCCTGCCTGAGTCTTTGCCACTGGCCTCCCAAACAATCCCACACTAGTCTTGCAAGGGAGGATGCCAGGCGTTAGCAGGGAAAATGCCCCCAGATAAGGAGTTACTATGTTTCTCAGCTCTGAGCACTTCCAGTCCACTTCCCCTACTGAATTTATTATACTGCATCCTCATAACAATTATCAGTAAGCATTTAGTGAGCATCTTAGGTTGTGGCCCTACTCAAGGCACTGTCAGGGCTACAAAGATGAGTTTGACACAGAAGTATAGCAGCAGAAGGGGTTTGGGATGCTAATGCCTGTTCTCCAGAGAAGAGAATACTCTCACACAGAGGAGCTCCGAGCCACTGGGCCCACTGCCTTCTGAGTCAGACTCAACCTCTTTGTGAAGGTTGGAGTAACCCGCCTTGACGTGAGATATGCCCAGTATGGTGCAGGCTTCTTGTGACCAGATTTTCTTGCTGATTTACTCATCCGCTGCACATGGATAAATGAAGAACAATAAATGATTAACAATATTAATAATGGGTGATGGCGATAATGATGATGATGATGATGACAATGACAAAAATAATATTAGAGACGAGTATATGTGTCCTGTTTGGGCCTCAAGCCCTGGGACTTCAATCCTTCCTTCCTCCCCACTGGCACTTCGGTTACACTCACTAGATAATAGGAAACAGGAGTAGAAGCTTGAGGATCATTTAAGAATCATTCACGCAGATCTGGCTCCAGGCAGGACTCAACTAACTCATTTAGGAAGAGTCACCATTGCAGTGACAGCAGGGAGCAAAGGAGTCGATGAGTGGGGCAGGGGCTCCTTAGGCCCTTCCTCTCTTTCCCAAGCCTAAGCTAAGGGGAAGTCCCCAGCCCAGGCTCTCAGGGGACAGAGAAAGCATCGAGGGCCACATTCCCCACTCATCATTCTACCAGGTTTATGACAACTAAGAGCTGGAAGAGACCTCAGAGGTCATCTGGTCAAGCCTTCCCATTGTACAGAGGAGAACACTGAGGCCCAGAGAGGAGAAATGACTTGCCCACAGCCACATAGCAGCAGAGCTGGGACTCCAGTTCCCATCTCCTTTTATTACTGTGAAAACCAGACAGAGATGATGTGTGGATGGATGTGGGGAAACTATTGACCTTCCCTATTGCAGAGGTTCATAATTCCTGCCTCTCTGGCTGGACACCAGGCAGGTTTGCTCAGAGGTAGGAGCGACTGCCCCAACCAGGACATGTGAATGGCCAGGATGCCAAGTCAGTGTGTACAGTTTCTAGAACAATGAGCCTTACCTCTCTGCTTAGCTCCCTAAAAAAGAGCTAACAGGGTCAGCTGCCCTCAGGCCTACAAGCAAATTCCCGATGAGAAGTCCACCCAACTTCTATCTCCCAAAGATCTCTTGGAGTGTCTTCTTGAAATAAACTTTCCCAGTGATAGTTGAAGCCAATTAGAGAAAATCAAGGGATTAAATAGGAAACCTTGAGTCGTTTTAGGCTCAGTCAACAAACTTCTGCTCTGTGAGGATTTAATGATGAAGGAGACAGGCTGTCTCTGCTCTTCGTACACCTGCAGTTTAGTAAGTAAGACAAAAAAAGGAGCAGTTACCTCAGGAACTTGGATCATTACCCTTGGGGAACAAGCAAGAAGGGAAGGCCGTCCATTTAGTGGGGAGGTGAGGGTCGGGCAGCTTCACAGAGGAGGAGGCACCAGACCCTGGGCACTCTGGAGCCATGAAAAGTCGTCAGTTGCCCATCCTGAGCAGATGCAATTTGATCCATTTACTTTCATTTTTCACATCACCCTTCGTCCCTTCTCTCCCCTAGAGCTCAGGACATTCTTCTTCACGTATGAACATATCCCCTCAGCAACCCCTAGCTCCAGCCTCTATCTTCAGACTTTCCTCTCCCATCCTTTTCCCCATTTGGGACCCAAATGCAGCCCATCCCTCATCAGTGAACAAGTAGACTGGGCTTAGAGATTGAGGGGAGGGGCCCCACCACAGTAAATCCAGTCAGACGTGCTCTGTTCCCTGCACAGCTGTCCCAGCAGCCTATCTGCACTCACTTCCTGCTTCCCACTCCAGCCCCTCACACCTCCCGCACAGGGGCAGGGAAGTCTGGTCCAGAAGCCAATGTTGAGGCTGCCGCCAGACAGAAAAGCCTGTGGGCCCGGATCATCCTCCACCACCCTCCACCACGGGGAACGGTGGCCTGGGCAGACTGCAGCAAAGTGGCCACTCTGGAGGTCTCCACCTCTGAGCTCAACCTCAGCCTCTTGGCAGCTGAGGGAGGTGCCCAGCTCTCCCGTTCTCCCAACATCATTTGACCACATGAGATACACTAACAATATTGGGGATCTGGTGTCAATATTTTGTCAAGACTAAGAAGTCTGCTTCACTCTGGCTAGGTATCCCCAAGGGAAGAAAAAAGTATTTTCAAAAAGATGTCCCAGCTAAAAGTCCATCCACATGCCTTGAATCATATATTCCTTGTGGAAATCTATGAAATCCATGTGGCTTCCCTAGTTTTGATGCTGGGAGGTGGGAGGAAATGAGAAATCACCTGAGGAGGTGAATTCTCTGGAAACCTGCATGTTTCTAGGGTGCTCATACCTCTCTCCTGGCTCCTGAGCAGGGCTCCCACTCTCTGGAACTGTAGGGATTGTGCAGGCAGCTCCCACGGGCCAAACACTCCTTAAGGCCAGAAACCATAGACTCTGTACATAGCAGGCACTCAGCAGGAGTGTTCTGAGCTGGGCTGCCAGGCTACTCGCAGGCCACATGCCTACACCAGCGCAAGTGGGAAATCTGAGTAACCTTCTCAGTCTGCTCTCAAGGAACTCAAACTGGGCAGACAGGAGAAGGAGAGACCTAGCAGCAATATGTCTTAGTGATGGAGAATGGGGACAGGAGCATTGGAGGAATGGGATATGCGAGAACAAAATTAACAGATATCCCCTACTCAACACAGAGCCTTTTCTTTAATACTCTGTTCAAATGCAATGGGAGTTAGGCAGAGAGATGATAAATTGTTTGCTTTTCCTGGAAACAGAAATGTCTTAGGAGTGTATGCAAGCCATGGAATCCTTCATGTACTGAACAGTGGGATTGCAGGGTGGGAACCAGATTCTCCAGGTAGAAATGAGCCCCAGAACAAAGGCTGGTTGCTCAGAACAAGAGCAAAGAGCTCACCCAAACTTTCCAGGTACAAGAGAGGCCTGCTTCCTTGACCATCATTTTTAAATGAGAGGAAGTTCCGATTCACTCTACTCTCCCCGCTACATCCACAGACACACACAGCCTTTGGGTATGACTTTAGGTGAGGGGCAGTGCTGATCTTTCTGTCCAGCTGCAAACTCATTAACCATGGGCTTTGATTCAGGTGTTTTTAAATTGGCCCTTAAGATGAGCTGCCTCAGGGTGACAGGACAACCATAGACTTAGGTTACTTTATTTTCAAAGTGTTTTTGCTAAGTAGCTAAGACAGATATTTTTCTTTCACAAAGATATTCATGTCATTACTGTTCACTCTGCAAATCTAGCCACTGTAACTGTGATGGAGTCCCTGAGATTCAGGTCCAAGCCTGAAAACTCCGATTACCTGATAAATCTGTGCCTAATACAACAGAAAGAGAAGATGGGATGAGTAGATGGCTGCAGATGAGACGAATGGATGACATTCGTGCAGGAAGGTAGGCTGACAAGCCAGTAGCAGGCAGAGCCCAAGTGCCCTGTTCTTATCCAGGACCTTTGAGGCAGGCGGTTTGGCGAAAGGAGGCGCTCTGCTGTTTTAAGAATAGTAATTTATGCTCAATCTCTAACCTGTGGTTTTAAATAAGAGCAACTCAAAGCTTTCCTTAAATACAAATATATAGCGTGCGCGCGCGCACACACACACACACACACACACACACACACGTGCACACTCCTCCTCTTCCTCCTCCTCTTCTTCTTCCTTCTCTTCCTCCTCCTCCTCCTCCTTCTCCAAGATAAGGCTCCTTCCCACCAGCCAGCCAATGACTGGGGCTCTCTCTTTTACTACAGAACTAATAGAATGGGAAAATCCATATTCACATATTCACCTGGATTCTTTCACTAATTCATCATGACAGGGAAGCCCTAAGATGCACAGATGTTCCTGAGTATCAGACTCAAGTTCCCCAAGGCAACTGGGGCTCAGAGGGAAGGGATTGGGCTTTATTCTGACTACCCTATAAGAGTCACGGAATGTCTTGTGGGCCCTTAGATATCCCCAGGTCTCATACAGGCATAACAGCATCCCAAGGCTTCTGAGGCGACCTCAGCCTTTTCTCTCCTAATCTTAGGATCTTAGTTTGGGATGGCCACCCTCGCTCACTCCCAACCCTATCTAGAAGCAGGAGCCATGACCTTGGAACCTTTGCAGCATGGATCCCTGGGACAGATTTCACAACCCAGCACTGAGTTTTACTACAAGTTTCAGACAAAGAAGGTGTGTCAGAGTCGAGAGCATGCTTCTGCCCGCTGCGTGGGCATCAAGTTCAGTACCTTCTTGTCAACACTTGAATGTGTTGAACATCACTCACAAGGGCATTCTTTAAGAAACCTATTAACTTAATTACCCAGGCATTTTTTTCTCTCTCCCTCTGTCCGTGCATATCATATAAAAATTTGGCTCTCTTCCTTTCTGAGATACTTTTGATGTAACTCCTCTCCCCTGGCACAATACCATCTTGTTTACTTCTCTACAGTTAGTCAGGATGGCTGCACTGTACAGACTGACTCGTTTGCTGAGGTCTTAGCATTGAACGAAGCTATGAGAGAGCAATGTGAGCTCTCGGGATGGGAGGATGGGTCATATGGCATCTTCCTTCCTAACCGCCCAGCAGGAGTAGAAATCTAGAGGAAGAGAGCAGGGGAGGAACAAACCAAGTTCCATGGGGTAATTGAGGAACCCCTTCCTCCCTTCCTATAGAAGGTACGAGAGAAAAACCACCAGAGATGCAGGTCAATCAACAGACGTTTATTAAACTCCAGCTGTGTGCCCAGAACCATCCATCTGCCCAGATGAATTGCACATTCGAGCTCCTAGAAAAATAAAAGAGTTCATTTGTTACAAATCATCTCATACTGGGAATTAGGAGAACGAGGTTCTAGACCCTGCATGTGGTCCTGTGGTGCTGAGGCCCTGAATTGGTTCCTCAGTAAAATGCAGAGGGTGAACCTCACTAAGGGATTTCCAAACTCCCTTTCGTTCTCGTCATCCATGGCTCTCCCGTGCTCCCACAGCTGTCTGCAGCTACCTACCTAGATGGGGAATCTAATCAAAGGAAGAGAAGGCATGGCAATGATCAGACAGAGAAGCAAACGGGTGCCATCTCAGAGTTGATCCACATGCTGTAATGGTGGTCATGCCCTGGGTAGTGACTCCCCTGTCCAGGGAGAGAGGAGATGGGTGGAAGCAGTAGCTGGGGATGGCAGGGGGTGGTGATGAGCCCAAGGATATGGCTGTGCTCCTAGGGCTGACATCACATAGAGAGAACATTTTGCCCACAGATTTAAGCAAAAAGAGCTACACAGAGGCCCTCAGAGATGTCTGAGGGAAATGCCAACCACCCAGACCTGAGGCTCCCCCTCATCATACTGTGTGAAATCAGGGCACCAGCTACAACAAGGAAGGAACACACCCTATAGCTTCTTTGCCAAGGCCTCGTGTAACCAAAGGGCAACTTGCAGACCCTTCCAACCATCCCCGCTCTTTTTCCTATATCTAGGGAAGCAAAAACCCTGAAGCAAATGCAGAAACTTCAGCAGAGCTCTGTGAGTTACCCAATTCAGTACCCGTATTCAACAGTTGGACCCACACCGCCAAACTCTCAGTGAACCAGCATAGGTGCACAGAGCCCAGGGGCATGATACGCTAAGTCTCCCGTGTGGAATTACAGAGTTAGAAAGGACCCAACAGGCCCTCTGGCCCACCTCCCTGCCTCCAGGCTGGTCTGCTTCTAAGTCATTCACTTGCAGTGGCCTCTCTGTCCTCCTGGAGTGCACAGCGATGGCAGAGAAAGACCTAGTGTGCATTCAGAGCCACACAGACTTTGAGTCAGAGAGGCTTCACTTTTCCCTGGAAACTCTTGTTTGTGGGAAACCTCAAGACTATCTGAAGTTGTTTCTACCCACCTCTCTGACTCAGAGCTGATTAAAGCCTGGTGACCTCTGGTCCACGCCCCCCATTCTTTGCTCACCCCAGCGACCACCTCCATCTGTGTGCAGTCTTCAACAGAAGAATGTTGGGGAGGGGCACTGCTGCTAGAGTCCCGGGATTTGACCCTAAGCACAAGAAGACTGGAAAATTAGGATCACAGGCCCTCAGTGCCCTCTCCCGCAAGGCATCCAGCACAGTTTCGCTCTGATGCAATTCTCTGCCAGGCGGGTTCCGTGACCCAGGATCCCCGAGGCTTGGGCACCTTCCGGGGCAGAAGAGAAGGCACCTCTTCTCTCCACACTGTGACCATGTCCCACCACGGACTGGCTGGTGGGCTTCTCTCCCCTCCCCCAGATGGCTCATCTCAGGGTCCCTCCCACCTCAACCACAAGCTTATGGCCTCCATCACACCTCACGCCGTCACACCGAGGGAGCCTAAGAACAGCCCTCCCTCAGGGGATCCTCCTTTCTGTCCAGATATGACAGAGACTTGGATGGGTGGAAAAGCAGCAAAGGCTAATTTATCTCCTTTCACATACCAGTGTGTGTATGTATGTGTGTGTCTGTGTCTGTGTCTGTGTCTGTGTCTGTGTCTGTGTCTGTGTCTGTGTGTATGCGTGTGTGCGTGCGCATGTAAATCCAAGTTATTCAAGTTGACTAAAAGTCAAAGCATTGCGTAAGCCAGGGCCCAGGTCCAGGCAACACCCCTCGTCATCCTCCCTCCGCCCAAGCTGGAACAGACATCCCTCCAATGCCAGGCCCACAGCTCTGCGAGAAGCATGCATGCGGCCTGGGCTTCTGCCCCAGTGTCTGCATGTGCACGCATACACACAGACTCACACATTCCCTGAGAAAGCCCCCAGGGCCTCTGTGGGAAGGCTTTCCGGGAGACTTTTATGGCAAAAGAGGAAGTCTGGGGCATCACTGGAACAGCTCCCCTGGCCAGGAAGCAGGCTAAGGCTGCCAGCAGTGCAGGCAGGCTGCAACCTTCCCCTAAGGATGAGCCCTTAACCTCTTTCCTAGTCCCAGGGTGCTCGGTTAGGCAGATTAGTCTCATAAGCAGGATCCCCTAGGGTCTCATTGCTGCCCCTCATAGCCCCCTCCCCTCATGTGCACACACATACTTGAGCGCATGCACACACACACACACGTACACACACACACACACGTACACACACACCGCCTGCCCTGCTGCTCATACTCATTCAGCCAGATCTGACCAGAGCAGGTTCTGGCTCAAAGAAGTACAGAACTTAGAGTTGGAAGGAAACCTTGAGGCCTGCAAGAAATTACCTTCATTATTTTATTGAGATTCACAGATCCAGTACCCAAGGTCATCTAGCTCCAAGGCTGGAACCCAGGCCTCTGGGGCCTCTCACAGGTGGCAGACCAGGAAGCTAAGTGTAAAGGCACTTGGGAGAGGGGTCAGGGCCCAGACAGGGTGGGGGTGCCTTCAGGGACCTCCTGGGAGTCCAGCATGCAACGTCCTTTAGAGCTCTGTTGTCCAGTTCAGTGGCCGCTAGCACATATGCTTACTTAAATTAAAATTAATTAAAATTTAATAAAATGTTTGATGCAGCATTAGTTACACCAAAGTGTTCAATAGCCACATGTGACCAGCAGCTACTGTGCAGGACAGCCCCGAGCTGGAACATTTCCATCACTGCTGAATGTCACGTTGGACAGCACTGATTGGAGGCAGGCAGACTGCGGGGAGCAGGTCTGAAGGAACTACTTCCTGATGGAGGAACGGGGTCCCCTGTGAAGGGAAGAGAGGAGGACAGAGGAGAGGAAGACAGGAGTGAAGTAGAAGAGCCTGGACAGAGGAGAGAGGGCAGAGGAGGAAGAGGCTGGAATAAGACAGAAGGGGAAGGAAGGGAAGGGAAACACTGTGGTCAAGATCTGACCAACTGTTCCTGGTCTGGGGGGCCTGACACTGTCCCCTGACCCTTCTCTGGAAGGGCCAGAAAACAGAATCACAGACCCACAGCCAGGGGCCACAGAAACAGCACTGGGTCATTTTCCAGACCTAAGAGCCTGACCTGTCCCCAAAGTGAGCAGCCCTTGTGCCTAGGGTGAGTCTATCACCCAGGGCAGCTCCCCAGCTGAGCACCTGGTTTCACAGAGAGGTGGCCCTGCTCCTTCTACTGGGAGGGGTCAGCCAACAGGGATGGCCCTGTGGCCCTTTCATGGTTCACTGCAGCAAAAGTATTTCTTGGAAAAAAAGGGAGGGAGGGAGGGAGGGAAGGAGGGAGGAAGGAAGGAAAGAAAGAAGGAAGGAGAATCTAGTGAAATGAGAATGTTTCCCCTGCTACAAGTTACAAGTTGGGTGCATTTTTCAAGCTGGAGGACAACACCTTGATTCAATTTCAAAGAACGAGAATCCACTTTGTCACTTCCTTCCACATTCTTCTAAGCAAGCATTTGAGAGACACCACCAAGTTGGGCAAAGAGCACCATATCTGAAATCAGAATATCTGGGTTTAATTCTAGTTCTACCACATAATTACCTGGACGAGTTGCTGCCCTCCCCCAGCCTCAGTGTCCTGCCTTGCAGGGCCATTGGGATGACCAAATGGACAGATGGATATGGATCTCATGGACAAGGCAGGCACTCAGTGCAGGCACTTACTGAACAACTTCCTCCTGCCACAGGATCAGGAAATGGACAAGATTCACTAGAGGGGTTCACAGCCAGAGGAGAGAAGAGCAAGTAGCTGCAGTTCTAGGCCGAAAGGGGTCTGCCCCACTGTAGAGCTAAGCAGAGTGTGAGGGAGGAAGCAGTGGGCTAAGGGCAGCTGAGGAAGGCATCATAGCGGAAGAGAAGTGTGAGATGAACCAGAAAGACAGAGAATCAGAGGACACTGGAGACTGAGAACATACACAGTCAGGTCCATAAGGAACCTCAGCTCTTATTGGTCAAGCTGATGAGGTACCTGAAGAGAGCTTTAGCCTCAGGTGGTAAAACCTCTAGCCACAGGACCCTGGGCCCTTCCTGAGTCACCTGGCCACTCCATGTCCCCCAGGTCCTACTTCCCCATCAGGTTACCAGTGTCTCTGCAGGACCCCAGGCTGGTGAAATGTTGACTCATCACAGCCTATACCGCTCTCTGTCCTCCCCCTCCCCCGCCCCCAACGGTGGCACTCAGGGTCCCCTAAGTCGGGAGGGCACTGGAGAAAGTGGCCTGATCCTGTAGAAAAAACCTTCTGCCCCCAGGCCTGGGCAGCCCAAGTTGAGCACATCCCGGGACACCGGGACACCGGAGAAATTCCAGCCAAGGGAAGAGAAATCACCTCTTCCCTTCAGAGCGGTATTTCCTTAACACAGACCCCTTTGTTATGAGGTGTGGGCCAAAGGACATCCGACTGTGAGTCAGGAGGCTTAGATCACAGGCCAGGACAACTGGATTCCATTCCCAGATCTGCAGACTGACACTATAATCTCTGGCAAGTCACCTAACCTCTCAAGGGCTGCATCCCCACCTGCAAATGTTGGGTGATCATCTCTACGCTTTCTGCCTCTTTATGAAGGAGGATTAAATGATACAGTGGCACAGAAGTGCCTGAAATACCGCAAGAGTGGAGAGTGCCTGACACGTGTCTAGGAGGGTGGTTGTGACTCTCTAATACCCATGAAACCACCTCTGAGTGACTCACCTTACCTGTTGCTTCTCAGTCTCCCAGAGGATGTAAACCTGTACTTCTCTAAGTGTTCCTTTCATGCTGCAGTGCCTCAGCTGAGAGGCTAAGTGGGACCCAGGGCAATATTTTTTCTGCCCTACGTTGTAAGAGGGTGATTGTCCCCAAGGGGAGGAAGAGGAGATGTTGGGTAGGGGCACAGGAACCTGCTTTCTTGGGACCCTCTACCCTCTGCATGCCCCAATTATCTATAGGTGGCCTGGAGGCAGGGCTGAGCCAGCACCCAGATGGGAACACTGAGGCTACATGCTGACTCATGAATGAGTTTCTTGCCACTGGCAGACCATGTCATGGTGGCCCGTGGCTCCTGTCTAGGCTCTGACCAGAAGACCACAGTTAGCTCCAGAACTCTGGGGAAAGCAAGTTGGACTATCTCTCCATCCTCGGGGACTTAGAGACTCTGATTCTGCCCATCCCACTTCCCTGGGATGCTACCAGTCACCTAGCATTCCCCTGCCATCCCCCAGGGGCTTATCCATAGCAAGTGCATTATTTATTTCCACCACATATTTTATTCCATGTGATTTCATGTTCCCTTGACCAGTTTCTACAATTAAATTGGGGGGGAAAGGAGGGCTCAAAAGAACAACCTGAGTCTCTCACTGAGCTAATCCTGGGAACACAGGGGCAAGTATCTCTTAAAAAACCCTGCCTGCATAGCAGGTCACCCTGGCCCGCAGCCACAGCACCCCAGGCTGTGATCTCACCAAGCTCTAGGAAGCCAAACAGGGTCAGGCTTGGCTAGTCCCTGAGCAGGAGACCTCCCAAGCAAAACACAGGTGTTGCTGGTGATTCAGCGGGCGGGCCCCTCCCTCCTCGAGTCTGGGGCTTCTCAGGTGTTAGAGTTGAGGCTGGGATGGTTCTGTGAGCTCCTATCAGTACCTGGGCAGAGGAAGGGGGCGTGGTGCCACCAGTAGTGCTAAATGCTCTTTCTCTGACACCACGTGTTACAAGTGTCAGTGTCGAAACAGTTCTTAATAATCAGGGTGTATGTGCTTCCTCCCTCCCCAACCCCTGCCCACTTCCTAAGGCTGGTCAGCCATCGACCTAAATTCCTTGGGTTGGTTCAAACAGATAAGCGGTAGAGGAGGGCAAGGCAGCCTCCAAGGGGCCTCAGGCTCAGGAACCAATTGGCCCCCACTCCAAACAGCTGCGGTGTGTGGCTGCCACCAGTCCCTGGGCCTCAGCCCCCAGAATGGTCGCTTCTGGTTTGGGAACTGGTAAGGATGAAAGGGGTCCATTAAATGAGGGCAATCATTAGCCTGTTTTATGGGCACACAGATATTCATTAGACCCCAACCTGGTCATTAGAGGCTGCAGGGAGAACTCAGGCCCCTTTTTACTGTAGTAAAAACTGAGGGGCTTCTCCCTCAAAGGGAGTTCTGCTTCTGTTCCCGGCAGGGTGCCTGCCCTGGAGAAGGTCAGTAGCCTCCACTCCAGGCCATACTCTCACTCCCTTACCTCCTTCTCCACCCCCAATCCTTTCCCCAGCAGCCAGGCAACCCAAGGGGAGGGCCAGGCAGCTCAAGGAGGAGGTGACAAGGGCCTAGGGCTTCTTGGTGGTGAGAAAGCCCTGGAAACCCAGGCCTGCTACCAGAGTCTGAAAACAGGGGTCTTTCCTTCCAAGCACAGAGCTTTCCATCCCCGTCCCTCACCAAGGACCACTCTCAGGCGGAGAGCGTATTCATGCCTCCTCCAGGAAGTCCTCCCTGCCATCCCAAGCTAGGCCCTCTATAAGTCTTCTTCTTAGTACTCATCACACCTCTAATTACCTCTTTACTTTCATGTCCCTGCTAGACTGTAAGCTGCCCCTACATGACACAGTGCTTGGCACTTAGTAGGAGCTCAATAAAAGTGGGTTGTATTGACAGTAGCCAGGAGCCAGGGCAGGTGAATTGGAGTAGAAAGGAGGACTCTCTCCTAGTGCCAGTTCTCTCTCTGCCTTTTCCCATGGTCTGAATGATCCGATGGCCTGGCTGTTTTCTCAAGGCCACGGTTAGCAAATAACTGGAAATCAAAACATCTGCCATTGTCTAGACAGTGCCCCCACTTACCTCCTAAATTTCATCCCTTCACACAAATTTCATTGAGCAGCTAGTTGGATCTCTCCTTGCAATAGGCCCCCTTCCTGTAGCAGAAGACCCAGTGACAGAGTAGAGCAGTAGGATCAGCCCACTCCTCCAGGACAAGCTCGTCATGCATGGCAAGACAGGAGGCTCAGGGGGCAGGGAGGGGCGGAGGCTTGCCCGCTTCCCCATTAGGGCTGGAAGCCTAAGTAGTAATAAGTTGGAGCTCATCCTGCTGGTGCAGGCCATTGAGACTGAATGGAGTGCAGCCAGACCCCACAGAGAGGAGCAGGGCTCCCGAGCTGGCAGATTAATCAGCTGTCATTTGCATTTATTAAATGTCCCTTGCTTATGTATTTCAGCCCAGGACACCAGGGCAATTCTCTGCTCACAACAAAAAGTTCTGGGGAGAGGTTTATGTCTACTCCCTGGGGCATAGCATAGGGACAGACCTGCAGCCTAGAATCCCAGACCCCTATGGTAGAAGTCCTCTGAGGGCCAGCCACATCAGTGGGGACAAAAGGAGGCAGGCTGAACCCCAGACCTGGAAGCCTGAGGAGTCAGCAGCTGTGGAGCCTGCGGCTGTGGGCCCTTGAGACCTTTGGGCTTCTTTCCTGCTATCACCCCATCCCCGTTCTTCCCATCTCCTCATGTCCCTGGGCCCTGTCACCTGAAACTGCTGGGCCCTCCTCGAGGTTGTGCAAAGGTTCATTTCAACACCCTCTGAGGTGATGATTTCTGTAGGGCTGGAAGCCAAGCACCACCACAGTCCCCAACCCAGCTTTCCACCTGCCAGGAGAAAGATGGGCACCAGCTCCAGGGGCAACCAGTGTCCTTGGCACGTGAACCTTCCGATTGGCCTATAGGGCTCAGCTGAGTGGCCCTTAAACAGATGACCACACCCAAAGGGGCAACGTAGTGACCCAGCTTCAGCTGGCTTTGCCCAAGAAGGCCATAGATCTCTCTTCTTTTTCCTGGGGTTATGTCAGTCCCAAGCATTCCAGAGACCATGGGACCAACTGTGAGGTCAGGGTGGAGTTTACTGAGCTCAGTCTCAGTTGTTTTCTCATTGTAATTGCCAAGCTCCACAGATTGGCATTTGCCTGCCAGGCACTGTAAAAGGTGACACAACAGAATGAGAGCACACCCTCATTCTGGCTAATGTCTGTGTGGCCCTGGACCCCAGCAGGCTACCCGCCGGTGGGCCACATTCAGTTTTTTTGGCCCAGTTAAATGAGCCTGGCTTGACACAGGCAAGCAGGGACACGATGGCCCACCACACAGGCCCTGGCATGGCCAAGGGCCGTGAAGGCGGACTGGCAACTTATCGGGATGGCAGCTTTGCTGGGGCATCTCTGAGGAGAGATAACTGAGGAAGTTACTTGGCTGCAGACCTCCTGCTGGGACCAGGGCCCTAGAATTGACCCTGCCCCACAAACCGTGGCCACCTCGCACACCCTCCTCTGGTCTGCTGACTACAAGGAAGAGCCATGATCTCTTGACCTCCTCCTCCAAATCCTTGAACACCTGAAGAATGACCGTTCCCCTCCTCAAATAGGGTTGGGTAATCAGGGGGAAGGGAGCACCAATGAGTGTGTCAGACACCCCCTGGATCATCCATCAACAGTGCACTCGGCTGTGGCCACACAGCGCCCCCCACCCCCAGTGGGAGGGACAGTCTTCTTGCCCAACTCTAGAAACTCAAAGGCTCAGACAGCGAGTGATGCTGAGTCACTCATCTGGGGGTGCTTTCCACAGCTCCAAGAAAGGGTGCAGGGAAAAGGAGGTGGACACCAGGCCTGGCGTTTCCTGTTCCTGGATGGATCCCAAATCCTCCAGTCTGCTCTCTTCCTCTGACCACCCAGGAGCCCAACCAGTCCAAATAATCTGACTTAAAAACTGGGGCCGCCTCAGGACCTAAAGGTCAATCAGGTCCTGACCAGGAAAAGGTGATGCCAAGGGCACTCCAGAGCCTGGAAGAGACCTGAAAGAGAACTCAGTCTGGGAAAAGAGCTTAGACGGTCCCACTGCTGCTGCCACCACAGGTCCGACGAGGTGTTCTCTGTCCAGTCCAGAGATTTAGGTTGGGGGGAAGCAGAGAAAGCATTCTGGGGCAGTCCTTCTCAGTCTCTAATGTGTGTATGAATCACCTCACCTCAGGCTCTGATTAAAACGAAGATTCTGATTCACTAGGTCTGGGGTGAAGCCTGAGATTCTGCATTTCTAAAGAGCTCCCAGCTGCTACTGCAGCTGCTGCTCTGAGTAGCAGGGGGACTAAGGCCAAGGTCACTCTCAGTCCCTCTGAAAAGAGCGAGATGTGATTTGAATCAGATTTGATCGGCTTCCCTTATTGTCACACTTTCTGAAGATCACAGGCTTCACGAAGCCTCCAAATCTTACCAGCATCTTTTCTAGCTCAAAATTCTTCATCTGGAAGAAATTCTTTCTTCCAAAAAGTCTCTTTCCCTTCCTTCCTTCCTTCCTTCCTTCTTTCCTGCCTTTCTTCTTTTTACAAGGCAGCCCCAGGCAAGAGCTCTTTGGTGGGGAAAGAGGAGGTCCAAAGTATGGATTATACTTTTATCTTCCCACTAGAGCTGAGTATGGGAACCTAAAATAGGGCAAAGAAAGGAGACAAAGGAGAAAACAGAGCCGGGGAGTATGGCTGCCAGCTTTCCCTCCAGGTTTCATCCTCCCCCACACCACCCCCTTTTCCCAGACGTTGTAACCTGGGTCCTCTAGGACCCACATCTCATAGATGGTACTCAAGAGGGCGGAGTAGTCCAGAGACAGCTGGCCATTTCCTGGTGGGACAGGGTAAAAGGCTGAGGGGCGCCTCTTACACAGAAAGAAAGGAGATGGAAGGACTACTGGAGAAGGAGTCAGAGAAGACTGCTGAGCCAGGCACTCGGTGACAGTCGTCCCTACTCCACAGAACCTGGGGGAGCCCCCATGCAGCTCTCACAGCCACCCCCAGGAGCAGTCCAGAAACAAGTGCCCACTGACCATTCACAGGTCCCATTCCCCAAGCCAGGTGGGCACTAGGAGGCTGCTGGGCCACCACTGTTCACTGGGAGTTGGGAAACCAAAGTCTGGTCAAGCCACCTCCCTGTAGCTTATGGGTCCTCCCCTGTCCCTCCCATCCTCCCTGCCTGAGTTGCAGCCACCCAGCCAGAAAGACTGGATGCAGGAGGCAGAGAGACCGCCGAGGAGGCCATAAGAGCCAGGCCTGAGAAGGGAGCCCTGCAGCTCCCTCCCCTCCGTTGGGTTGGTGCGGGTTAGGCTTAGCTTTTTCAAGCCCTGTTTGTTTGGGGGAATAGCAGCACCCTTTTCCTAACAGTTCTGCCGCTGCAGGGAGAGGGGAGCAGGCCAGCCTGCGCCTCCTGCTACAGCATGAAGAGGAGGGCAGAGAGGGAGGGTCTGTCCACTCTCACGTGACTGCTGCTCCCAGCTCCCGAGGCTCCCCTTCCCCCCTGCATCCCTGCCCCTGCCGGGGCCACTCAGCTCTAGGAGGGTAACAGACCAGGGTGGTTCTTACTCAGTCCTAATCAGCTATCTCTGTCCTGATCTCCTGCAGGGTCCTGGAAACTACTTCCCACCCCACTCTTCCTAATCCCAAGGTCCAAGCTTTGCCTCACCAATGAACCCTTTCCAAATGCCCCCTCACCTTGGTTCTCCCCTCACTTCAGCTCTTGACATGCCTACCAGGGAGAAGTGCCTAAAAGAGGGAATGTTTGCCATTGTGTGTGTGCAAATATGTGATTATGTGCATGAGTGCATGTTGTGTGAGCCTGTGTGTGTGTGAACATTGCGAGTGTAAATGTAAGAGCATGTGTGTCTGTGAGCATGCGTGCATAAGTGTGTAAGTGGGGTTGTGTGTGAGCATGCATGTATGTGAACATGTATGAGTGCGTGTGAGTAAACTTGTGTGTAAATGAGCATGTGTATGTTGGTGTATAGATGTGTATATGTGAACATGCATGAGTATACATGGGCATGTGTACGTAAGTGTGAGAGTGTGGGGGCTATGTGTGAGCTTGTATGTTTGTGAATATGTATAAGTGTATATGTGTGTTATAAGTGTGTGTATGTGAGCATGAATACAAGCATGTGTGTGAATGCTGTGTGAGTGTGTGAATGTGTGTCTCTGTGAGCATATGTGAGTGGCAGTGAGTGTGACCCACCACTCTCCCCCTCTCTGGCCCTCACACCTGCTGCCCCCGCCTCTCAGAGGCCAGTGAGCTGCAGGCCTTGGTCTCCTTCCTTCACTCCCCCTTCAAGGAGCCCAACCCTCCAACATTAGCTGGTCCTATCTCACCCCACACACTCCAGATAATTCCCCCCAGTTTTGGAAAAGTCTTGCCACTGTTTTGCTTCCCCTGCTTTCATCACCGAGCAGTTTCTGGCCAGCTTTCCACCTGACTGCAGAACCAGTGGCTTCCCACTTCCTCCCTCTCCCAGGATCCCCTGTCTGACCCCTGTGGCTGGACCCCACCCAAGCCCCTTTTTCCTCAGACAGCTCTCTCTCCTGACCCTCCTCAGAGCTGCCTGTGTTCATCACTCTCCCAGCTGTGAGTGTGTATGTCTCCATGGGGTTGAGGGGAAGGGAAAGGAGCAAAGAGTGAGAGAAGAAAGGAAGCTGGGCTCAGATGGTGTCATTAGGAGATATTAATGCCCATCATCAAGGCATATTAATAAACATTATGTGCCACGCACTCCGCACATGCCGGGTAAGTGCAGACCCAGCGGGACGGGCCCCTCAGTCACAGCCGAGTAACCTCTGAGCCCACGGCACAGCCATTAGCCTCATGAGGTTGACCCTGCCAAGAGACTCCTTGGGCCCATCATAGCAAAAGAGAGCTCGCAGGATGGGTTCTGGCCACCGTGCCTCCGCCTTCCTCTGCTGAGCCCAGGGAAGGGGAGCCATAATGACCCGTACACTTGGATGGCACTGTGGGACTTTAGAATATTTCGTTTCCTAATTTTATCTTCCCAGCAACTCTGTGAGGAAACCAGGGCAGGTATCATTATCATTGCTACTTTATAGGTATAGAAACTGATGTTGAGAAATTGTCTTGCTCAAAGTCATGTAGCTAATTGGTAATGACATTGGACTGGAGCCCAGGCTGCCCTTTAGAACGGCTGTGTTAACAGCTCAGTCCCTAATCGCGTGGGGCTGCTTTTAACTGGATTTCCCTAGCTCTTGCTGATGCCAGAAATCAGACCGCGAAGCAAAACTCCTTCTCCTTCGGTGGGGCAGCATGCCTCTGTCTTCCCAGTGCGGGGTACTCCTCGGGGTCACTCAGCCTAACAAGGAAACGTCCTGAAAGGCTGGGGCCAGGGTGAGCTAACAACTGTAAAGATGCTGGCAGATTGCCAACAGCATCGTAGGCACCCGCAAGAAGTGGTTCCCCTATATGTACTGACCACTACAACATAAATATTAAATTATTGGCTCCTAAGGAAGTTTGAGCAGGCGAAAGGCCGAATGGCCCATTCTTTTTGCTTTTCAGCATTGCAGCCTGGTGCCATAGCAGGGTGCAAAATTGGTTATTCACTGTGACAACCACAATGGTGTTTAAAATTACATAAGGTTTTCTCCATGTGTGTTTAAGAAGACAAGAACTAGTGTTTTAATAAGATTGCTATCCAAAATAGTTAAGATAAAAGGAGTTGGGGAGCTAAAAATATAAGATTCAAGAGAAGGAAAATGTGCTTATGAAGAATACCCAATTCCCTACAGGGTTCCAGATAAATGAGGCATTCTAGCAAACTATTGTTGATCCGGAGAGCTCCGGCTTTTGTTCTATGTATCTAGAAATGGCAGTCTTTAGTCTAAACTGACATCGATGCATAATAATTATACTTAGCTATCAACTTGTGATACTTGCTCTCAACCTCTCCTAATATTTTCTATTTCTAAGTGGAACAGGTTTAATAAGACTATACATTGTGTTCTTCATTCCTTTTGTCCTTCCCCATCTCCTACTAACCCTACCTTAGAGCCACTATCAGAGAATGAGTGATCTGTGACAGGCAAGGGTCAAAGAGGTGTGGGTCCACAATATCCTGAGGTCCAAACTAGTTTCTGAGCTTCAGATACTGAAAGTAACTCGGGCAAGTTTCCCTAAGCCAGGAGGTCAGATGAGAGTCCAGCCAGCACAGGCCCCAGAGGGGACCAGAGGTTTGAAGCTGGCCCAATGTGACAAGAAGCTTTGGGACTTAAATGCAAAGAAGAGAGCCATGTGTTCTCGAGGCAGTTACCTCTACGTGGAGTGGTCCAGAGATTCTTTTTCTTGCTAGTCTTCTTTTTGTCCTGTGTTTTAAATTTTTTTTATAATGAATACATAATACTTTAATGACCCGTAACAAAAAGTTACAGTTTGTAAAAGGGAGGCGTTTGGGTTTAGGTATCCCAGACTCACATGCCCTGAGTGAGGCTGCAGTGTTGGGGCTCAGCTCCATCCAGCTCTGACCTGCGCGTGGGCAGTGCCCCACCCATATCCTTTCTTGATCTGAGAGGCAGCTTCGCAGGCCTGCTCTGATGACCCTCCTGGGACACAGTTGCTGAGCATTTGGAAAACAGAAGTCTTGCCCAGGGTCTATAGACCCAAAGTTTAGGTTGCTGATAGCTTTGATTCTTAGAAATCAGAAGCATTGCCTGCCTTTCAAGCCTCAGCCCAGCCCGCATTTCCAACTTTATCTTGAGCTTCTTCCAGACCCACCTGTTCTTTTTATATCTTGTTGATATATTTATATATTGCTTATGCAGTTTCCTCAGCGTAAGCTGCCCTTCCCCAACCCTATCTTGTTCACAGGAAGACTGAAAAACTCCAACATATCCTTTCAAAGCCCAGATAGAGTATAGCCTCCTTTCAACAGCTTTCCCTTATCACTACCCCTGAGCAGTTACCACCTCTTCCTCTATGCTCCTCCAGCATTTCCTATAGATTTCAATTATTTAGGCCTATGTTACAGTTATTTCTTTGTTGAGTTATCTGTCTCATTAGACCATGAGATCCTCAATACCATAAAATATGTATCATTCATATGAACTTCTCATTTATTGATTCATTTATTTACCCATCTCCCCAACCACCACTCCTCAGGGCCAGGTCTCTGCTAGATACTATCAAGTACACACAGGTGCTAAACAGAGTGACTTCCTTGGAAACCACATGCACTTCCACAGGGCCTGGAACAAAGGCCCTGTTCAGCCTGTAGTTTTAAGCCAAAGGCAACACTGGCCGTGGGGAACCTTGCCTCTTAACCCAGTGTCATGGAGAGGGGTGAAGGCCCTTTCATCTAGGTTAAACTACTTACTCCAGGAAGTAGGTCATTCCCCCTCAGCCACACCCTTCCTCACCCTATTTTGGCATCTGGAGACCCAGGGAAGTAACTGACTCCAGGTCTGAAGCCAAACTAGGAATCAAAATCCATGGGTCCTATTGCCAGTTGGTGCTAAGATACCAGAATCTGCTGGCCATCGTTGGTATATTCTAGAGACAATGTTCATAAAAATGGCAAAAATTAAAGACAAAAAGAGAATCCTAAAAGCAGCATGAGAAAGGCAGCTAGTTACTTACAAGGGTACTCCCATAAAAATGTCAGCTGATTTCTCAACAGAAACTTTGCAGGCCAGAGGGGGCATTGGCATGAAATATTCAAAGTGATGAAAAGCAAGGACCCACAACCAAGATTACTCTACCCAGCAAGGCTACCAATTAAAATTGACAGTGAGGTAAAGAGCTTTCCAGATAGGAAAAAGCTAAAGGAATTCAGTGCCAAGCTAGAATTATAAGAAATATTAAAGGGACTTCTTTAAGAACAAGAAAGAAAAGAAAATACAACATAAATATGGATAATAAAATGGCAATAACTATGTACCTATCAGTAATTATTTCCAATGCAACGAGATTAAATGCTCTAATCAAAAGACATAGGGTGGCTGAATGGATAAGAAAACAAGACCTATACATATGCTGTCTACAAGAGACCCGCTTCAGATCAAACGACACTCACAGACTGAAAGTAAAGGAATGCTTAATATCAGGCAAAATAGATTTTCTAAAAGGTCTATAATAACAAAGATGAACATGACATAATGATAAAAAGATCAATCCAACAACAGGATATGACCTAGTAAACATTTATGCACCCAGCATAGGAGCACCTAAATATATAAAGCAAATATTGACCAACATAAAGGGAGAGATCCACAGCAGTACAGCCATAGTAGGAGGCTTTCACATCCCACTGACACCAATGGACAGATCTTACAGACAGAAAATCAACAAAGAAACAATGGCCTTAAATGACACACTAGACCAGATGGATTTAATTGATATTTTTAGAGCATTTCACCCCAAAGCAGCAAAATATACGTTCTTCTCAAGTGCACATGGAACATTTTCCTGGACAGACCACATGTTAGGCCACAAAACAAGTCCCAGTAAATTTAAGAAGATTGAAATCATATCAAGCGTTTTCCCTGACCACAATAGTATGAAACTAGAAATCAATTACAAGAAAAAAACTGGAAAACACACAAATACATGTAGGCTAAATAACATGCTACTGAACAATGAACAGGTTAACAATGAGATCAGGAAGAAATCGAAAGGTACCTTGCGACAAGTGAAAATGAAAACACAACAACTCAAAATCTATGGGACACAGTGAAACCAGTCCTAACAGGGAAATTCATAGCAATACAGGCCTACCTCAAGAAACAAGAAAAATTTCAAATGAACAATCTAACCTTACACTAGAAAAAGGAACTAGAAAAAGTACAACATAAGGAAAATAGTCAATAATATTGTAATAACTATGTATAATGCCAGGTGGGTATTAAACTAATCAGGGGGATCGCTTCATAAATTATATAAGTCTAGCCACTACACTATACAGCTGAAACTAATATAAAATAATATCGAATGTCAACTCTAATTGAAAAATAATTTTTTTTAATTCAAAGATAAAGACAATATTCACATGCAGCCCCCACTGCCCATGAAGGTGCCAGGAAGTAGCCTGTCAGATCTTTGATGTTGACACTTCTTGAGGGGAACTGGTGCACAAAATAATTAGCCATCCTACATCCTGGAGTCTAGAAGCTCCCAGGAGGGCTCAGGTCTGTGCTTCCTTCTCAGCACTTCCCACGGACTCCATTCCACCCACCGCAGTGGGCAGCCTTCCTTTCCCTGGTCCTGGGGCAAAAAAAGCAGGCCATAGGATTAATTGATGACAGCCTTTCACTTGGAGCAGGCACCAGTCTCCAGGCTGGGTCACCAGGCTGGTGCTAGCCCCCTGGGGCTATGGGAGCCAGGGAGCTGTCAGTACCTTCCACTCACTTAGCCCTCGTTAATTGCAGAACACATAGACTGCTGGGTAACACTTTCCAATCTTGTGCCTTTTCCTGGCTCCTTTGCCATTTGGCAGCTTGCAGGCAGCTGTGCAAAACAGCAAGGAGCTTTCTGGTTTGGTGCCAGTGTCACAGAGCCTGGAACTCGTTTCTATTTTGCCCTGTTTTTCCATTCTGCCCCCACCCCCACCCCAACAAAGTGCTCTGTTTTTTTGCTCACTTCTCCTTCCACTCTCCCTTATCTCCACGACATTTTTCTGTATCTCACCTTTCAAGTTCAGGACTCTTCTGATGGCCCCCCACCCAGAGATCAAAAAATGAAACTACCCACTCTGACTGGGGTTTGCAGCCAGACAGGAGAAGTGATTGAATCCTCCCGTCCAGATGAGAAGAGGCGGATGAAGAGATTAAATCATCTCCCGCACGCTCGAGGAAATGTGCCACTGACCCTCTGCTTTGGGGGTCAGCAAACCCGAGAACCTGGGGCCTTTACAACCGCCCTGGTGGGCGGCCAGTTGCCTGCAGGTAATTGAAAGGGAATGAGGAAACTGGGCCGCCGCCCTGCTGGGACCAGCACAGAGCGGGGCCCTTTTCCCACCCACCAGACCTCACAAATCTGGTCCCCACGTCTCAGAGAGCCCTTTCCTAAGGCAGTCCCCAGGCTTGGGGAAGGGAAGGGTGTCTCTGGACCCCTGATTCTCAGAAAATGTAGCTCTCTGGTTGTCCCAACGGAGACAAGAAACAAAGGATAGAGGTGACTTCTATCTAGCTGGCTCGTGTTTGTGGTTCTCCAAGGGCTTAATATATTAGAGACCGGTTCTGTCAGGGAACTCTGGGGCCTGGTCCTGGAGGATAGAAGGATCCAGGTCTAGATAGCAGCTGTTTGGTCCTGTGTGAAGAGATAAAGACAGAGGGCCAGGAGTACAGATGTCTTGTCCTGGCATTGAGGCCAGCTACCTGGGACATCTTGAACAAAAGCTTCATTCACCTCTCCATGTGTTCCACAAATGTCTATTGGACACTTACTGTCTTAGCTTTGGTTCAGAGCCTGAGACCGGGATTCTAGTGCTAGTTGTTTATTTTCAAGCGGACACAAAGGAGCACCAGTAAGAGAGTGGGTAAGACAGGATAAGGAAGACTTCCAGTCAAGGTTCATAAGCAAACAAGTTCTACTCTGCGTAGAATGCAAGGAGCTGAAATATTAATGCACCAGTTCTTATCAGCCATTGATTCAGAGCTGTTGCCAGGGGCTGTTAACACCCCAGCACATCTGCTCTGCTGCACGGCTGGTGGAGAGGGTTCTGGAGGGCAGGAGAAGCCAGGAAGTAGAGCCAGCAAGCACTGATGTGGCAAGGGACCGAGGATGGGCCAGGGCACCTACAAGGCCTATTTTCCCTACTGTGTGCAAAGTATCTCAGGGGCTAAAGAGATAGGCAGGAGGCAATCCCTGGCCTTGAGAAGCTTCTCTGGGTTTCTATCAGTCAAATGGGGAGACCAATCTCTGCCCTTCCCATGAAAGGGCTGCGGTAAGATCCGTTGGTTAGACAGGGCCCTAGAGAATAAATACTAAAAGCTCGTTCCCAATGTAAGATATTAATGGTGGGGCAGGCACCCAGCTTCCAGCACAGTGCTCTTTACTTGACCTGAAACAAGTCAGTCAGAACAAGTCTGATACGGCTGTCTGCATCACCCTAGTCCAAGAATGAAGTAGCTATGACTGTCAGTCAAACCCCAACCTTTCTTAAGCATCTCACATGCCAGTTCCAAACTAGCTTGACAGGGAAGCAGTGAATTCTGGGGTAGGAGAAAGCTGGAGAGGAAATCTCATGTTCTATAAACCCAGAAATTCTTCCAAAGTGTTCATAGAGTCTACCTTTTCTGTAGTTGAAATAACATGTGCCAACTCCTATGCCAGGCAGTCATGCACATACCCCACATACACATGCACACACATGCACAAATACGCACTGGGGATCAACTTCTAAGGAAAAGAAGAGACTGTCTTTATTGATCCTGGGCACTTGAGGAGCCCACTGAGCATTTTCCACACCCTCTTCCCCTCCCCTACTAAGAGAGTGATGGGTACCAGGCTCCCCACTTCCAAAGGATGCTGATAAAGAAAAGAGCTGCCTTCCTTAAGTCTTCCAGTCCTAGACACACAGAAGGGCCCAGGATGTCCTTCCAAGCCCAAACACCTGGGGTGCACCTGTCCTGATAGCCTGAAAAACCTATCCTCATCTCTTCAGTGTTCTCGGGGGTCAGAAAACTGACTAATTCTACACTATTTGTAATTTCTGTGATTATTTCCCTTTTTTTAACCTTAGCATTTAAACAAGTTTATTTTGAAAATGCCTATCTATTTTAGCTATAGTAAGAGAAAGGAGAATATTTCTGTGCTCCAGGCCCATCTTAAAAAGGAGCAGCATACGTGGGGCCTGGGAGCAGGGGTCCAGGTGTGGCAACAAGGTGTGGGGGCCTCTCAGAAATCCCTCCCCTCCTGCAGGTTCTCTTTCCAAAGTTTCTCTCTGCTCAGACTTGACAGGTATGGAGTCTGTCCCTCAAATGCTGGGCTCATCATCTACCATGAGGGCACTTCCCTCAGTCCAGTCTCCCTGGGACATGCTCAGGAGAATGAACGTCCCCCTCTCCACTCTAGAAACATCCCTGAATCTCATCCGTCCCCAGAGATGTCTGGCTTTCTAAGGTGACCTCAGGTTTATCGTAATACTGCAATCCATGAAGGTGTTTTAGGAGAGCTCATATTTTCATAAGGTGTGTGGGGGGGGTATGGAGGGGTGACCACTGGGGACCAACCCTAGCATTCCAGGTAATAACTGTGTAATTTAATAATGGCCGTGTGTTTTTGTTTTTTGGTTTTTGGGTTTTTTTGTTGTTGTTGTTGTTTTTTAAGAAAAAAAAAAGCTTCTTAGAGGACTGATTAGATTGTCATAATGTCATAGAAAAAGCACAGGACAGCACTGCAGGTCAAAAGGCATGAGACCCTGAGCTAATGGGTCTCATAGGTCAAAGGATCTAAGGCTCCTTCCTCCTAGAACATTTCAGGATTTTCCCACTTGCTCCTGCGGCTCTGGATGAATAGTTTGACCTCTTTGGGGACTCAACTTTCTCACCCTTTGAATTTGATTTCCTAAGTTCTCTCCCAGGTACGGATGCTATGGTAGAAATTTTAGTCTCCCCACCTCTCCCCCCGCCAGGACTGACCAGTGCTCCACCCAACGAAAGTAAATAACAGCCACAATGACCACATACCAGTGGGGGCCCCTCTACCACCTGGTCCTTCCTCAGTGCCTTTCTTCCCTGCTCTTCCAGCAATCAGCACCTGTCCATATGACAAACTCCAGAGATACCTGAAAGCCTCCGAAGGCCATCAATGCCCTCTACTCACAGCCCCCCAGCAGCTGCCTTGGCTGAGCTCAGGAGCAGCGGGCCCAGTGAAGGTGGCAGGAAGGGCTGCTGGCTTTACACGATGAGTTCCAGGGTTTGCATGTGTCTTTACAAAGCTGGGCCCAGCTGATGAGAGAAGACTCTCCCGAGGGAAAGGGAGGGGAGAAGAGCTTTCCCACCCCAATCAAGGCTACAGATCAGACTTTCCACACTGCTCTGCATACACTAACTCCCTGACCTTAGGGACCCAGCCCCAACCCTCACCCCCTCTGGCACCACACAGAGGAGAGAGGCCTGTTTATCACTCTGGGGGGGACCCAAGCCTGTAGGGAATTGAAAACAGCCAGCTTAGGTTGCTATTGTTTTGTTTAAACAAACCGCTGGCTGGGCCGACTTGGAAAGGAATGAGGGGGAGGCCGGGAGCTCAGAGCAGGCTGGGCTGGGCCAGACTTCCACAGGCTCAGCCATCTTGCTAGGGTGGCCAGAGAGCTATTTTGGGAGAGTGGCTGCTAGGCCTCAGGCCCTCCCGTCCTCTCCTTGGATGAGTACGGTGGAGCCTCCATTCCCCAGCCCCTTCTCCCAATTCCGGTGCCCAAGCATCTCATCTCCTGGCCACACCTGAGCCTCACGCCAGCCCTAGATAAGACAAGAAACGATACTGCAAGTGTCAAGGAACTGAGCTGAGAGAGGGCCAAGGCAGAGCTGTAGTGTGCTGTGCTGTGTCTGAGGGATTGAATTTGAAGACTGCCTAGATGCTACTGAGCAGACAGGACTGGGGTGAGGGAGGGTGGAAGGATGTCAAAGGACAGAGAACTCACCTATGTGGGGTGAAGAAAGCAAAGTAGGAAGGGGCTCCAGGTGGAGGGGTCCATCCCTCTGTGGCCTCCGGCCCCTTCCCCAACCAAAAGTAACCCAGACCAATGGAGACCCAAAGGGAAAAATAGTGGGCACGCTGCAGCCTGAAGGGGAGGAGATGCAGGGAGGGGTTTCTCGAATAGGGGTGTGGGGCTTTAGGTCAATCAAAAGTAAACCACACTAGGGGTTGGGTCACCTGCTGACCTTGAGATTTTCCTCAGACAACTGAGATAAAATCTCACGCTCCCTCTCAAGACCCCTACCACTCCCCCCACCCCTCCCCCACCACCACCCTGAGCACCTCTGTAGGGGGAGGAGCAGAGGCTGCGCCAGGAAGGGCCTGGTGGAAAGGTGGCCAGGGCACAGTTAAGTGTTGGCAGAATCAATGAAGAGCCACGCTAATCACCATCATTAAGGCTATAAAACCCCACACCTAGGGGCCGCAGGGCTTCCTGGCATGGCCCAGGGCCCCGAGCTGTGGCACGAACCCAGGGACCCAGCTCCAGTCTCTTTCATCTGAGCATCTCCCAGTCCTGCGCAAACATTAATTAGCACCCGCCCCCGGGATCACCTCATTATCGCACAGACGCTGAGTGGAGGGGAGAAGGGAGGGGAAGGAAGAGAAGGAGGGAAACTGAGGCTGTCCAGGCAGCTAAAGAATCTTCCTCGGGGCTGTGGGCTGATTTCGGTGGAGGCTAGAGACTACCTAGGAGTCAGGCAGTCCAGCCTTCTCCTCCCCTTCCTGGCCCTCTAGATGTTCAGGTGGCCATTTTCCTAATGTTGTGAAGGCCCCAAAAAGAGCCTGAGAGGAAGGGCTGGCCTAGCAAGCCACTGAGGATTGTCAGCCCCTGCCTCCGGTCTGACCAGACCGCATGCACTGAGAGTCGTGTCCTATAGCTAATCTGGGGGCAGTCTATCTGGAAGTGTCCTCTCAGGCCTCTCCAGAGATCAGGGGTCCATCCCTCGCTGCCAGGCCATTCTCAAGAATATCTGTGTCTACCCTCCCTCCCTGGATCCTGAGGGGCTGTTCCAAACCCCACAGCCCGTTCTAGCAGCATGTCTGGGAAGCAGCCATTCATCTTTCTCTTCTTCCATCCCACTCGCTCAAAGAGAAAAAGAGCTCAGCAGAAGCCGCTTGGACTGTAGGGTTGTGGTGTGGCCTGCTGCCCCAGGAGTAACCCTCGCCCCTGCCTGTCTCTCATTTCAGGGCATTGACATGAAGAAAGGGAAGATACAGGGCCAGGAGTTATCATGTGAGTACGACCCTGCAACACTCCTTCCCCCATCCAGGGCAAAGTTGGCAATCGCAAGAATGATAACAATACAACTTCATGTTGATACTTCACAGTGTGCAAAGTGCTGAGCCAAGAGTTTACCTGGGTGCTCTGATTTAATCTTCACAACTGTCTTTTAAGGTCGCTGCCATCGACATCTCTATTTTAAAGAGAATGTAACTGAGGCACAAACCCACCTGCCCTGGGTCATGTAGCTAATAAAAGAGAGAGCCGGCATTGATGCAGACACCTACAGGAGAGCACCCATATCAGCTCTCCTGGCAGAGACTGGCAGGGTCATTCCCTTCCTTCCAGGCCCATCGCTTTTTGTTTCCGGCCCCCAGTCCTACGAAGCAGTTGTATGTGGCTACAGAGACCTCTGTCTTCTCTGATGCCCTCCTCTTCCCACCCCATCCTCATTTCTGCCTCCCGCCTCCTTCTCAGATCCCAGCTACAAGAGCAGGCTCTCCACTGACTTGCAGGGAGTGGTTGGGGGCAAGTTGGCCTCTGTGAAATGGCTCAGCAAAATGACCAACTGAGCCTCATGGTTTCATAAATCACTATAGCTCAGGCACCAGATGGGCTGGATTCTAACCTCAACTCTACCACTTGCTGTTGACCTGACTTAACTTCTCAGAACCTCAGTTTCCTCATCCAGAAAGTGTCAATAATCTTACTTTACCAAGTTGTGGGAAGGATTGAGACGTCACAAGGGAAGCACCCAGCCAGAGCCTGGCCCCGAGAAGTAACCCAAAGTGTGTGTCCCCTCCCTTGCTCTTCATGCCTCTCATCTCCGCTTTCAGAGGGAGAATTCTTCAGGAAAGCTCCCTAGTGAAAGGGATTCAGTCTCTACCTCCCCTAAGGATATTCCCAGATGCATAGAACCAATTATTTTCAACTCCATCCTTATCCACACAGAATCATGGTCACCAGTCTCTAGCAGTGTGGGATACACCCATGCTCAAGTGCATTTAGCCACCCACGCACCACCAACCTTGCTGAAGCAGCCCAGCCCCATCTACCCTCTCTACCCACCACGCACAGGAAGAGACACTCCGGGACCTACCTGTGCTCAGAGTCTTTCTCAGCACTGACCATGTTTGTGAAAAAACACTGATTTACCCACATTTACACACACACTGGCAAAGACCCTCCAAAACGGCCTCTGCACACATACACACCTGCTCTGCCAACACCGGCCCCTGCCTCTGCCGCAGTGTAGACCCCAAGTCATATAAATTCACATGGCTCTTGGCACACCTTATGCTGTTCTTATTCTGAAAACACACACACACACACACACGCACACACACACACACACACACACACACCTGATACAATCCAAAAACTCAGGGAGAGGTGAATAGCCAGGAATTCCCCTGGCTGCGAGCACAATGGAGGTCCACCATGGCCAGAAGTGCACCATGAGGAACACTCCAAATGCTCCAAGCAGCAAGGGGCCCTTATCTAATGATCAGGAGAGGAAGGTGGCCATAAAGTACCAATACTCCCTCCCATCAGCATCCTCATTGCAAACACTCCATCCCCACCCACTCCCAGGAAGATTCTTGGCTCCTTGGAGAGGGAGTATGAAGGGAGCGAGGGAAGGAGGAAGATGCACAGCAGTCTTGGAAGGAAGCCCAGCTGGAATGGCCCAGTCTGGCCTGCAGAACTCTGGGGCCCTGCATACACTTGGGGGAAGGATAGAGATGTCCCCATCCCACTTTTTCCCCAGAGAACAAAAGGGAGGAATATTGGCCTTCTCCTCCGGAAGAGCCTGAGTTGGCTCCCATTGCCCGAAGCACCCAGGTTCTACAGCTTCCATGATCAAACCTTTGAACCAAGTCCCACCCACCCCCCTTAACCACTTCCAGATCCTCCGGATCCAGCCAAGAAATTGGCTTCTTTGGGGATTGAGTTCATAAGGAAATGCTGAAAAAATAAATAAAAATCCACTGCCAAACACACTCAGAGGAAGATAGGTTTCTCTTGAGGCAGGAAATCCATCAGGATAGACTAAAGCAAAGAGAGGACAACACCCACTGGCCCAGAAAGGCCAGGGTGCCTGCCAGCGCCAAGACCTTCAACCAGACCACATCTCTTTCTCCCCCTATCATGAACCCCCCAAAATGTGCTTCTTAGATAAAGTACCGAGGATGAGATCCTGCCAAAGACGTATCCTAATGGTTTACAATGGGTGAGCCCCCATCTGGGACCCAAGGAGGGTTAGCAGGGGCCATGAAGGGCACAAATGATTCTCTTTTCCTTCTGCCCAGAGAAGCCAGGAGATCCTAGGTCTTATGGCATGTGGAGCCCACCTCTCTCCCTTTTCTGCCCATAGCCTACCAGCCTCCATCCCCACCAGCACAAAGTGGCTTCCACCGCTACCAGTTCTTCGTCTATCTTCAGGAAAGAAAGAACATCTCTCTCCTTCACAAAGAAAACAAAACTCGAGGTAAGGCCTTCCCTTCCTTCAAAGCCAAGGTGAATTCTGGGTTTGGTCGGATGCTTCATGCATTAAAGGAGAAGTCAGAACCTTGACCCCTACCCCTACTAAGCTTAAAGGGTGGTGTTTCTTGGGAGTAAAATGGAAAGAGTGTTCAAAAAGAGATGTTGCCATCAAATATGGTCTCTCTGCAGAAGTAAGTTCCAGAAACCAAAATAGTAGCTTTAGCTGAGTAGGGGGTCTACAAGGCAAGTTCCCAAAGGGAGTAACTGGAGCCAAGATAAGAAGCAACTCCCCCTACGGCCTCGAATGGCATGTGCAGGCAGCTACCCCACAGCAATTCTTTGGGTAATTGTACCCTATAATTGAGTCTGATCTGGGCAAGAAGGCCCTGGAATGCCACCCTGCCGGTCTGTCTTCATTGGTCGTTAATTGTTCTGTCTGCCCAGTGCCACCTCAGTGGTTGGGCAAAGACTTCCCCAGCCATGGCCCCTCCACCAGCTTCTCTGAGCAACCCTCCTAGCACTCTGGGTGGACCCACCCCGCCAGTAGCCTTTTAACGGCTAACCCAGCCTGCTCGAACCCAGTTCTCCTCTCCCCAGAGCTGGGGGCTGGGGGTGGGGTGGGAAGAACCATAGACACTTGGCCACTGCAATGCCACAGGTGACTCATCTGACCCTGTGTGAGCCATGGCCCCTCTCTGAGCCTTAGATTTCCCCTCTTGAAAATGGGAAATAAAATAATGCCCCCATTTTAGAGAAGGGAAAATAATGTGGAACACATAAATACGCACTTGAGAGTACAAAGAGTCCATTCCCCAGGCTGCAGGAGGGTGAATGGATGGGTGGTTGTCATCAGCCATTTCCTCTCACCCAGTGACCCTGACCAACTTCCACCCACTGATAAGGCAGAGAAGGCTTTGTTACAAGTCTGCTTGAGGCCCCAGAGGAGAGGAGCTCAGAGCCCAGAAATGCTCTGGCTGAGGGAGAGAGCCCTTCAGGTGTGCTGAGCAGAGGCCACCAATCACAGAAGGCTCCAGCCACCCTGGAAACAGAGTCGGTGCAACCTTTCCACTGGTGAACCCTCTCCAAGTGCCCTTGGCAACTTGCCAAATCTGTAAATCGGCTTCAAGGGCTTTGCCAAAGACATACTTTCAAGTTTGGATACAAAGAAAGGTGGGAAAGAAACATGCATTTTGCCCAGGCCAAGATCAGTTTCTTCAGGTCCCTGGATCCCCATCTCACCTAAAGTGTCCTGAAGCCATCTTCCGCCAGGACAGGCACTGTGATTTCTAAGGCTGGGAACTAGCACCTGAGCCCACCATGCTCCCCCACGCGTGGGAGTCTCAGGAGGTAAAACAGGACCTCTGAGTGCCACGTTAGACATCTGTTTTATTTGCCTACAGAAATGAAGGCAGGAAAATTATCTTCCCAAATAAAGCTGCACCCAGGGTACCGGTCCCACCATGTAATGCCTTCTACCAGCCTAGCACTGTACTAGGGGCTTTGGAGAGGACAGAGATGGCACCGGGAATGTTCTCTGCCCTCAAGGGGCTTACAGGCTACTTTGGAAACACTTAAATAACAATGCAGAGCAGCTTGTAATTAGGTGCTTAAGTGTGTGTTTCTGGCTGTAAGGACAGCTGGAGAGCACGTGGACTTAGGGCATTCCCATCCCTGCCTAGGCTCTTCTTCCCTCCAACACACAGGCCCTCCTCAGCCAGGAAGGGTGCAAAGGTATCTTACCGCAGGGTGAGGAAACCTGGATTCCAGTCTATAGCTAGTAATTTGGCCTTTGGGCAAATCAGCTAACCTCCTGAGCCTGTTTCCTCATCTAGAAAATAAAGGGCTGGACCTAGATGATCTACAAATCTATATATATGGCCCTGAGGCTACGAAGAGCAGGTGGGAGATGGGATGGGCCCTGGAGGAGGAGATATGAATCTTTGAATGAAGGAGAGAGGGAGCTCTGGGCTGAGAAATCGCAGATGCAAAGAGTAAAAAGGAACAAAAAGTGAGAAGGAGCGCCTCTTGCCAGAGGGCAGGGATGGTGGTGAAAGGACAAAATGGAGGAAGGCTATGGAGGTTCCTGAAACCCAAGCAGAGCCACAACTCTGGCGGGTCCCGTGGACAGCTGCTAGATGTCGCCCATGGGAGAAGAAAAAGAAAAAAACCATCCTTAGAGCTGACTAACCTGACGGGGTGGTCAGAACTAAGCAGAGTGAGAGGACAGGAGATGCCAGAGGCATGGGGATGTATGATACGGATAAACCCTGGGAGACTGCAAAAGCAGAGCGGCCCTTGCACATCAGAACCGCAGAGGTCTGGCGCTCTCTGAAGCACCTGTGCGAGAGCTTGGGGGACTCATGGAGCCCCGGGCTGTATCACGCCTCCGGAGGCCAGAGCGTGAAGCCCTGACAATGAGCTCAGTCACTGGGGCTTGCCTTAGTCTCATATTCTTTCCATGGGAAGGTATCTGTGGAGGGAGTGGGAAGTCCTGGGGTATGACCAGTGTAACCAGCTACCATGTCCCCTGTATGAGCAGACAGGAACAACTTCTAGAGATTGGAGGGGAGAGGTCAGTATGCAGGAGTCAAGTGGAAGGCATCCATGGAGGATGGCCAACCTGACGAATCCTGTTGGGTCACTTCCCTTCCTGGGACTTAGGTGTGAATGACAAGTTTAGGAAGAGAAGGGAATGTGAGAATATTCTAGTTGAATTTATATGACTGGAGGGAGGGGGCATTGCTCAGTTCCAGGGGCTCAAATTCTTTCTAGGATTCCTCTTTGTTCTGTGACACCCGGACAACATACATGGGGTCAGCAAACGGGAGATGTTGACGTCCATACTCTCATGTGACCTTGGACAAGCCACTTCACATCCCTGAGCCTCAATTTCTACATCATCAAGACAAAGGGTTGGGCTAATTGGACAACACTTAGTGGCCCTGAACAGATTTGTTCCCAGCTTACCAAGCTCTCCCCATGTCCAAGCTGTGCCAGACAGATGCAGGGAGCAGGTGATCAGGCTTGACTCACCCAGCCACCCCCATGCACTGCTGAGTGGAGGCCTGCAATCAATTACTGGGCTGCCAGGACCACGATGAGGGCCCTGGGAGGGAATTCGGAATGATCTTGCTTCTGGTTTATAATGCCCTGCCTTCCTACCCCACTCCTCCTGCCTGTTCACAGCTCTTTCTGTCCACATCATGCTCCCCATCACTCTTGGCATGAATGTCCTCCCAGTTCATTCCAACAATGCTGGGAGCTGTGTGTTCGTGGCAACATTGTAGGAGCCGTGGGCACAGTAGTGAGCCATGTGGACTGAGTCCCCTGCCCTGTGGATGTATGCGTCACCCAGGAAAGCTCATGCAGTCGGGGAGGGGGGGGTTGTTTGCACATAGCTCAAGCATGACCACATCCCGAACAGAGAACGCTGAAGCTCCCAGAGCCTGAACTGGGGCCCTCTGACCAGCGCTGTCCCAGTTTCGGAGACATTTGCCCCAAAGGCCACAGTTCACCTTCTCGGGCCTGTAACACACTGGACTTGCCCCCTCTGCTTCCGAGTTAACTCCCCTCCCCGACCCCACCCCACCCCCACCCTGCTCCCTGCCCAAAGCCTAGAATCCGGCCTCTGAGCTCCTTCATGAGTCACGATGGTTTCTCTGTGCATCTTCCTCACAGCAGCCTTGGATCTGGCATCTGGTTTTCTAGATTCTAGGGGAACCAACAGGATGCACCGAGGGGGTCATGTCTGAAGAGGGCCCACACACGCAGAGTTCCTTGGAACCTCAGGCCACGCACCCTTCCCTACCACACACTGCCAGAACGCCCGTTAATTCCTGCTTGTGTATTCTCATCAACCTGCCCACCATTCTCACCCAACAACTGGTCAGCTTCCGCCTGCCAACCTGGGCATACCGTTTCTCTCCTTCCCCAAACCCAGAGCAGCTTACCCACTCTCAGAGCATCAGTCCTGCTGACGGCCTCCATGAGGCACCTCAGAATTACCCTGCTCTCGGCTGACCCTTCCTGCCTGCTCCTGCTCCTCTCAGGCGCTCACATGACATTTGGCTTTACTTCCTCGGTCACCTGCTCTTAGCTCCCTTGTATCAATCATTCTTCACTCGCATGGGCCACACTTCCACCATGAGACTATAAATTCCTCGAGGAAAGAGATCTGTCTTATTTTTTCCTTTTACCACCTTTCCCTCTGCTCAGCCCGCTGTGGATTTTCAATCAATGAGTATGTTTGTGTAAGGGACACACCCACATGTGCACATTCACAAGGCCCCACACACTGCCCATTCCCACACCCCCACGTTCACAAACATGCTTCACCATCAACTCCTTTAACACCTGAAAGACAGTCACCTCTGTGAGCACCGTGTCCACAAAGGACAGTTTCAGCATCCACATCCTCCCTGTCTCAAAGCCGTGCTTACAGGGGCACTTACACACTCAGCTTCTCCACCAACCTGCCCTGTCCCTCCCAGGCCTTCCTCTCGATCCACCACTAACCACATGGGGTGGGCAGGACAGCAGACATCATCCCCTTGGCCAGTGAGGAAACCGGAGCCCAGAACGGTGAGCGGTGTGGTTGATCAAGGGTCCTCAGTCAATAGCAAGTTAATTTTCTACTGCCTTCTGGGGCAAGGCTCTTTGTACCTGTCACCAACTTAGCCACATTCCTTCCATCCACACCCAGACCACCGGGTTTCTGGGCCCTGGTATGGAGACAGAGAGGAAGCAAGGCCATCCTGCTGTCCTGGGCATCCTTGGCCAGCAGCAGCAACCACCCAAGGTGGTACACCCACATGCCCCATCCCTGTGGCCGAGTGCTGTGTGGAGCTGTGGTTTGCGCTATGCCACACACCTCAGCCACCTTACCCAGAGGTGTCACGAGCCAGCCTCACGCTATTCTAGCGAGTGAGCCAGGGAAATCCCCTCTCTGCCCAGAGAGATGACATGTCACAGCTTGTTCCAGAAGCCTCTCCAAGTCCATGAGCACAGGATGGTGCCACCATGCCAGAAGACTTAACAGGTCATGGCAGGGTCCGGTCATGGGGGCAGCCTCAGTTGCCTGCAGAGAGACTGCTCCTTGCAAAATGGGAGGGGCAGAGAAGGGTCCTGGGGTTTTGGACTAGGCAGCCAGAACCCCAGTACCACAGGAAGCTAGTTGATTGGCTCTTGGGGAGCCACCTACCCACCCACAGCGGTCAGAGAAGAGGGGTGGGCAGAGACTTGCCTCCCTGTGGCACTAAAGGCCTGCAGGGCACCATGGGTGACTGAGACAAGGGGTGCTATGTGAACATGTTTGAAAGCACAGGCCAAAGGCATGAAGGCAGCATAGTTCCAAGCAACATCAACAGCAGGCGGCCTTGGTGTGGAGGGACCAAGACCGGGGTGGGGGAGGGAATCCAAAAGGCCTTTGGTGGCACTGAGGGAGAAGCAAGCAGTGTAGGTAAAGGCAGAGAGAAGCGGCCCTGTCTGGAGACCAGCCCCAAACACACGCACAGACAGACACAAACACGCACAGCCCGCTGCTAAACAACCCTCACTCCCCACCATGACCTCCCATGATGGTTCACCTGGCCAGGCCCCAGAACCCCCCAGGGACTAGACCCTGAGTCACTGTGTGGGCTTGTGTCAGGCAGCCCATTTCTGCCTCCGAAGAGCCCCACCCACCTAGCAGAGCGGGTAGGACTGGGGGCCTGGCAGAGGCCCAGAGAGGGCCATCCTGGGCAACTCTCAGGCGGGCACCATGGCTGGGAACTGCCTGCACATTCCACAGGCCCCTGGCAGCCCTTTTCAGGAAGCAGGCCGCAGTCAAGCCAAACATCAACCATCCAAAGCAACATTGGACACATCATCAGGAAACCACAGATAATTCCAAAATTTCACCCCAAACTGCAGCCAGCCAACACCACCACCCAATATTGGAATTGATAACTGGGAGCTTAATTGACAGCTTTGAGTTCTCCTTCCTTTCGCTCTCTTCCCCATCTCTACCCCAGCTATGGAACTGAGGAAGGAGGATGATCCACCTACTGGCTCACTTGGAACTGTGCTTCCACTCTCCAGTGTCCTGGGGTCTCTTCTCCAGAGCAGATAGAGTGACCCCTCCCCACCTCGGAACTCCCCTTGGATCCCCACTCCTCACTTCCCCCAAAATCAAAGTGGTCCCCTCTGCCCCTAGCCTCTCAAGCCCGCACAATCAGCCACTCAGCAAATATTCTCCAGGAGTAATTGGATGCGATGATACAAGGGCTTTTCAGCTCCTGAGTGCAAGTCTCTGGATGTCATTTAATGGCACAAAAAAATAAAAGGCTTCGGCCTCCCGCCCACCACCACCAGGACATCATTAATCTCAACAGAAAGGCATCAGCGCCCCTATCATTGCAGCCAGCCGAGAAGAGCCAGACAAATTACAGACCCAAGCCTGGCGCTCAGGGGGGCAGTTATGAGGCTGGCATTCAACTTCTGTTTTTTCTTCAGGGCCACTGTCCCCTGACAAGAAGCAATGGTGCCCCTGCCTAGCGGAGGAGTAGGGGCAGGCCAGGGCAGAGGGTGGCTACCTTGGTTAGACACAGCTCATCTACGGGGGGTGACAGGGTATCTCTGAGCCAGGCACCCTGGGTCCCAGCAGAGGCTCAAGCACCTCATATAGTGGCTCAGAGGAGGTGACCCCAAGGCTCGAAACCCCACCCCCTGTTCTCCAGCGCACCTGCCTCCCAGTGGAGGCTTCTGACCCCTACTTCCTGGGCTGAAAGGGGAACACTTCAGGGCCTACCAAGGAACAAATGACGGGTCAGGTGGGGAAAGTCCGTTGGCTAGAACAAAATCGCAGGAAATACTCTCCTGTGCTATTGGGAAGTCTTAAGAGTGGGCCTGCTAGAGCGACTCTGGGGTGCTGCTAGGGGCAGGACCTCATCTGCGGGGTGGGGAGGTACGTTGTGCTGCTCGCCAAGGCCACCCCGCAAAGGCCTAGCTTCTTACTAGTCCAGGATTAATTGTTTTATATACACACCAAGGTCTGGAGTGAATCTGGACAAAGTAACTGCCCCCTCCACACCTGGCAGACCCAGGAGGCAGCCGTCAGTACTAGAGGGCCTGGTCCCCAGTGTCTGAGATTTCCCTCAGCTCAGAGCTTCCACATTCTGGCAGAGAAGCTGTCTATCCCATTCTCCCAAGTCCTGCAAGGGAGGGGGCTGCTAGCCTAGCTGTAGCATCACTTTCTCCATCTCTTGGGTACCTCTGTAACCCTCATAGGCCCACAGCGCCTGTCCACCCATGCGCTGAACCACTCCCAAACAGTGGAAGCTGGGGGTGGAGAGAGTGATGGTCAAAATCTGCCCCAGAGCCATTCCCAAATGCTGCAGTCTCTGGAACTCAGTGAGTCTCTGAAAGCTTGGAGTTCCTCTCCCAGTTCTTAAAGACAGGGGTCATTCACCCCTCCAAGTCTCTGTGATTATAGAGATCAGGCAGACAGCTGAGGCTCAGAAGCCCCTGATGGATTTAGTTAAGGTTCCCCAACTCTCCCTTTGGCCCAATTCAGAAATATCTCTAACATCTAACATCTCTCATTACTAACATCTTCCTTATCAGCACTGACCAATAGGTGACAGGATTGCCTCTAGGAAGGCCTGAGTAGGGTTTTGCAGGATGGGAACCGTGTTTCTGGGGTCGTGTAAGCACTGACTATCATCTGCAGCAGCCCCATCCCGAGGAGCCCAGACCACTATGTTCTAGTCACTAGATGGCTCAAGAGACAAGCATCAGACACCTTTCTCCTTTCTCCCTCCAGACGGAGGCCTTTAAGGTACACTCCCCACTCCTGCCCTGTCCCAGGAAGAGCCCATCCTGGGTGAGCCCAAGGTACAAAGGGAGTGGCTAGAGCACAGACAGCAGTACCACCCTCTTCCTGTAGGGCAGGGGCCTCCCTGCAGCTCATGGGACCAGCAGTGCCATACAGGATGGGGCTTTCCTCCACGCAGTGACCACGGAAGCCACAGCCTCCAAGCACTCCATCTCTCTCCACACACGCCTAAAGGCCTGAGTCACCCCCCTTCCTTCTAGAACTTGCAAAGGGTCAGTTCCTCTTGCCCTTTGTGGCAGGAAATGGGGGGTGTAAGGAGTCACGGCCAAGTCAGGGGAGGAGGCAGCGGGAGGCTAGGGGCTGGCAGCACTGTCCCTGCTCTCCTGAGGGACACAGAGGCTTGTCTGAGGAGCTGCCCAAGAAGCCCAAGAACCACAGGATTGTCAGAAATGGGGCCAGGAAGGAGCTGTGAGGCCCCCAAGGCCTTTCAGGCTCCAAGAAGAGAAGTCATCTGAGCTAGGGGAGGGCACACTGCCAGAGAGGGGAGCGAGGTCTCCCTCAGGGCGCAGGGGATTTCTTTCTGCCACTTGCCCTGATCTCATGATGAGTTTCAATTCCCTCCTTGCCACCGGGTTCCTTCCTGTCCTACTCAGTGGGGAAGGCCCCCCTTGGCCCCCTTAGCCCCATGCCTGCCACACACCAGTTCACCTAGAACCCTTCCTCTGGCATGCACGCACAAACACACACACACACGCACGCACACACACAAGCATCTATACATGCACACACCTATGTATGCACATGCACACACTCTCCCAGGGTCATGGCACCACAACTCCTTTCCAGCCAGCCAGGCTCCATGCAGAGGCTACATAGCCTGACCTCCTAAGAGAAGACCCCGCAGTGTCTGTCACACCCTCTCAGCCCAGCAGCGGCTTATCCCAGAGGACAGTCTCTCAGAGCCAGGCCACCCTTCCTCCAAGAGAACTCCTGAAACCCCTGTTCTCCAGCCCAATCTGAGTGTGCAGTCACTGAGCCAGATAGGATTTGAGGGAACCTGCAGAGGCCCATTTCCCCACCACCCCTCTAAGAAGCAACCTCACCAGAACCCCATCTGTACACTGAGGATAAAAGTAGTCTCACCTTATGAGGATTAATTGAATGAATATGCGTGGAGTTCCTTAACTGTGCCCAGCACATAGGAAGCACTATATCAGTGTGTTAATGCTATTGTGGGTTTTTTTTTTTTTGCATTATTTTGTTTATTTGGATTAAAAATTGTCCTCTTCTTGAGAACACCTTTGAAATGCAAACCACCTGTTGAGGGAGGGATAGTAAGTGGAGTACAGATACTCAATGGATCTGCCTTCTTCGCGGTGGTGGGTGCAGGCAGAGGACCACAGGCAAGTAAACGGGCAGCTCTGATGAGACTTCCAGGTTGCCAGCCACTCACCCTGTTCTCTCATGTCCTCCACCGGTCCAGGCTGTGCCCGCCACTGCCCAGTTCTGCTCCAGGCAAGGTCTTCGCTGTACACTCCCTCAACCCAGAGAGGGGGTTGTTAGATTTAGGCAAAGAAGATTTAAAAAACAAACAAACAAACAAACAAAAAACAGGATGCCCAGCTATATTTGAATTTCAGATACATAAGGAATAATTTGTTAATGTACATTTGTTCCATGCAATATGTGGAATACACACAAACAAATTATTTGTTGTTTATCTGAAATTCCATTTGAACTGAGTCTCCCTATTTTATCTGGCAATCATCCACTGAAGGTGCCTGAAGCCCAGGGTTTGGGAAACAAGAGCGTGGGAATATGCCTCTGACCACTTCCCTCGGCCTCTCCCCAGTGCCCCGGGCTGTGCCCTCCTTACCCTGCTACTAGGCCTGTTCACACTTGCCCCAGAAGATGTGCCTTCTCCACTGCCCTTGTGTTTTCTCTCCCTAAGGAGGCCCCTCTGACCTGGGCACCAACTGGCCTTCTCCAGGCCCCAGCCTGGGGATGTCATGCCCACACTCAACTCCCCAGTAGGATCCACATGCTCAAGGGCAGGGGGAAGGGGCACCGGCCAAATGCCCTGCCCCTTGACTTCTGCCACAGCCAGGGAAGGAACCCTATTGCAAGGGGTCTCCAAGAGGATGGTTGGGGTTCTCGGGAGGAGGTGAATGAATGACAGACACTTCTGCAAGTCCCAGCCCCAGGAGCTGGGGTGAAGAGGTGTAAAGAAAAGAAGGACTGAGGCCTCTTCTATGGGGTCAGAAGAACCTGCAGGAGAAGCGGGTGGGTGAAGGGAGTGGGCAGACCACCTGATTGGGCATTTCCTTTCTGCATACGAATGAAAAGGCAGAGTTATGCTAAATAAAGGGCAGTGGGGAGAGGGACTAAAGGTCAATCTTGACTCAGTTCAGACTTTTAGTCTCCATTGTCTTCTGGGGAGCAGCCCCTTCCCAGATGCTCTGCTAACATCCAGGGATGTCCCTGCAGCTAAGAGCCACAGGCACCCCCAGGTACTCTGTCCCCCTCAGCCCAATGGCCAAGTTCATCACCTGCTCTACCCGCTCCTCCAGAGCTGGCTTCCCTCTCAACCCTGCCAGCTCTCAAGTCCATAGTCCACTCTCACGGCCTCCCCATGGTCTGTTTGTCCTCCCAGCCTCTTGGAAAATGGACAGATTTCTGAACCGCTTCCGCCTGAGGGAACCTGAAGCAAGCACCCAGTTCATGACCCAAAATTACCAGGACTCGCCAGATTTCCAGGATCCTGAAAGAGAAAGCAGTAAGCCCAAGAACAGACTCAAGCAGCGATAACAGCCTGCTAGAACTCAGGCCTCACCTTGCAGGTGTGTGTCCATGTTGCCCACCACCAACAGTCTGGGTATGGAAACCCATCTAGGTATGAAACCCCTTCTCTTCCAAATAAAAAAAAAAATCATCCAGGGCTCACTGATTGGATGTTTTGCTTCCTAGCCTGTCCTCCTTCAAACACCATGGAGAGGAAGTTGATTGATGTTCAGCACTGGGGCCTATAAATGCAAATTGGGGGGACATGGGGTGGGATAGATAGACAGACAAGAAATGGCAATCCCAGCCCCAAACTGTCACTGAGGTGCTGGGTGACCTTGAGCAAATCCCTCAACCTCTCTGAAGTTCTTCCTCAGTTGTGAAATTGAGGTAGGAAGGAGAGGTAGGGGCGGCTGGTTTATACCATGGGCCTTTCCAGCTCCAACATTCATTCAGCCAGTGTCGGCAAGTACTATGTGCCTGACCTTCTGCAAGGTGCTGGTGATCCACATGTGAACAGGACAGATGAAACAGGAGGCTTGCTTCATGGAGTTTATCGTTCATGAGGGGAGGGGAAGATTAATAGATAACAACAAGAAAATTACAGCAAGTGTGACAAGTGCTCTGAAGGTGCAGAGGAGACCTATCTGCTTTATGATGGAGGAGGGGTACAGGCAAGGCCTCTCTGAGGAAGTGATGCTTAACTTTGGGGCTGAAAAGTGGGGTAGAGGTTAATTGTGAGTGGGTCCAGGGATGGAGAACATGCCGAAGAACGTGAACGCCACCGAGCTCCTGTGGCTAGCAGGGGTTGGCATGCCTCTTCCAGGAAATAAAAGGCCAGTAGTGTAACCACCTGGACAGATGGGCAAAAGACTAGAACATGTTAGGCCTTCCAACCATGCTGAATGTTTGGATTGTACCCTAAAGCAATGGGAAATCATGGAATGATAAGTAGATTGGATGGAGGGAGAGAGGGGACATAATCTAAGTGATGTTTTTAGAACGCTATGAAGAAATTCCTTGGTGTCTTCAAGGAAAAGATTTTCAACATCTACCTCCCTTGGATGTCCTCTGCATAATTCTTGGCTTTCCTACCAAGGACCCCTTGGAGGCACCTCTTTGTTAAGGTCTCGTTCACAGCCTAAACCCTGTTTCCTCAACTTCCTCATCCCGGACTCCACTCTTCACAGCACCCCCAACTTCCGTTTAGTGCCCCTCCAAGAGTTATGACCCACACGTTGGCTAGAATACAGCAATGCTGGTGACTCATGTGTGCAAAGTGCCTTGAGATCCCCAGATGAAAGGGGGCAGGCTTCAGATGAGCACCGCGTTATTACCTTCTTAGAGCCAGGCCCCACATTAGCTGGAAGGCAGAGGGGCCTTGGCCAACCCCTCAGCCTAGCTGAGCACACTCTTAACTAGTTGGAAGATTTTCATGGTGGGATCCGAAGAATGCAATGAGCTGGGAAATTGGGATGAATTAGACAATCTTCTCCTCTCCGTTGATAGATTCAGCTGCCCTCCTAGGTGAGGGGTACCAAGTTCTTATTGTTGAGAAGGGCCTCAATGCCAGCCCAGGCAGTAGGAACGCCCTACTCCCTTCTACCCCACCAGACAAGCTTCCCAGCAGAGCTAAAAGAAGAAGCAAAAGGAAGTGTTCGTTTGCAGCGTCATGGAAGGCAGCCTCAGAAGGGACTTTCTGGGTGTATGTGAACCTCTCAGTCCCCGCAGCCCCCACCCCACCAGGCCCAAAGTGTAATTGGCAGCTCCGGTTGGGGCCCAAGGCTGGGGATAAATAGCAGGTCAGCTTCCTAGAGCGGCCCTAGATCAAGACACATCCTCCCCTCTTCTGCTTTTAATTCCTTGTGGCTAGTGTGTTTATTTTGGGCAAGGAAAAAAAAATCGGATGTTTATCCTTCGAGGAAATTATCGGCTTGCTTTCCTTCCTTTTTTTCCCCCCTCCTTTCTTTTCCCCTGGTGTTTTGGTCTTTTAATTCAGCTACAAGAGGGACCCCCACCCTCCTGGCCCAAAAACGTGAAAAAAGAACAAAGCCAGCCCAGGCTCTAGGCTGAAGCCAGCTCTGCCACACGGTTCCTGGAAGCCACATAGGAGGAGGTCCCAGTGGCAGGGAGGAGAAACCTGGAGGCCCAGAGACCTCGGGGAACCCCAGCCTTGACTCAGCTCTCTGTGTGCACAACATTTTGGGGCTCTGGTTCTTTTTACTACCTGTTCCAAGAAGAAATAGAATGAGTATGCAGATTGCTCAGAGATCTCTAATGAAGTAGCTAAGAAAAAATAATAAGGGAGCATTACTGACCCCTCTACAGGGATAAGGAAGACTGATACTCTTATGATCATCATCATTATCAGATAACATTTGTTGAGCACCTTCTGCATACCAGGTACTGTGCCAAATGCCTAACATGGGGCATCTCATTTAATGCATTTCTGCACTGTTTCACAGCCCACCAGAGCCTTCATATGTATAGTCTCATTCAGTTTTCACAACCTAATAATGTAGGTGTCATTATTCTCATTTAAATAGACGAGGAAACTGAAATTTCAACAAGTTAAGGAACCTACTCCCTGTTTCTGGTAATGATGGCATCTGGTGTGTGTTTTTAAAAAAAAAAAAAAAAGTCTACAGCACCTGGTCTTCCTGGGTGGTCTTCCATCCAAGGACTAACCAGGCCAGACCCTGCTTAGCTTCCAAGATCAGACAAGATCGGGCATGTTCAGAGTGGCATGGCCGGAGATGACATCTGGTGTTAACTCCAGCCTTGTCACTCAGTACTCAGAGGCCAACAGTACTCTAATTTTACTCTCTATGCTATAAAATAAAGCTAGATCTTCCATTTATTCAGAAGCTGGGTAGGCCAAGAGGGAAGACTGGAAGTTCCAAAAGCATTTAAGTGCGAGGGGGTCTCCCCCAAGTGTCTTCCCTTCCCCCAGCTTCACCTGTTCTCAACCAAATGTGATTTGTGGGGAGGTCCAGCTCCTAGACACTCACTGCAATGGCCTGGCCTAGTTCAAGGCCATTACCATCCCTTCACCCAACCTGCACAGGGCAACTATGCCAACGGTTTTCCAAAAACCTTTAATCCACTGAATGCACCACCCCTCCTGAAAGTGCCTGCAAGATAACTGCTCTTAGGGAAAGAGGAGAGGTGGAAAAGGAGGAGAAGCCACCTAGGAAGACTTCCTAATGGTGGTGGTGGTGGTGGTGATGGTGATGGTGATGGTGATGGTGATGGTGGCGGTGGTAGGTCCAGGTATCTGGGCTAAGCAGCCCAGGCATAGGAAGAAAGTCCGATATATATATTAGGTGGTGTATTTTTAAAAGTACAACTTTTCTTAGCTAGCAAACCTAAATTCATATATAATCTCTACCACTTGATAGCCCTGTAATCCCAGCAACTTACTCACCTGTTCTAGACCTGTGTTTCAACTGCAAAAATAGTTAAAACAAAACAAAAAAATGGAAATAAGTTCCTTTCTTAAAGATCTGTTGCAATGGTTAAATGAGATAGCACAGAAGGCACCCAGGCACAATGCCCAGCATGCAGGCTGCTCAGTAAATGCAGGTTTTCCCTTCTTTTACTGCCTCTGCTTCACCTGCTCTGCTCCCCAGCTTCGCATAGGGAAAGAGTCACTTTCCCCAGATGTGAGTCTTTCCCAAGAGACCCATCAAAAGACCAACTTGGAGGAGCCTCAAGCCCCAGCCCAGCATCCCCCTCCCAAGCTCAGCAAAACATTGGGCGGCTTGGATCAGGAGAGACAACCCAGTTTCTTAGCAACTACCAAGCGCTTCCCTGTAAAGACAAAGACCCTTCACTCAGAATGCTCCCACCCCCAGCTCCCCCTCCAGGTGTCTGATCGCTGTTCAGGAGTGGGGTTAGGGGCTGCCCAACCCCCAGAGGTCTAGGGCCCTCTTGCTCCACCCTCCTGGCAGTCCTGATATTACCTGTAATTATCCCACAGCACCTTTCATCCTGGTGCTAATTACCTTTCCCATTTACCCCCAGGGGCTGCTGGGAGACATGTGAGGTATTCATACACACACGTATGTGTGTGCGTGCGCGCACACACACACACAAATGCCCTTACTTCTCCTTCTGAGACTCCTGCTATTTTAGAGACCAGGAAACTAAGGTTGGAGAGAAGAGCCAGTTTCTTGTGGGTTCCCATCTGAGAAACAGGAGCTGAAGAGGCTGGTTCAGGGAGAAGGGAGGACGGGGTCCCTGGGTATCCCCTGCGGATGAGAGACCAGGAAGGAGAAGAGCCTTTTGTGGAAAACCTTGCCAAGACAGGGGTCTTGGCTCTGAACACCACCTCAGTGCCACTAGATGCAAGCCGTCCTGCTTAACACAAAGAGGACATTTCAAAGGGAAATGTTTCAATAGAAAAGAGAAAGAGTCAAAAAGAGAAAGAAATAGAAAAGAGCGACATGGTTGTCTGGTCTGATGTAACTGAAACACCCGCTGACTGGCGGTCAAGACCTGATTTAGTCCCAGTGCTACCATTCACTGCTATGTGAGCCTGAGCAAGCCAGAGGCCTTCTCTGGGCCTCAGTTTCCTCATCTAGAAAACAGTTTGGGATAGGTATTCTCTGAGGCCCCATTCTTGCTGAATGCTCTAGAATTTTGTGTGATTATTTGGGGAAATGGTAGAGAAAGCCACCTCAACCGTCCCTTTGGCTGGGAGGTGAATGGAAGCCACCAAAACAGGGAAAAGTGAACATTCTTGGGATTTAGAATAAAAAAGAGCCAAGTTCATTTGGCTGCAGGAGCCAGAAAACCCTATCAGGAGGACCAGGTTAAAGAGGCATTTGCAGATGTGGGAGCCAGAGACCCTAGGAGTTCAGACAAACCTGTTCCCAGAAGCAGCAGCCAAGGACAGAACTCATCTGCTCCAGGTCACAGCCTCAGGAAACCCATTCAGGGACCCCCTATGCGGGGAGGCTGTGGGGGCGCACAGGCCCTACACTGTGTCTGCACTCAGGGACAGAGGGTAGAAATGTGACTCAGGAGTGGGCAGGGCACCGAAGTGCCCCCTATTTTCCTCATGAGCTGGATCCACCTCACTGGCATAAGTCAGCTGGCAGAGAGGAGAGGGTTCAAAGGAAAAGAAGCCAAGACTGTCAGGAAGGTAGCCGCAGCCGCAGCAGGCCCCAAGTCCCAACCTTCATTTTCATTTTCACAAAGAAAGAAGACAGAGTGCCAAATGGACTTCCCTGAGGGCCTGGGGAGAAGGGTGAACAGGGAAGTATCCTGAAGGAGTCCCGACGCCTTCCACCCCTCACACACGCACACACAGAGAAACAACGGGATGTACCCATTCAAGACACTCTAAAGCAATAGATCCCTGATACACGGGCTGTGGCTGTGACGCCAGCATGCAGTCAGCCATTCTCCAGTACTGGTGGAGGCTTGACTGTGTGCTAAGAACTGAAGGGACTCCAAGAGAAACCTAGAAGGTCTCTGTTCTCCAAAAGCTCTTTCTATGTGGTGGGAGAGAATGTGAATAGACACAGAGACTATCAAGGGTAGTGTGATTGTGAGGCCTGGAAGAGTCCAGCACCAGAAGAGAGAAGTGGGAAGACAGGCTAAGTGAGTAGGAGAGGGGAGTCGTTCCCACCAGAGGAATGGAGCAGCCTGTGCAGGGGAACCGGCTCAAGGAGAGAGGCTTGACAGGGAGGCAAGGGTCCTGAAGGAAAGACACACATGAAGAAAAAACGGGCTGGCCTCTAGCTGGGGCTCCCACGGGCACACACATTCACACCGTCAGTTTTCTAGCCTGTCCTCAGACCCCGATCTGCAGACAGCACCTGCATCTGCCCACAAGGACACTGGTCACCACTGTCCCGAGCTTGCCTGCCTTCCTCCCCCATTGCCCTGAGAACCAGGCCCTGCCCATTCACGCACATACAAACGTTTGTGCGCACATTTACACACACCTCTACTATACGCATCCTGCACACATACACTGTAAATACACCAGCCCACACAAAATCACATGGTGTACGCACCCGCTAGACACTCCAGGGTTTCGACTCTGCCAAGCTCTTTCTAGACATCCATGCAAGCTGTGTGCATGTGTATTGTTCAGCCTGGGCAGTCACCAATGTAGAATTTGCACGCACATGCGGGCTACATATATGCGTGCCCAATTCCTTCACAACTTGCATACTCACGAGCCCACAGTGATAGACACACCACCCTTTGGATTACACTGAGGACCAAACAAGGCCTAATGCCAACCCTCGCTTTGCAGTCTCCTGATGCAGCAAGTGGATTTTGTGGGGGGCAGCTGTGGAGGATTTATGTGTGTGCGCAGTTTGAGGGTATTTGGGAAGGCAAGGGGAGGTTCTGGCAGAGGTGGGGAATCAGGCTTCCCCATGAAGTCCACAAGGAAGGCACCCAGACACACTCCCAGGGGCTGACCTCTGGGCCCTCATCGCTGGCTGCCAGGCCAGGGAAAGGAGAAGCTAAAAGTGGTCAGTCTGAACTGCTAAATTGGTCCTCAGCAGAGAAGGGGAAACACGTCAGTTCCCTGGGGAAGTGGCCGAGCCCAGGGTGGCCACAGGCCCCTGGGCTTCTACTCAGATGGAAAAAAAAAGTTGCTCAAATAGATCTGACGCTTTGTTTTCGAACCCAAAATACCCTGTGGCAGCAGCCGGAAGTGTGACCGCGGGAGGGAAGTGGGGCAAGAGGGGAGGGTTAGTTTGAGTTTCCATTGCAGCGACTTTTTCTTTCATTCAGGGTCTGAAAGAAGCTCTCTGACTGACCTGAGAAAGCGTTTGTGCGATAGGGGAGTGTGGCTCAGAGACTGGGGCTGGGGTACCCACAGCCACAGTCACCTTTGGCCTGCTGCCTTTCCTTCCCCAGAGGCCTCAGCGAGGGGGAAAAAAAAAAAAAAAACCGTGTCCTCTTGCACTGTCAGAACTTTCTCTCAGGCCACCTGGTGGCAGGCAGGAAAGTCGATGGGAAGAGGGGCCAAGGCCAGGGACAGAAAGCCAAGTCGCAGGTGACTTTGCCTTCAGAGACCTGACTTTCTTTAGTGGACTTTGATGTAATTGTTTAATCAAAGATCTTATTTACACAAAATTTCTTCAGAGATCATCCAATAATTAGCTGGACTACAGCACAGATACACATATTCCAATTCAGGATTTTAACGTTCAGTGGCACTCATGCTAACTCCAAAATGTAAGGATTGGGGAAGCACGACTACATCAAGCAAGATCTCAGCATGCACTCTGGGTCCTTAGGCCGACTTATTTTTTTCTTCATATCACTTATCACCACCTCCTATTTTTTTACTTATTGCCCATCCCCACCCTGAACGCTCATCAGATCTTGAGTCTCCCCACAGCAACAACTCAGGCTGTTTTCCTTACTGCTAGGATTTCAGTGCCTGACACACAGTTGGCACACAATAGGTAATTGTCAACTGTTGAAAATGATCAGGACACAAAGGTCATCAAACAGGTCTGTGGCTTCATGGGGTCTTGGTAATTCAAAAACCTCGAGGCCTGCGCACAGGCCACTGGTGCTGGGTAGGGGTGGAGTGGGCCGAGATGGGAGAACAATGGGAATACAACACAAAATCGGAAATGGTTCCAGACGCCCTGGATGGTTCAGCAGTGGAGCGTGGCAGGCAGACATTTAGCAAAGCATTACACAAATAAATGTAAAAAAGTAAGATTAAGACAATCTAGGAGTAGTGTTCCGGGTGTCACCTGGAACGGGGGCATCCAGAAAAAGGCTTTTCTGAGTAAGTGGTAGCTGAACTTCGGGACTTCGTGGTCCAAGAGAAAACGGCCGGGGCGCGGGCGCCGCGGGCGGAGGGCATGGGGCTCCTGGGTCTTGGCATCGGGGCGCCGCTGGATTCGTACTAGCGGCCCCCGGGCCTGTGAACCCGGCTGCAGTTCAGAGGCGGACGCGCGCCCTTGGTCCCTGGGTGATATTTATCTGCTTTTAATGACGGCAGGGTAATCACCCTAATGAAGAACTCCTCCGGGCTCAGGGCAGCCAGACTGCGATGAGGAAAGCCGCCGGTGACTCACCCTGACTGTGCCTGGAGCCGGCAGCCACTGGGCGCGAAGGGTGTCCGCTTCCCTGCTCCGCGCGCCCCTCCAGAACCGCCCCCGGGTCACGGGGCCGAGGCTTGCAAAACCCTCCCTAAGCCGGGACCCCCGCCAGCAAACCCGACGCGCCCACTGCCACTCTTGGCCAGGCCCACACTGAGACTTCTTGCTCTGCCCCTGCACGGGTCTCTGGCGTCCCCTCCCCACTCAGGACCTCGGCTCCTCAGCTGCCTGCGTTTGGGAGAGGCCATGCTCTACTGTGCTCAGGCACCCCTGAGGATCCCTAGCTCTGCTGGGCTTTGCACCCACTCTCCTAACCACACTTTCTCCGCCAGTGCCTCAGTTTCCCCCACTGAGTAGCAGTAGTTCAAGATTCTCCACACCACCCCCCATCCTGCCCCCGGGTGGCGGGAGCATTAATTACAGTTTGTTCCTGGCTTTGAAGATGAAAAATGCCAAGGATCATTACCACTCAATTAACGGGGCTGTTACCACTTGAGTTTATGTCTGATTAATCCTGCCCCGCCCCCAGCCTGGGATCCATGTTGCCCCAGACTGTTCAAGCTCCATCTTTCTCCTGGATTTCACACCCCGAGTTATTCCCATTCCTATTCCTGCTAATAGCATCTGGAATGGGGTCTAGTATAGTGTCCGGCACATTCATTCTTCAACAAATATTTATGGAGCACTGCCATAAGCCAGGTGCTAGCTGGGGATGTAGCAGTGCAGGGCACAGGCCCAAGCCCCTGCTGTCCTGGAACTCACATTCTAGTAGATGCCCAGATGTCTGATGGGATCTAGCACATCCAGACCTGGTGCTGCCTCCCACCTTCCCTTCCAGAATTCCTCACTCATCCATACAACAAACCATAGTCAGGCCTAGACCAGGCACTGAGGGAGAAGTTCTGAAAAACAATCCTAATGGGTTCTAGTTTCAGAAATGGAAAAAAAGTAAACCTGAAAATGAGGTGGTGGGAATCACAGCTCCTTGCACAAAATGCCCCCTCCCCTTCTCACACCTCCCCTCTGCTGCCCTCCTCAAGGCCTTGATCAGGCCCTCCTCCCCCCAGTCAGGCCTTCCCCTCCCCCTGAACAAGTCCCGCCTGCCAGTGTGGTCCTTCCCCCTCTCAGCTCCCTGCCTGAACCTCCTTTGAGACCCTGTGTCTTGTATATGATCACTTGCACCAGCGCCTCGTCCCCCACTTCCCTTTAAACTGTCTGCCTGCACAGGGACTGACAGCAGGATCCCAGTCTCAAGTCTGTCGCCTCCATGAAGAGTGCACAGGAAGTGCTCCCTACGTGTTTGTCTTATTGAAATGAGAGAGCTAAGCCCTGGACCTAGGAGCCCAGCCCCACGAAATGGAATTTGATTGGATAAGGGCCCCCCATCCTGTGGGGGAAAAGACAGTCAGTGCTGGGGCGATAGAAACAAAAGGACCAGGCGGGAAGGGCCAAGTTGATCTAGCTGCTCCTTAAATCGACCATGTTTCAGAATTACCAAAGTGGACACTTGAATTGAGTCAACAAATTCTGATAGAGCACCTGTTGGGGACAGGCACAGGGTGGTACAGGGGAGACAAAGAGGAATAAGACTCAGTCCCTGCCCTTGGGGAGCTTGATACCATCTCTCATCTTCCAGAAACTTTCTGGGTGATCTTGAGCCAAATAATTCTGCAATATTCGAGGTGGGGTGGGGAAGGGATCATGCCCCTTCTCCTTTCCCACCTGCCCTGAGCTCTGGCAGGGAAGCTCACACTGATTGACAGACTTCACTGCTATGTTTCCTCAGCCCTCAGGTGACAGGATGGGGCCTGGGACAACATCGGCCTTCACCCCCATGGCTGTAAACAGCATTTCATTTTCTAGGAGAGTTATGGCATGACAAAGGTAGCCATCTTAGGCCTTGCCTAAGCCATCTGGTGAAAGAGGATGCTAATACAACTGAGGAGCTCAGATTCTGGGCCCCAAAGAGTCATTAACTGCTTTTCCCTGGATCCCAGGTTTTTGACTGCATAGAACAGCGAAGAACGGAAAAGTTTGCCCCTGATGGATGAAGCAAAGGGCTTGTTTGTTTGAGGCTGAGGAGGGTCCTGAAGCTGGGTGGTAATAAGAGACAAGGATCTAAAGACCACAGCTCTCTCTGGTTCCCCAAAGGTTTTTCTTACAGAGCGAGGAGGAGAGGAACCTGCCAGCCTCTTGGGTCCAGCCCCTATCCCATGGGTAAAGCCTGCCCCGCAGCAAGAGGCTGGTTGTAGGGAGAGCAATAGGGAGAACCTGCTTTCATAACTTTTCTCTCATCTCTCTCCCTCTTTTTCTCTCTCACCTTCTTTACTCTCCATGACTGCCTCTCCCTCAGTCCCCCCACATTCACACCTTTTTCTGGTTCATTTCAGATGACAAAGTTCCTCTTTCCAAAAGCTGCATCCCCCAAGAGTTCTTTTTACAGAGACATCATCCTTTCCCAGCTGAGTAGGGGGCTGTCCCACAGTAGCCCCCAGGGGCAATGACAGGCCCTTTTTGAGCACATGACTCTACTTACCCTTCCAGAACCCCTGAGCTAAGACAGAAAAGTTCCCATTACAAGATCTCAGCCCCTGATCCATCCCTCCTACCCGCTGAAGATCCAAGCCCAAACCCTACAGAACCCCAAACTTGATTCAGAATCAATGCTGAGACAAGTCTTCACTGCAACAGGATTCAAAAGAGCTAGGAGGGTTTTAGAGGTAGGTTATCAAGTCCAGTCCCTACCAGAAGCCCAAGAACAAGAGGGCGGGGCCCAAAGTCACATAGATGATTTATGATAGAAACCAGAACTCCTAATTCCCAGATCACAGTTTATACTTACTTTAATTTTTCCAACTCTCACCTTCTATCTAAGATCTTCCCTCTCTGTCCCAGCCCAGCCTGGCCCTGATTACCCACTCTCTGGACAACTGCTCCCAACCCCCACCCCATAGCAGTTATTCATTGCCTTGTATATAAGTGTGAAGAGGTGTCTCCAGGACCTCTTTTGGTCCCCCTATCCCCACAAGTGTACTGTGCAACCAGCCTTTCTCCTCTCCCCAAATTGTTTGAAGTGTGATAAAAAAAACACTACAATTCAACATGATTATAATGAATTAGTTTGAATTTAGCCACAAGCAGGTGTTAAAAATGGAAGTGTGTGATTGGCTGGGAGACGATCCTGTGGCCTCCGAGACAACCTAGGGTGGTGGGACCTGAGCTCAGAGCAGCACAGTTGCCATTCCACCAAACACTGCTCTCCCTGGCCCCCCTGAGTGCTATATCTCCTTACTGTCTCCTGGGAAGAGGCTCCTCTCCCCCATCCTCTGCTGAGTTCCAGGGGTGCCCAGAGGCAATACTGCAGCTAGCCTTTCTTCTACTCCATTGCCTTCATAGATTTTACACCTAGCTCTCCTCTTACCTACATCTGCCATTTCATTTCTTTCTCCTGACGGCCATAATGGGGACAAAGGGCAGGATTAAGAGCAATAACTTTGGAGTCACAAGGCCCTGAGTTCAAATCTCAGCTCAGCCACTTTCTGAGTTATCCTCCAACTAACTATTCAGACTCTTTCCAAAGCCTTTGTTTAAAAAAAAAAAAAATGTGGAGGGAAAAGCCCTAAAAGCTTCCTCACAGGATTGTTGTAAATGATGAAGAAAATAAAGTATGTCCCCAAGGCCTCCATTATCCCATCTTCTATGAGTACAGAAGCTCTGCAAGCGTGAAGCCTCTAGCAGTCTCTAAGCAAAGCAAAGCTCCAGCTCTGAGCCAGGAACCCCACCCTCAAAATCACCATTGCTGTCAACAATATGTCCCTTTCACAAGCTTCTAGGCAAAAAACAACTTGCCTCAGAGCTGGCTGTCATTACCAAAGAAATGGCAGTGACGTCTAGAGCACCCATGAGATTCCACCAATGACCTGCTCTTCTCTTGTGTAGCACCCCAAACTGGAAAACAACTGAAGACGCTTGAGAGAACTGTCATTCAGGAGCAATTCCACAAGGGAACTGTTCGTTCCTCCTGGGATGAACATCCCACAATTAGACCTCGTTCCACCAGCACTTATGAGCACCTACCATTTTCCAGACATCTTGCTAAGCACTAGGCACTTATATATAACTCCTTTGGGTTATATATTACTCTCTCTAAGCATTTTCTTTTAAAATGCAAGTACCCTCTGAGAAGGGTGATACATTAAATCATCAATGCCCCTGAATTAATTGGGGGTTTCCTTCCTATAAGACAACAGAGAAGGCCTGGACACCTTTAGCAAAAAGGAGAGCTAAAGTTCAGGGGACAGAGGTGAGTGCAGAACAAAAGAGCAAGACAGGACAACACACTGGCCTTTTTCTGCAGTGGGTGTCTAGGGCCACATCTCCTTCCTTTATCCTTTCTCCGAGACATCCACACACACTGCCCCCATAAGCAGCCAAAATACCCACAAATGCAGGTGGTGAGGCTACCTGGATTCAAGGGAGAGCAGCCAGGGGGACTGGGCAGCTTCCGTCCTGCTGCAGAGGGGCCCCGGCCTGCCTTTCTTCACCAACTCCAGGATGAGGACACCCTGAACCAGTGCCTACTTGCCCCCTAACAAGTCCAAGGCTCGGAGTTCAGGTAATTGGGCCCTTGGCAATCTCATCTGAGCTTGCCAGTAAAACGATCACCCCAGCCCCTGTCCAGGAGGGAAAGAGGTAAAAAGGTGGGAGAGAAGAAAACGTTTTTTTATTCCCTATGCTGAATTCAAGGCTTGGCAATCAGAAAGGAGAGTGCTATTCATCTACAAGCAGCCACTCCAAATATCCCACCCCCTACTCCATATCCAGGGTTGTCCCCTCCTGCCACAGAACTCTGGCCTCCGTCTGCCATCATCATGCTGCATGACAGGGGACACCTGTGTGGGCTGCAACCTGAGCAGAGGCAGGCAATGAGAACCTATGTTTGCAGAGGCAGAGGCTTTCCCCAGCATGGCTCCTTCCATGGCAGGGCAGAAGGAAGTGCACTAGAATCCCCTGCCCCACCTTGAAATCCACAGCCACCCACCAAAAATGTCTAGAAGGGTGCTCCAGAGTGTTAAAGAGCAACTGGGTGACTCCTTTGTACCCTGCCTATTTCACCACCAGCACTCCTGTAGAGTGAACACCAATCCTTAATCATCTCTGTGTTAGTGCAGGGCCCAGCAGTTACCTGACACACAAATAAGACTTTCACTTTCCTCCTAAATAATAAACATTAATACTTCTAGTATATGATCACACTGGTATGGGATGGAGTTCCATTGCTGGCCCTTTTTACTCTCTACCTCACTCACTCCCAAGGCCCAAGGGGAAAGGGCTTTTCTGTTGCACAGTAGGGTGGGAGAGATTATAGTTTAACAGTAATAATTGCCATTCACTGAGTGCTTGCTAGGGGTCTAGCATAAGTACTCTATAGGGATTATCTCAATTAATCTTCCTCAGGGATAGGTACTATTATTATTCCCAATTTACAGACAAAAAAAAAAACGGGCTAAGAAAGAAATTTGTCCCAGGTCACACTGAAGTTTTAATGAATAGTTATTTAATTGATTGAAAGCACCCATTTTATATCAAGGACTGATAGGAAGGTGGGGAAAGGCATTTGCTCCCTCCCCCAAAAAAACTATTTAATCTCACCAGCATGTAAGCAGGCAGTGCAGCAGGAAGGCAAGCCCTACTTGCTTCTCCTCCGGCGCAACAAGTCCAGCTAACCTAAAAGTGTCTGAGGGCTATCTCTGGAGTGGCCACACTCCTCCACCGTCTGTGGGGCCCTGGAAACTCTCAAGGATCCCAAACACTCCCACCTCATCCGCCTTTCCTAACGCGGGCCCCTACCGAACAACACTGGGAGTTCTAGCTCCTCACTCTTCCTCCTCTGCTGGGGAGAGGTCTCAACAGGTGGAGTTCTCCCGAGTTGAGCGGGCAGCCTCTGGAGGTCTATTTCCTTTTCGCCGCCCCCGCAGGCTGAGCTGTGCCTCGAGCGGGGAAACATGGGCATTGCAGTCAGTATTAGGGTTAGCGGATCACCCAAGGCCGCGGACCTCACAGCATCTCCCGGCTCCGGGCAAGAACCCGCGCAGACCCCGCCACTCCCGGGTGCACGCGCAGCAGGAGGTGATGCAGAGAGGGGCTTGGGCTGGGACTGGAGCGGCCGAAGCTCGCTGGTAGCCGCCGCTCCCCGCCTCTCCCCTACTGCCAGGCTCTAAGGACAGAGGCCGGAGCCGCTGGCTAATATTTCACGCCCCCCAGACCGCCTCCCTAGGTGACGCTACAGCCTGTGCGGTTCCTTTAAAGGCTGCGGGTTCCGTTCTTCCCTTTTCCACTGGATGCCAAAATATGCAAATCCGGGGACCGGAATCCGCAGCCAAATCGAGAAGAAGGGGCGCGGCCGGCGCGTCACCGGATCCGCTCCTTGTATGGCTCTTCCCGGCTTGGCTCGCCGCCCCGCGACCCTCCCTGCAGCCGCCACGGCCCCTCCCGCGCTCAGTCCGGCTCACACTACCGCCCACGCCCCCGGGCTGGCCGCTCGCCGCCCCCCCCCGGGAGGGAGCCGGGGGCGGGAGGCGCTGCACGCCCTGATTCCGGCCGGAGCCGGGACCGCTGCAGAGCGCTCGCTCCCCGCGCAGCGCGGGCGGAGGAGAGCCCGGGGGCACAGTGCCTCCCCAGTATAGGTGTGGGGATCCTGGCGGGAGTGGAGGCAGGGTGGAGAAAGGGCTCACGGGCGGCGGGAAGCCTTCCCCTTCCTAAGAACCAGAGAAGATCCGGGGGAGACCGGGCCCTTCCACCCCCAGTTCTCCACCGAGTGAAGTGGAGGGGAGGGACGAGGTTGTCATCCACCCCCATCGCGACGTGCAGCTCGGGAGTTCCTCCCACGCGTCCCCGGCCCGCGTGGCCCTCCCACGGCGTGAGGCCCGGGGATCCTCTCTTCCTCCTTGTCAATACTCCCACTCCCCCCTGAGAAATCCACGTTCCCCTAACCCGACTCCCCAGCGGGGGACGCGGGATTCACCGCGCCCACGCGGCCACCGAGGAGGGAATCCTCCCACGCCAAGCCAGTGTGATTCGGGGTCGCTCCCCCACGCTCCCTTCCTCTCCTCCCCCCTCTCCCCGGCCCGGCCGCGCGCGCTCCAGTTGCAGGCCTCGGGGAACAGCCGCCCCCGGGATCTGCTGCCGCTCGGGGAGGTGACAGCGCTCTGGGTCGGCAAACAGGCGGCCCTTGACTGCAGGGCGACGGCAGGCAGCCGTGGGGACAGCCTTGTGGAAGTCAAGGGGGCGGGTAGAGACTAGGGGAGGCCACCGTGGTATCAGAGACTGTGGGTTTGGCATGCTCCAGCTGCAACTCAGTGGCGAGCCCTTCGCAGGCAGCAATAGACAGCGGCTGCGCCTGGGCCAGCTGGGCCCTCCTGCCATCCCGTAGCCAAAGGGGGTGCTTTGGAACCATTAGGGAATTTTATCGAGGATTTGGTGCCGTGTTTCCTGTCCGCTCAACTTCATTCTTTCTTCTTTACCAACAAAACCACACATCCTCGCCCCCAAATGTGAGGGGTTCAGCCGCTCCACAGCTATTAACCTCCCCGCCACCGACCTCAGCGCCGAGTCAGCGCAGGGTCAGGGGCCCAGGGAGCGGCCAGGGTGTGGGCGGCGAGTCAGAGTAAGGGCGGCAGAAAAGTTCTCAGGATACTGGGCCAGGGATCCCTGACATGCTGGAATCCTCGAAAAGATGCGCTCCCTTTTTCCCAGTCTCAGTCAGGGTCCTGGACGCGAGATGAACAGCGAGAGCAGGGTCGGACTGCACGCCTTCCGGGTTCCCCAGAAGTTCCCAGGCTGCAAAGGGACGTCGCCCGATGTTTTCAATGCTCTTTCTTCCTGCTAAGGGTGTTGGAGGCTACTTGCAAACAACTCTACCCTCCCCCCCCCCGCTCCCAACCCCGCTCTCCCAGTGAGTTCTCCTAGTGCAAACCCAAAATAAACACATGGGCGGTTTACAGCTTTTTCAAAACCGCGCTGCGTGCTTTACGCTTTGCGTTCAGTTGCATCCCTCTGTCCTCTCTCCTCTCGAATTGTCCTTTCTTCTCTTCTATTTCTCTCTTTCTCTCTTTTTTCAAGATCCGCGAGCGTTGCGGACGCGGCACGCTGGCTGCGGCCCGCTTCCTGCTTTCTAATGTTCCATTGTGAGGAGCTTCCATTGTGACGTCGCGCCCCTTCGGCTAGGCTTTGTCTGTCCATATATGGGCAGCTACGTCACGGAGCTTTCCCGGGGCTCAGATAAATAGGCTGGTGGAGTTCCCTGGCTGGGAGCTTTTGGGCAGCAGTGAGCTTGCTAGGAAGCGGCAGGGCTGATGGTGGTGGTAGCAGCAGCAGCAGCAGCAACGGCAGAGGCGGCGGCGGCGGCAGTGGCGGCGGTAGCAGTGTCGGTGGTGGATCGTGGGGCGGGGGGGCCGCCGGCGCGTGTCTGTTTGTGAGATCAATACCCAGGCCGCGTCCGACCCCCTCGGGCCGAGACCCCCCCCAGTCCTGCCCCCAGCCCACCCCCCGCACACGCCCCCCCCCCGCCAGCCTCCTTCAGCACCAGCCGAGGCACTCAAGAGGATTACTCCCCTTTGCCCTCTCTCTTACCCACCCCCCAAAAAGAAAAGATCCCCTCCCCTGGCCCACCCCTTCCCCTCTTCTCTCCCCCCTCCCCCCGAACTTTCCCTCTCGCATGCTTTTCTCCTGCACCACGGATCGCCTCTCGGATGCCGCTTGCCTGGAAGCTGCGTTAGGAGCGAGCGGCGGCGGTGGTGGCGGTGGCGGCGGCGGCAGCTCGGGAGTGCTATGACCGGCAAACTCGCCGAGAAGCTGCCGGTGACCATGAGCAGTTTGCTAAACCAACTGCCTGACAATCTGTACCCCGAGGAGATCCCCAGCGCGCTCAACCTCTTTTCCGGCAGCAGCGATTCGGTAGCCCATTACAATCAGATGGCTACAGGTAAGGGCGGCGGGGAGGCGACGAGGCAGCGAGGAAGGAAAGGGAGAGGAAGAGGAGGAGGGAACGAGCTCGCGATGGATGGATGGATGGATGGATGGATGGATGGATGGATGGATGGATGGATGGGTGGATGGGTGGATGGAGAGATGGGGGCGCGCTGGGAATTTTCCGGGGGGCGAGTTGCTTTTCCCACCCACTCCCCCCTCCCTCCCCGATCGGGAAGGCTCGGTTGGCGACGCCACGGTAGAGGCTTCTGTTCTCCCGGGTGGGGGCAGCCGCCGACCGGAGGGAGGTAGGTGCGAGCGGCTCTGGGGTTCTCCACTCAGGGGGCGCGATCGCTGGGCTGCGCGCAAGGCGTGGTGCCGTCGCCCCCTTTCCCGGGAGGAGCCGAGCGTCCCTTTCACCCGCACTCTCCCCCCTTACTCCCTCAGCCCCCCACCCGGGATGGAGCCGTGTGCGGCGTGGAGTCCCCGCGGTGGGAGAGGTACTGCGACGCTGCCTTTCCGGGGCGTTCAGCAAACCCGTGGGGGTGTGGGGACGGAGGGGAGAGGGAGGGGGGTCCACACGCGCGGGGGCTGTCCCGGGGGGCGATCCCCAGGCCGAGGAGCTTGAGAAGAGCGGCCACTCCCGCCGTGGAGACACCGGCCGGTTTTCCGCCGCCCTCCACCCTCTCCTGCTAAGGCTGAGCTTTCTCCCTCCAGCAAGAGCCAAAAGCTTCTTCAGGCCCGGAGGAGGCTGGGCCGGGGGGGAGGCGACGGGAGAGCTCCCTTTGCGGGCAGCACCCCTCTACGTGCCGAGGACAAAGCGTCGGAGCACTCGGGGTCATCGACCCGGGCGCAGTGAGGGCTTCGTTGGGGCAGGAAAGGCACAGCATCCCGGCGCAGACGGGGCTAGGGGAAGAGGCCGAGTTGTGTGCGCTAGAGAGCGAGAGCCCGGCGCGCTCCGGGTCTGAAACTACCTGTAGCTGCAGCTACCTGCCCGCCCCACCTCGAAAACAACAATGCTTCTGGAGCGCGCGCGCGCGTGTATGTGTGTGTGTGTGGTACGTGAGTGTGTGCGCGGCGTGTGCGGTGTGTGTGCAGCAGCCACTCCACACCCCGATCCGTAGTATTTTGCTGTATCCAGGTTGCGCCTGGGAGCGCGGCACCGCCCGCTTTGCGCCGGGCGCAGCTTTCCTCTTACCCCATGCGCTGCGCACTCCACCCGGCCGCACCTTCCACACCTGGGCAAGGACCTAGGCGCCCCGGCCCTGGAGCCGGCCTGGCTTCACTCACCCCTCCCCTCTCTCCCCCGCTCTCCGCAGAGAATGTGATGGACATCGGTCTGACCAACGAGAAGCCTAACCCGGAACTCTCTTATTCGGGCTCCTTCCAGCCAGCCCCAGGCAACAAGACCGTGACCTACTTGGGAAAGTTCGCCTTTGACTCCCCTTCCAACTGGTGCCAGGACAACATCATTAGCCTCATGAGCGCCGGCATCTTGGGGGTGCCCCCGGCCTCAGGGGCACTCAGCACACAGACCTCCACCACCAGCATGGTGCAGCCACCGCAGAGCGACGTAGAGGCCATGTATCCGGCGCTGCCCCCCTATTCTAACTGCAGTGATCTCTACTCGGAGCCTGTGTCTTTCCACGACCCCCAGGGCAACCCCGGGCTCGCCTATTCCCCCCAGGATTACCAATCGGCCAAACCGGCCTTGGACAGCAATCTCTTCCCCATGATTCCTGACTACAACCTATACCACCACCCCAACGACATGGGCTCCATTCCGGAGCACAAGCCCTTCCAGGGCATGGACCCCATCCGGGTCAATCCACCCCCTATTACCCCACTGGAGACCATCAAGGCATTCAAAGACAAGCAGATCCACCCAGGCTTCAGCAGCCTGCCCCAGCCGCCGCTCACTCTCAAGCCTATCCGGCCCCGCAAGTACCCCAACAGGCCCAGCAAGACCCCGCTCCACGAGCGGCCCCATGCGTGCCCAGCCGAGGGCTGCGACCGCCGTTTCAGCCGCTCGGACGAGCTGACCCGGCACCTGCGCATCCACACGGGTCACAAGCCCTTCCAGTGCCGGATCTGCATGCGGAGCTTCAGCCGCAGCGACCACCTTACCACTCACATCCGCACTCATACGGGCGAAAAGCCCTTTGCCTGCGAGTTCTGCGGCCGCAAGTTTGCGCGCAGCGACGAGCGCAAGCGCCACGCCAAGATCCACCTCAAGCAAAAGGAGAAGAAGGCGGAGAAGGGGGGTGCGCCTTCTGCATCTTCAGCACCCCCCGTGTCCCTGGCCCCTGTGGTCACCACCTGTGCCTGAGGCTCGGGCCCCTACATCCCCACTTTTCCTTTCCAGTGTTTCCCTGCTGCTAGCTTGGAAGCAGAGGGAAAGTTAGCCACGGAGGCGCGGGGGCCGCACCCTGGCCTCTCCATGGACGTAAGGTCCCTTGTTCCCCTTCGATGTCCCCTGTTTCCACCCTTTCACACCGGCCAACGGTCGGGGGCCAGGGCAGAAGGCGCCTTCCCCTCGCTGACCCCTCACCCCTTTAGCCAAGGCGTGGGGGCGGAAAGGTGGCGTCTAGCCGGCTTTGTTCAGTTCGGATCGTCTTGATCCAGGGGCCGCTGGGCCGCGCCCAAGGACCTGCGGGGGATTGAAAGCGGGGCCCGCCCAAGCCTCGCCAGACCCGAGCACCTCACGGGTCCCCCTACTCGGTTCCCCCCCGAAGATCTGAGAGGGGGAGAGGGTAAGGAGCGCACCAAAGCGCAGAGCTTGCTGCCCACCGCACGCACGCGCGCCTGCGTGCGGGGATGCGCGCGAGTGTGCGTGCTCGCGTGAGTGTGTCTGTGTATGTGTGTGTGTGCGTGTGTGTGTGTGTGTGCGCGCGCGCGCACGGGTGTGTGTGAGACTCTTAAGCTGAACTGGGTTGTGTCCACCCCAGACTCTTCCACAGATCGGATCCCTAGGCCACTGGGGGACTGTCCCAAGCTAGGGGCCTGCACGTGGCCAGACGAGACGGGTCTTCCATCTGCTGGAAAAGAATGTTTCTCACAGAAATGCCTCGGATTCCATCGCCGCGGTGTAGCTACTGCCGCTTAGGTTTTGGCCCCTCAGAACCCCTCTTTTCTTAGTGCTTCCCTGTTAGGCCTCAGGGCAGTTTGATCTGTGAGAAGAAGGAGCAGCCAGCCATCACTGAACCTGCCTTTTAGAAAATATATTTTTTCAGCCCACTTTTAAAAATCTATGTCCTGAGTTTGCCCTCTGCCCTCCTCTCAAAACCCAGCTCTCCTCCCTTCTCCCCTCTAAGCCTTCTCCCATCTCTTTCAAAATCTTTTCCCAGAAAGGCAGGCCTCAACCAGCCACCCCATTTCACCATCTTTTTGTTTTCTTTCACTCATACCCATTTCTCCCCACCATTGGTAAGAAAGCAGGCTAATTTGTTTGCCCTTGATCATCAACAGAATTCAACTCTTATGTATTTGGAGTGTGTGTGTGTGTGTGTGTATGTGTGTATGTACACACACATACATATACAAATATAGCATACACACAATATGTATTCTAGCAAAATAAAATCTAAGGTACTTGGCTATCCAGTGCAGTGCACTGGAATACAGAGAATTTATAAACATACAGCTTTAAGTGGTTTATTTTTTATGAAAATTTTAACTGTTAAGATTACATCTACATATGTACATATGTAAGTATGTATGTATACATATATATCTATGTATGTAAATATATACGTATGTATACACACATACACATCTCTGTCCAAATTTTCCTCAAAAATATGGGGATTTTCGCATTAATCCACATTGGTGAATGAGGCACATCTTTTCCATACCCCAGTCAAAGCTTCTCCCCGCCTTACCTCACTTCTTCTCAGGCACCCCGTCTTCCCCAAAACTTCTCCACGCAGGGGTGACTCTTTTGAAGTGGAGCAGTAGGGAAGGTTGCTCTGTGACACAGCTTCCAGCATAGTCCTGACTGAATGTACTGTCCCCTGTTTGTGTCATTTCTCCTGTGGTCAGTAAGCTGCCCAGAGAGAAGGAACAAAGGTCTGGAGTTTACAGAATGTCTGTTTTTAAAGTCACTTTATGCGTTTCCCACCTTTTTTTTTTTTTTTAAGAAAAAAAAGCACTGTTTTTGTTTTGTTTTGTTTTCGGTGGTGGATAAATAATACTAAAAGGAGTCTAGTGAAAGAAGAGAATCAAAGAGCAGGGGGATTGTGGATTCCCAGGTACTTGGACTTTTTGTAGGAGGAGAGAGAAGAGGATGAAGTTTGCCAGCAGGGCCCATATTTTTTCAGCTGAAGGGTAAAATCTTTCTTTGCAGAAACAGTATTTTGCTGAATACTTTTTATAATGTGATGATTATTAAAAACAAAAATTTTGGTCACTTCAAAGCTAGAAGGAGGAATCAGATATCCTTTAATATTTTTTCCTTGCTCCTTCTGGCTTATGCATGTCACTGCATGATAACTCTGAGTTTTCCTTTGTTTTAATAAAACTGTTCTCAGACATTTAAGCTAAACTAAGAGAAAAATAACTTTGTTGCCAAAAGGTTGTGCTATCCAGATTTTTTTTTATATGTCTGCATGTTTGAAAAAAACAACAAAAGAAAATGCACTCTAACTTATGTGAACTGAGAGAAAAAAAATCAGGTTTTAAACAGGAAAACCTATGGGGAATGATATTTTTTGAAAGACTTTTGTATAAAGTTGAGTACTCAGAAAAAGACAAACCAGATGTAATATATTTTGTGGATGTTTTTATTTCTTGGATTTATAGTACCTTATACTAAGGTTAAAAAAATACGCTTGATATTGTGAAAAGGTGAAATTCTTCACCAACATTTCATCTGCTCTTTTGTCACATTGTTATGCCAATATAATATAGTTAATGAAAACAGCATTTTTAAAAACCGAAATATTGAAATGGTGTAATGTTGTACCATTTGCACTGTGAGCAAATGCTAATACAGTAAATATATTGTGTTTGCTGACAATCAGCCGGCCTATAAATCTCCTTATTTTATTTTCTGTTTTCATAGCATAAAGTTTTGGTTTGGCCTGTTCTTTGTCTTGTTTTGTTTTCGGCTGGTAGTTGGTTCGATAGGTTCTTATGCCTGGTTTTGCCGTTCTTGCTCCAAAAACTGTGTGAAAACATGAAATTTGTTGTCATTGGAAGTTGGTCAGAATTTGGTTTGGGTTCTGGTATTTCCAATCCAGTGTTGAGTGTTCGCTGTGGTTCTAAGAGAAGAGGATTCTCCTCCACCCTCTGGGAACCTCAAAACTACTGGAGAGGTTAGGCGAACAGATTAGATAAAGCCACAGGATTCAGGGCTCGTGACTGGAAGCTTCTAGAACCCTTCTCTTTGATTTCCAATGGGTATGCAAAGGTAGAAAGAAGGAACCTTCTGCTTTATGAACTGTTGCTCTGATGATCACAGGGAGCACCAGAACAGAACTCAGATGGTTTCTACAGCCACAGTGAGTAGTGCTCTTGCCAAAGCTTTTGAAGCTTGAAAAACAGGTGGAGACTTGAGAGGGGTTCTTCAGAGTTGGCAAGATAACCAGAGAGATTGGGAGCTCTTTTGTGGTCAGATCATTGGGGAAAATCAGGTTTAAAGTTCTATAACTTCAATCCCACTTGAATGGGATTCTCCAGGCCTCACTATTTGTAGCTGCCTGAGAAAGGTGCTCCTGGATGAAAAACTGCTTTTATGAACTACCCAGGGATCTGATGCTTTTAAAGAGAAGAAAGAACATTTGGGTTTGGAGAACATACAGGGAAGGCTTCATCCAGCATTAATTCCTCATGTATTACAACTTCTGTCTCCCATGAAAGTGATACTTCCCTTCCTGGGCTTTCTTCCCCAGAACCTTCCCTGTCCTTTACTGAGTTTCTTTGCCAGTCCTAGGGGTTTCTCTTGGAGAGGCATGCACCTTCCACGTCCTTCTTGTGTCCACAGCTCCATCCTATCCCCTGACCTTATATCCTGCGGTATTTAGAATCCTTTATCTCCCTGAGGCTTGTCCTACAGCAGTCTGGACCAGTCAGCCCTGTCCCCCTCCCTTCCTTCCTGCTTCCCCTCTAAGACACTCGCCTGGGCTCCTCTTCCATGCATTCCTGCATGTTATCTGCCTCATCAAAGTTTAGGAGCTTAATCAAAGTTTGGGAGCTTAGTGGTTTGATACTGAGCTATGTAAATGTACTGCCACACATGACTAGGGGACAGTGTCTCAGTGTCTGAGATGCCAACCAGGCAAGCCATACGGTGACAGAAATGAATAACATTTCTGCTCAGAAACGGCTCTTGCCACCTCATTGCAGGCCCATCACAGTGAAAAATGTGGGTGATATTTCTGTTGAGTTACCAAGAAGTTGAGGGCAGACTTGAGTGGAGGAGGTGGGCTGTGGCCTTAGAAAAGAATGTTTTTGAAGTGAGAGATCAGTAGAGAGAATGCAGTATGGAATCTTAAAGTTTCTCACCCACACAATTCTAGGTCACTGGCTGCCATCTTGAATTCCTTTCTCTCACCTCAGGAATCTTGAAAAATTCTGAACTGCAACTGTAAGTACAGCCACAAGGAGGTATCCTTCTTTTTTTAACAAAGGGAATCCAACATGGCTGTAAAGTCCTAGTGGTTGAGCATATAATCTGTCTCTTTGCTAAACTAGATGGTTCCTTCCAGATTATTATGTATTTTTCAAGTGAGTATTATCAGAGAAAAATAGCATCACTGGGTGTCTTCTTAGTTAGCATCCAGCCCCACCTGCACCTTCCAATCAAACCAGGTCTTCAGAGTTGCAATTTCGTCAACAGTGTATTATGCTGCATGATTAATAAACTCACTTCCCATTGGTTCATGTTACTCAACCCAACCTGGTTTAACCACCAGGTTACTTGGCAATATGGCAGCCCGCCTAGCTGGCACCAGCCCTGTGTGGTGTAATCTCTGATTCACATTTTGTAGCTAGATAAGGCTGTCTCAGATAGCATCATACCAGCAACCCAACCTGCCTGGGTTTGTAAATATAGGGAGAGGAAACTCAACCCTGAAACTTAAGGATGAAGTGGGGAGATGGTGGAGGAAGGGCCTGGCTAAGGCCATCATGAGATGGAATCTATGGAGGCTTTTAAAGAAAGGCCCAGGAGCAAAATCAGGCCTGAAAACATAGACAAGGTAGAGGACTCACTCCTTCTAAGCAACTTGTGAGGCATTCGGGGGAATGAATGAAAGGATGTGCCCCTCCCCCCCCACACACACACACACACATCCCTCGGGAGTGGCATACTGAAGGCGATGACTCCTTGCAAAATTGGACTCAGCGAACTGTAGTTAGGTATAAATGAGGAGTTATTTTGTGAGAACTGGGAACAAGGAGTGCCATATGTTTTTATATGGTGGTGGAGGTGATGAGTGTGTTTAAGCATGTGTCTGTGTTTATTCACAAGTATAAAAAGGAATAGCAAGGTGAATTCTGGTGAATGAAGGCAGTAGCTTATGTCCAGTCACTACTGATCCCTTTTTGCTAGTCCAGAATTCGCCTGCCATAGATGAGGGGGTTGTGAGCTGCCTTTTCCTGGCCTTGACTGGCTCCCCTGGTGTCCTGAAATAATAAACCAGGGAAAGTAGGAGGCCTCTGTGTGTCCCAAAGGCTAGAAATCATACTGGCAGAATCTTAACAACTAGGAGAAAATGACTTTCTAAAAGGTGCCATGGGGTTTTAAAAATAGGTCGTAATCCTAAATCTATTCCAAGTGGTTCTCTTTAGAAAACCTACTCTTTGTGTGTAGAGGAATGAGGTCTCCAGAGGAAGAGAAAGGATCCAAGAGGATCTCGGAACCCTTTGGTCACATGAGTCCCTGGGACAGCTCTAAGGACAATTCCCCATCTGTCATTCACAGAGGCTAGAAACAGGTCTGGCCTCCTTAGCCTCTCTCAGCATCCCAGCTCTTGAAACTTCACCATTCTCTTTGCATCAAGCTTCCCATCTACCCTATCTTTAATATTTGTAACAATTGGTCACTTTCACAGCCTTACGCAAGAAAAGAAGTGGGCCGGGATTGGTTTTCCTGGATTTGCATTAAAGTCTTTGATATGTCTGTGCCCAAACAGGAAGATAGCAGGCCCTGACTCTTTTACCTGGAACCCTCATTCCCCATCCTCGTCAGGGCGGCTCCGTCTGGATTCTGGGATTGGGGCAATCCCTACCACCACCCCTGCTAGCCACCAGGGGCACAATGCCCCTCTGCCCACTGACCTCCCCATGAAAATAATTTGTTCTTCCCTTCGTCAGACACACAGGTGGCCAGAAGAAAGGCTTCTGAAGAATCTGACTGAGGAACTAATGCAAACAGTACCTGGCCACAAACAAGAAGAATTAGAGAATACAAGGTTCTAGATGGTGGTGGCTACTCAATAACAATGTCCTGACTTCTAGGTTGGGTGGGAGTTGGACTATCATGTGGTTTCTTTAATGTCACCTAACCTGCGTCTTGTCTCCAGGGTGGCCCCCAGCACATTTTCTCAGGTCCAGGACTCTATTATCCTCCAAGCCTGTCATCGTTCCAGCGGTGTCCGCTGGGCCCTGCTCACTTTGCGTGGTCCCAGGCTGGCTCTTCATGGGAGGCCTGCCCCAGGCCTGTAGCCATCTTTACCTCAAGCCTTTCATAGTGGCATCATGATCCAACAGGAAACAGACTGCTGTTTTCTGACCCAGACAACAGCAGAGTTGAGTTTCCTATTGGGTGACCCACTGAATTCCCAGTTAGTCTCAGGAATGCGTCTGCCTCTCAGCTCCCTGGAGGAAAGAGAAGTGTGACGCCCCTGAGTCTGGGGATGCCCAGCGGTCCTCAGGGGAAACTACCCTTGTCCATGGACTTGCATTCTCTGAGGTGGCTCACCCCAGGGGGTGTCCCCCACCCAGAAGGCATCAGGCCCCTATCTCCAGCAAAGGGAGAGAGATGAGTGACCAGAACAGAAATGGTCCCCTAGGCCCTTTGTCTTCTCAAAGATAGGTTGCAAGAGTTTTGGCACTTTCTGTTCCTTAGTATTTTGCCCCTCCAGGTTGTCCAGGTGCCTAAAGATCTTCCATTTCTTCTTGTTCCCGTCTCCCCATTGCTTAGGAAGGTCAGGCTATTGGAGCAGGAAAGGCAGAAAACTTCTGGTGTTCATGCAGCTCCAAGGTATAAGGAAAGCTTCCTTTGGGGCACTTGTTACCTACTCAGGCCTCTGTCCTGGGAAGTAAAAGGCAGTTTGATAGCCCAGCAGCTACTCCGGTCTCGCGGGGCCCTTAACCAGCTTTGAAATCGTCACCTCCATCCTAGGTCTGAATCTCAACTAAGCCACTTTCTTGTAGTGTGATTGTCGACAAATCTCTTAGTCTCTCTGAACCTCAGTTTCCTCCTGTCTTATCATTGCCGTTTTGGGGTTCAAATGAGGTCATGTATAGGGTGCCTGGTTCATTGTGGGTGCTCCATAAATGTGACTTATCTTTCTTGTCTCTTGACCCTGCCCTCTTTCCATATTCCCCAAACACAGATGTGAGAAAGAGGGCTCTGTCTCCACTGGAGATGGATACCCTGATTCTAATACGTCCAGAGGAACTCAAGTCCTCACCATCACTGCCAACTCCAGACGTCCAGTGGACATCTGTGTTCTGAAAGGGGATCCCCTCCACCCCATTTCTCAATCCACCCAGAGGACACGCGTCCTTACCCCTCTTGGCCACAGCTACTGTCATTGTTGCCATTTCCTGGCCTGGCTCCTGACCCCTTCCCAGTTCCTTTTGTCTCTTTCACTTAGATGGGTGGATGTAACACCTTCCTGATCCAGTATCATATGCAAAGTTAATTAATGTGTCATTGGCCTGTTGCCTGCTTCCTGATCCTTATCAGGGATTTAAATGAAATGCAGCAGCCCCAGTTCCTCCCCATCCATTCCTCTCCCTGAATTGGGCTCCTTCTTAGTCATCAGTCCTTGACCTCAGCCTTCTGGCCATTTCTCAGCTTCTAATCTGAGCCTAGTGACACTGCCCCTGTCCAACCCTAGTTTGGGGGCAGAAGCACCTTCCAAGGCTTTCATGGAAGTGATGTTTTGTGAGAGAATCAAGAACATCTGGGTCCTTACCTCATCCTACCTCTTTGGGTGGGTTCCCCTAGACTTGCAGTCATAAGAAACCTTAAGGGGCCAGCATTCCTTTTTAAGTAAGGAAACAGGGGCCTCCAGAAGTTCTGTTACTTGTCCAAGATCACATACCCAGTAAGGGCAGAGCCAGGATTTCAGATTCAGACTGAAGGGTCCAAGGAAAAGGTGCTGATTGCTTCATTTACTTAATAAACATTTGTTGAGGGTCCACTATGTGCAAAATGTTCTTCTAGGCACTGAGGATATAGCAATGAACAAAAAAATTCCTCTGTTCTCAGAGCTTCCCTTCTCCAGATATGAAAAACAATACGTATTATGTCATACTGTGATATGTGTTATGGAGAAAAATACAGCTGAGGGAGAAGAATGGGGGGTGCCAGGCTGGGGTTACAATTATATATAGGGTGGTCCATGATGGCCTCCTGGGGAAGGGGCCTTTGCGCACAGACGCAGGAAGTGATGGAGCGGGCTATGTGGCCATCTGGCGGAGAACACGGCCAGCAGAGGGGACGATGAATGTTAAGGTCTTGGCGATGGAGAATGTTAAGGTCCTGGTGATGGTGTTCTTGGACTGTTGAAGGAATCACATGGAGCCAGAGTGGCTGGAAAGAAGTGAGGATGAGCGTCAGCCATAGGAAGAAGTCAGAGAGGCATGTGGAACCAGATCCTGGAGAAAGCAAACAAACCCTGAAGGCTAACAGTCAGGGAGAAGTCCCCAACCCCAGGGGAGAGCTATGACCTGTACCTGGCTTTCCAAGCCATGGGACAGGTGTCCTCTTCCTCTGCCCAGGCTGCCTTTCCTTTCAGTCCTCAAAGCCCCCTTCCTCTGCTCAGCTTCATAACCCACCTAATGCATTCTTCTTAACCTTTCTTTCATGTCCTCTTGGAGGTCACTGATGATTCCTAAACTCAGCTTGGCCAAGGAGAGACAGAACTGCCTCCTTTGAGAACCACAGCCCGAGAACCCTTTCTCTTCCTGTTGACATTTGCATTGGTGCCAAGTTCCTAATAAGATGGATGACTCTTCCAGCTGCCCAGCCTCAGAGTGGGAATCTCCCTTGGCCTCATCTCTCAGAAATCGCTCCTGCAAAGCCAGCTCCCCACAAGTCTATGGCTGGATTGGCCGTGTTTCCTGTCTTGGAAAAGAATTGATAGATGGCCAGTTTCCTCCAATATGCTCATATTCTCACCCCTACCCCAGGCTCTGAACATGCAAGATGGGATATTCCTAAAACCATTTGGTCTACAATACTCCCTGCCACAAGCTCCATTTCCATGGATTTTTGCAAATCTTAGTCTCACAACATCATTTCTATAGACTTATCTAAGTATTTTCATCCTGGAGGAAAACAAATGTCTTTACCCTGCCTTTCTTTCGTCTCTCACTTCATGTCTTTCCAAAAGCCCCCCTCAGTCTCTGCCTTTCCCTGGCAACTTGGCGCCATCCAGAGCTTCTTTGCATTTCATTCACTCATCCATTAATTTTGCAAAACTGTATTAAACCGGACACAGTGCCCACCCCTTGGTGGGGGTGGGGGATAGCAGGCAGTTCAAAGATGAACACAAATGGGACACAGTCTCTGCCCTCAAAGATCTTCCATTCTGTCAAGGACACAAATAAACAGACAATTTTAATATTTTGTACCTGGTGTCATGTGATGGTTGTCTTTGATAGGAAAGACCTAAATCATAGTCTGGTGGGAAGTAGGGGAGGTGGGGGAGACGAGAAGGAGAGTGAAGAAAACTTCCTGGAGGATCTCAGAAAGTCCCCTCCCAGGTCCTACAGTAATAACAAAACCACTAAGTGATGGAGAACTCACTACATGTCAATCACTGTGCTAAGGGCTCTTCACGAATTATCCCATCAGACTCCAGGCAGAATGGATCCACCCCAGGAGGCTCACCTGGTGGCCTATGGGGCTACTCACTCTCGTGTCCCTTCACTGAGGAGGAAAAGAAAATCCCAGTGGTCCAGAGGCCCCGGGAAACAACAGAGCAGCCCCGCTCCTCGGGAGCCTGCCCAGCCGGCTTGGTGGAGGTTGTCCAACCCAGACGATGCTTCCCTGTGTTACATTCTGGTCGCTTCTCCTTGCTACAGGGCACACTTTTCCATGGCTGGGGAAGGGGTAAGGATGGGGGCTCCATCTTTTGATTTCCCATGTGCCTTGCAGAGAGCATCCCTTGGCTGACCTCCCTGCCTGCTCCTCAGCCCAGACCTACAATGGTGAGCTGAGAAGAAAAGCCGCCCCACATCTTTTTCTCTTTGAGCACTTGGAGTTCTGCTTCCACAATTCCAAACATGGACAGACCTCTGCCTTCCCTCCCCACTCAGCCCACCCATCTGCTTCTCTTTTGCTTCTGGTTGAAGAGCTCAGGCCTTTCAGCCAAAAGACCAAAGTCGTAGCTTCAATCCCAGCACTGTTTTTCTCTGTGTTAGATCCAAGTCAGTCTTGTAACCTGACGGAGCCTCTGTTCTCCCATCTGTACAATGGGGTTGATGCCTTACTCCGCAGGGCTGTTGAGAGGATCCACTACAGTATAAAATCATGAAAGAGAGCCATTCTGTCCCAGAGCCTGAAGAAGACTATTCGCGGATGCTTTTTTCCTTCTGCAGGTGAATCTTCTGGGCAGATGTTCTAGGCAGAGCTAGGTGCTAGGTATGAACTCTTCTTACTAAGTCAGGTGAGAAAACCACACAGAGTCCAGATGGCTCAGCAATAACAGTCCAAAGATGATCCCCGCTTCACTTGGAAACTTCACTTTCTGGGTCTTAGGGTACTAAAGTTGCATCCAATGAGACTATATGTCGTCAAGCAGTTGTACACCTCTGGGGTCTGCTGCCTCAGGAGTGAGGTGGCCTAGCTTCTAGTCTTGCCTCTGACATTAGGACAAAGCTGTTACATTTGCAAAGTCACAGTCCCCCTCTGAGTCTCAAAGTCCCTGTCAGAAAAGTGAGAGCTGATGATGGACCCAGACAGCACTTCCAGCTCTGGTGTGCAGAGCTTCCAGTGCACACAAGACCCATCCTTCTCCCATCTGTACCCCACAGCTGGGGGCTGAGCCAAGGCCCAGCAGGGGCAGGATGAGGACGAGGCCTCTGCTCTTGTTCTCCTGGGCCCAAACCAAATGACTCTGCTTCCTGCTGCTCAGAAGGGCCGGCCTCTCCCCATCCCCACTGGCTCCCTGGGGCCTCTGTTCCCTGACTCCAGTTCCTTCTGGCCTGAGTCCTTGGGGGGAATATTCTGTAGCTGTGTTTGTTTCTTAGAATGTGTTTTTTAACACTTTTTCTGTCATATTTGCCTGAAAAGTACAAAGCAACTGACATTTAGTGAGGGCCCTAGTTTGGAGACTCATTCAACCCAAACTCTCTAGCAGGAGCCTGAGGCACAGGGATGATAGGCTAACGCCCATGGATTGAAAGGGCCCAGAGAGCATCCAGCCCATGGAGGGAGCCCCTGTCCAGTGAGGGAGCAGCAGGGATCTGGTGAGCTCAGAGGTTCAGGCTTCAGACCTTCACCCTGAGCATTCCTACTGCTGAGGATCCTCTAGTTTGGGATTTAACCCCAAACCCACCCTGTGGTCCTCTGCCTCTCCTTCCAGGACCTTGTCTCAAGAGAGACCTTGCAGGAGGTCCTGGAACCTCATTCCTTCTTCCCAACCCAAAGCCTAACCTCCTCCCCATCCTCCTCCCAACAGGCTTCCAGGAACCAGCAGCCTCTCCCTACCGGCACACCCTCTCTCCCTTATCGCCAACCAACATCACCCATTTATTCCATCTCTCACCCCACTGGAGCGTCTGCTGGGTTACCCAACTTCCCCTGGGTCAAGCCTGTGTCGGATGACTTGAGTCATTACCTCCATCTCCTCCCAACCCTCCCAGGTCCCTGGGCTCAGTCTGGTTTAGCAGGCTGGGAGGGAGGGCTTCTTCCCTTCCATGTGCACGGCTTCCAAGGCCCTACAGCCTCCTGAGACCAGGATTTTCCTGATATTCAGCCTAACTCTGTCTTCTTTGGAACAATACCTGCAGCAATACCTGGAGGACCTTCTCCTATCCTGAGCACTACAGACTCCCCATCACCAACCAGACCACCCAGCAGGTCACATGAGTGTGTATGCCTGCTGCGCATTCCTCTGCCACAGCTCCTGTCCTGACCACTCCTGAAAACTTGGATGCAGCAGCTAATCCTGCTGGGCCTCAGATGACACACCTGTAAAATGGGCATAATAATACCTCTCCAGCCTCAGGCAGGACACTTGGCCAGCTAACGTCCTAAGGTCCCTTCTAGTTCTCTTGGGTCTGCTCATTCTTACCTCTTTCTCTCCTTTACTCTTAGAACATCTCCCTCTGCAACCACTGGGGATTCTTAGTTCCCTGAGTCCCTCGTCCGCATACACCTGCTCGCTCCCATCCATGTCCTCGTCCACCCGGGTCTCTGCAGGCTTTCCTGTAAAAGTCTCCACATGAGTCCAATAAAATCCCTGAGATCAGGCCTCCAGACAACCCCTCCTCTTCCCCTCTAACGTTCAGGCCACCGCTTTCCACCCCCTTGCGCTTTCCAGACATTATCCAGGGAAGCCCAGTCATTAGAGAGCAAAGCTCAGTTTCCCTCTGGGAACAGAAGGCAGGCTTTGTCTTCTGTGCACACAGCCTTCTGGAGCTGGTGGCAACCTCCACAGTCCATTCTGCATGCAGCCAGGGTTGCCCAGCTCCTGTCTTTGAGCCCACCCTGGACATATATGCACACAGCAGCCCTACTCAGTTCTCCCACGAGCCCAGTCTCTCCTGCTTTCCCTCCCCCTCTCCAATTCTCTCTCTGCACCGTGCTCCTAGCACACACCCTCCCAGTCCACCAATCCTACACATGCCACTGCACTTTACAAGCATCAGCTTCAGAATTTCCCAGTTCTCCACTTGCTCCTCTCCCCACCCCTCCAACTCCTCCACCCCCAAAGGGTGGGCCTCTGTCTGCCCACAAGACAAGGACGCCTCAGCTCCTCCTTGCCTGACTTGGTAGGAAGGGTCTTCGGGCTTGTTCCCAAGACCCCCACCTCCCTTTCCCTCTGAAGAAAAGCAGTCCAGACCCCACCAGCCTAGGCACCCCTCCCCAGCATCTGGTGAGAGGACAAGAAGAAGCAAGGACTGTAGGTTCTTTTCCCCGAGACTCCTAGATTTTGTACCAAAATGCAGGGTGTGCTCCTGTTTGCATTTTTTTTTTTTTTGTTTCCTTTCTGAAAATAACCATGAAACTATCATTTCCTCCCACTGCCTTTTCCCTATCTTATTTAGATTAGCAGAGTTGCTGGGAGAGGTGGTTTGGAGCCACTGAAAGCCTCCTTCTCTGGCCTGGGTTCGGCTTCTGAGCGGTGCTGCCATGTGGGTGCCAGGTCTCACAGCGTAGAGAGAAGGAGCACAGATGTTGACCGCAATGGGTCCAGGTGACCCCAAACAGAGAATTCTGAAAACAAGATTTCCACCAGGCTTTGTCCCTAAGTTGGCAAATATTGGGAACAGCTCTGCCCAGGTTGTCTTTCAGCTGTAGCTTCTGGGGTTTGGGGAGGGACCAGCAGCTCAGACTCTTCCCATGGCTGACAAGAGGGGATGTTGCACTGGGTGCGGACTCTCAAAGGAATGTGGGGGATCAACACAGAGGAGTCTGTACTTACACAGGAATGAAAATGGGGTGCATGCTGAGGGGGGGTATATTTCCCTTTTTCCATTCTGTTTTTATCCAATACCTCCTCCCAGGCAGCCATTCCTGGCATTCGTGCTGGTCTACCAAGAAGCAAACCTCTACAGACAGATGCTGGATCCGGGGTTCAGGGGGGTGGATCTCGAGGCTCTCAAAAGGAGCCTACCCCTCACTCCACCTGAGTTCCTTAAGGGTCCAGCCCACTGAACCCCATGACTTCCTAGAGAAACTGGGTTCTCCCCACTCTCCCTGATCCTTGCTGGCCTGCAGTTCTCAACGCCTCTCAAAGAGGTCCAGAGACGGAACACTCTGGCAGAGGTGAAAGCAGTTACAAGTGGAAGGGCAAGAAGTCAGGCCTCCTTGCCCTGACAATGCTTCACGAGGCACTCATCTCAAAGGCTCTGGCCCCAGCTACAGACTCATCCCTGAAGCCTGCAGCTGCCTGCCATTGGTCTTACTGAAAAGGAGCTGAGGGAGGGTCCCTGGTGCCCAAGAAGTCGCAGTCCTATGCAAGGACTGCAACGATGCCCAGACCTTGCCCTCCACATGGCCCTCCACGATGGGGTGAGGGGATGTTGGCACCTCTGCTCACCCTCACTTAGCCTCTCCCCACCCCACCCTACTGTGCACCTTCTTTGGAGATACTTTCCTGATCAGCCCAGAGACACAGGGAGCCAGGGTTGGAGCGGGACACCTCTTCTGGCCTCAGTGGCACCACTGGTTCCTTCGGTATATCAGGGAGAGCCTCTCTACGTGCCCCTCCTGTGGGGTGCCACCTTCTCAGTGTGACTAGATTTACCCTCAGGATGGCTGGAACCTTGACATGAACTCCTCCCCCACCCCAAGTCCTTCCAAACACACCCATCCCACGCACCCCCTCACTCCCGCCCCTTCCTCCCCCACAAGACCCTTCTCTTTCCCTACTCCCTGTGCCCGGCCGAACTGCTGGGCTATTTAGGGCTCCGGCTGGCCCTGCAGTGTAATCAGTGCCCAGGGATAATTGCTACCTGCCCTGCCGGTGTCTGGGGGCTGTCTCGGCCACAGCAGCATGGGGCGGACACTGGGCAGCCAGGCCTGGAACAAGGTCAGGCTAGGGCAGTCCTCCCCACTCCCTAGGTCTGCTTCTCACCACATGTGGGACCTGCAAGGATTCTCTAGGAAAGCCATGCCATCCTTGGGTCTGTGCTCACCTGGGACACTCTGTGGCTTCAGCTGAGGGTGGATGGCTATTCCAGCCCGGGGACAAAAGTCAGAGTCTATTCTGTCACCCACAATCAACTCAAAGCCTGACCTCCGCATGCAGTGCTCTGATAGCAGTGGGTACCCTCCTGGCTGCAAGATGACCTCTGGGCAGTGCCACAGCTGGAGCGTCAGCTTTGCAGCTAGCACTTCAGTTAGACTTTCATCCTAGGCTTTCCTGGGGTCAGGATCACCAAGCCTCATTGTCCTCCTTCGGGGAGGTGGCAAGGGTTAGCAAGATGCCACATAAGAGTGAGTTTTTCATTGACGCCAGTTCCCTATAGCATGTATGCCCCCTTTTGCTACTCTTCTACTCCAAGGCAACTTAGGCAGCCTGGGTTTAAACACCTGTCCTACTCATTTGGCCAACTCTATGACCTTGAGCAATTGGTTTGGCCTCAGTTTCCTCATCTATAAAAAGGAGATAATCAGAGCAGCTGCTTCATCATTACTATGAAGACTACATTATATAATATGTGCAAAATGCTGAGCCCGGTGCCAATAAGACTCTGCAGTGGTAGTTATTACTATGAGGAACTGCAAAGAGCAGAGAAGGGGTGTGGGGAGCCCCAAGGCCTGCTGCAGGACGTGCAGGCCTGCTGCAGGACGTGCAGGAGAGCGAAGTCTGAAGAGACATGCCAGGGCTAATGGGATAAACCACACTGCAACCTCAGCACTTGGATATTCTCTATGGCCAGCTACAGCTCAGAGGACTAAGGGTGACATCTCCCAGGCCTCTCCCTCTGGGAGAACCCACTCCTTCCTCTTTCAACCCTAATTTCTTTAAGCTCTTTTTCAAACTCATCTGTCATATAAGATTTTATAGGTCAGAGAATACCAAACACCTGTGAATATTTTATTTTTAAAAGAGAACCAGCAACAACAAAATCAAGATGAAGTATTTTGACCTTGGGAGATTTGGAAATAATTGTTTATCTTTATTGTTATAGTCCAAGGGTTATTTATCCTGATCCTCAGGATTTTTCAGACGGATACCCACAAGTGGCCCAACAGTTGAAGGGCCATTTAGATAAATGTCTTCTCGCCAGGGTAGAGCAAAGTTGTAGGGGGTGGGGGAGGGCAGTGAGGAGGATAGGGCGAAGGGCTTGACCATAAGAACTGGATTCACAGCGTTGGCCTGTCCCTGAGGCAGCCCAGCTCCATCCCTCCTTGCTTCAGTGCCTTCCCCAAAAAGGCACAGAACTCCCACCTCTGGCACCCTGGCCAATAGGCTAAACTGGGAGAGCGCCTCAGGGCCTCCACCCATCATGGCAGAGGAAAGAAGCCCACTTTGGCTAGGAAGGCGTGCCCAGAACACCAGATACTGCCCCTGTGGGGATGGAGAGGAAGGGAGAATGCTGCAGTATGGGGCACGGAAAATGGGTACCACCCCTACCTGCAGGAGCTTCTCAACCCCAGTCTGCCTGGAGGCCCTGGCCCAAGGCAGTAGTTCTTAATCTCCTCACAACTGTGATGCACCAGCCCCACATCACTGGAATTGCAGCCTCTTCCCTGTGTTCTCCCTCATCCTTTTCAGCCACCAGAGCCCCACCTCAGGAGCCACGTCTTCAGCGAGTTCCGGACTTCCCCTTTCCCAGGTGTACCCTGGACCCACTTGGAGGAACAGGCCACCTAGAGTCAACTCAGAGCCCAGAAGCAGTGGGCTCAGTGCTCTTACTGCCTATTATCTGTCCAGTGGGCATCTCCTACTGGGGGCCAAGCTGTTGGGGGCGCTGGCCAGCCTTGACAGAGCAGCCCTGATGGATGACTGGGACGCACGTCGTCCAGGGGGGATTGTTTTCCCTCCTGGGTGCACTCTCTCTCACTAGAGTCTCCTCCCTGGCTTCTGTGAGCTAATCAGGGAGAAGGAGGGGGAGGAGGGGGATGCTGCTTGCCTTCCCCGTTATCTGCAGCAATCCACGGTGACTAATGCTCCCAGTTGGTAAAAAGGCAGTGTAATCAAAACACTTTTTTTTTTAGTCCTTAAAGTTAGTCATTCTCCCAGAGTGGAGGGAAAAAAAAAGCCCACAGCAGGCACCATGAAATGCAAGCTGAGAGGCTCACACTGCTGGTGGAAGTAAAGCATTGGCCACAGCAGCTCCTATGGGTCTGAGGCTCAAGCCCTCCTCCTTGGACCCTTGGCTGGCCTTCTTCCACACCCTCATTTGTTCATGCTTTCCTCCACACCTGAGCTGTCTGGCCCCTGAAGGACTTCCAGGCCAGGTCGGGATCTGCCCTTTTCTTTCACTCTGCCAAGTGCTGCCACCTGCTGGTCCTGAGCTCTCCAAACTAGAGGAAGCATATAAAAGCTCCCAGGCTAAGGCCAAGCATCATCCTTGTTAGGTGCCGGTGGTGTGTTGGCCTGCCCTCGAACCCAGCCTCTCACTTCTATGCTTCCCCTGGCTCCATCGGTCTGCTGGCTTCTGACCCCACCTGGCCCTGACAGAACCATAGATCGTCAGGAACCTCAGAAATCATCACAGTGGTGAAAAGCATGGGGATTAGAGCCAGGTTGCACAGATTGGACTCTCCATTCCACCACTTAGTAGCTGTGCTTCAGTTCCTCCATGCTGATAATAACAGTGCCTACCTCACAGGGTTGTTGTAAAGATTAAATATGAACTGCTTAGAATAGTGCCTGGCACATTTTGAGTGCTCAATTATTAACTCATAGTAAAAATAATAACAACAAAATACTAAAGTGAATGAACAAAATACTAAAGTAATAGAGCATCACAGCTCTATTACTCGTCCAAGGCAGACATTGTTAATCAATCACAGAACTTCCCCTAATGGCAGATTCCTCAGACTCCTCAGCCCAGCACTCTAGGCAGCGAGTTACAGGAATCTGACTTGGCACATGAGTTCTAACCCAGACTCTTTACATTATAGTCAAGGAAGATGAAGAAGAAAGAGACTCCTTTGAGCTACTCGGAGGCAGAGCCAGGGCCCAGACAGCTATTCCTGGCCCTGACTGCTGCTTGCCAGCCCAGCTTCTGATTTGCCACTTCACCAAGACCTATGAGCCATCGATGTGGGCCTCCCAGCACTGGAAAGTCTAACTCGGATATCTTCCGTCTTCTCTCATCCTTGCTCCTCTCCCACATCCTTGGCCTATGGCTGCCCAGGAAAATGTTGTTCTTAGACATCTTGTTGAGTAGGTGCAGAGTGTAGAAAAGTGGGGAATGAACCACATAGAAACCTGAGGGTCTAGGTCTTCATTTATGCTGCAGGAGCCTCCTTGAAGCATAGGCCTTCAGGGATGCAAAGGAGCTCAGCCCATCTATTTGGCCCTTTCATACTCACTCCCTTCAGTCTCAGCCCTCATGCTCTAATGAAGACCCTAATGGCCCCAGTCCAGTCACGGAACCCTTGCTCTTAGCTGATTAGAGGCTGGCATGTGAAAAAGAATTGGAGGGTCAGCCTCTCTGTAGGGAAGGCTACAGGATGGCACATAACAACAAGCCCAGAGATGAGGACAGAGATTATGCTTACCAATCTCTGGGTGAAAAGTTCCAAGAAAAGGCCAGGAGTCTGGCAGCAGAGCTGGCTTTTGGCTTCTTTCCCTATGGTCCACAGCTTTGTCTCCTGAAGTAGATCTCTGCCACGTGAACACTCTTTAACTGCAGGCTCAGACTTATGGGGAGGAAGCAGTATTCACTAGACCTAAAACCAGGAGCATCCACCTCTATTCAAAGCTCTTCCACTCTCAGCTTCCACTTAGAAACTGCATTCGCTTCTTTTCCATTTATCTCCTGAAAGGGCAGGGTCAACCTATATGGTGCTGTCCTGGAGTCCCAAAAACAAAAGGCATAGCTCCCAACCCTTGGTCTGGAGACCCGCAGCTAGTTTTCCGCAACAGTCGAAAATGTGTTGTGCTTCCTCGAGTTCAGCTCCCCAGCAGTAACACCACATTGGGGATGTCATGCTCACAGAGGGAGACTGTGGATCCACAGCATGCTTGACTATCCATCCTCAGCCCAGCACATCTCAAGTTGAGCAAAATAAGCCTCAGATAAGGAGACGGAGCTCAGCAAAGAGCAGAAACTTTCCAGATGGACTCTTAAGAAGCCAGCATTCTTCCCAGTACCTCAAAAGTCCTGCTGGCTACATTAAAGATCGGGGGTTGAAGATAAGCAGCACAGCCTCCGTGGGCCTCAGGCTGAATCTTTTCCTCCCAGAAGGTTTATGTTTGGCTTTATCCCTGGACATCACTTTCTCAAACCTGCTCCCTCAGCTGCCTCTCAGTTCAGGTCCCACCTCACATACCTCCCCCATTCTATTTCTCAAGGGCCTCTAGAGTCCACAAGATTGTCGACTTGGAAAATCAAAATGTTGGCCACTTTGGCAATGTTACCCATCTACTCACCTTCTGAACAATGGGACAAAGGCCCAGAAGAGAAATGTGACTTCTCTTAGTCAGTCGTAGTATCAAAGATGGAACTAGAGCCTAGGACCCCTGTAGGTTTCTAGTCTAGAACTCAATATTTTTGACCTGTATGTATCTGCTACCCCCACAGCCCTCAAACAGACTTCCTCTGGTATATGATAGCTGCCTAGTCTAATACTTTGGGAAATGCTCTAGCACTGTGGGCTAATAACTAAGGGAGACTGATGATGCAAAAAGGAAGAAGCAGGTGGGAGAGCCCTCCACAGGTGCTTAAGGCTCATAAATACAAGACACACACACATCCCTGCATCCAACACACCCTGTGCAAAGTATCAAGGACTGTTCCTCCCTTTGCCAACACTCTCTGCCCTAGCTGTCCTTTGGTGACTTTACCCCATCCTCTTTAGTCTTCAAGGCTGCTCTAGTGCTGTAACCTGAGTAATAACATGGCGATAAAGCTGATCTGTGTCATATGCTTGAAGGCCCACCCTTTAATGAAAAATTCTACTGTGTCAAACTCTAGGCACTCAAGAATAGAAACAGAAAACACAAATGAGACGGTCCTCTGAGCTCCTCTTCTCCTCTGTAGATGGTCCTCTGGGCTCCCCTTCTCCCGGCCAAGCTCTCTACCCTGCCCTGGAAGGTCAAATCATACATGTTTTGGCTCTAGTTCATTGGCTTAGCTACTATCGAGGCTGCCCTTAAAACACTAGAGTCCATTTTAAGGAGAAGAATTAGAGAAAAGGCCCCTAAAGGCCCAGCAGTTACTTGCACATGCCCCACTGCTCACTCCTCTCTCTTCTAAAGCAAGGAGGTTCTTGGGGATGACGAGGCCAACATGGCTCAGAACCCCAGGCAGCTTAAGAGGGACCAGGGCTCTGAAGTCTGACTTTGGGAGACTCGAGACAAATGAGATGCTTGCCTGGAACTCAGTCTGCCTCTCAGCCAAGATAAGTTGTCTCTGCCTTGACCCTTCCCAGCCCTTGCCTCAGATTCACCTGGCTAGCATGATTTGCCCTCAATAAAACTCCATGTGCAGCTTAGTGGAGTCCCTTACCAGTTGCCACAGCTCCTGTTCTTTCCCATCACTTATTATTACTTAGTTGCCTATTTACCTCTCCCTCCAAGTAAGTAAGTCTGGGAGGGTATAGGGCGGGATCCATACTTCTTTTTCATGGTTGTATCCTTGAGGTTGGCACAGCACATCCTTGGAGCTCAATGAATATGTTAAATGAATGAACAGAAAAAATGGGACCATTCACATCATTTGGGTTCTGAAGAGGGGAGTACAGAAGGAAGGGCTTACTCTTTGTCCTCTTGTGTTGAGTAAATACACAGAATATTCCAACCTGAAAAGCACCCATTCTATTTATATTCAGAGCCAGCCCTGTGCCATCTTGAAGGAAAAGATCCATTTATTTGTAACAGGCAACGCATGTACAGGTTACAAAATTTAAAAGAGACAAAGACCATATAATGAATATAAGTCTCCCTCAGGCTGCCTCCTCATTGGCTCCTTCCCAGGTAGACAATTACTGCTACTGTCTCTGGCTTAGAAAACCTCTCTACACAGAACTAGGCAATAACCCGGTTAAGCAACACGTGTAGTCGGCGGAAAAGAATTTACAAGTCAGTGTTGAAGGCAGAAACGCGCCCCCAGATTCCCCATACCCCCGCCACAGGCTGAGTCCGGAGTCCCCAAACCAACACTTGAGGGTCGCGTGCCAGGGAATCTCGGCGAGAAGCCCGCAGCGGCGGAAGGGTTAAGGCACCGGGCCCCGCCCTCCCAGCCACCTCTTCCGGGTGGAGGGGGTGGGTTTTACGTCACTTCCTGGAGACTAGCTGAATCCGGAAGTGATCCCCGAGGACCGAGTTGCGGCGGAGGACCCCGGCAGCAGTGTCAGGTTCGGGACCATGAGCTGGTGAGTGAGGCTCCGCCGGCAGGGCCTTTGGAGCCCCAGGCCCGCGATGCGACTTGCCCTGCGTCCCTGCGAGTTCCCGCGCCCGCGCTGCCCGCCCTGCCCTCACCGATCCTCCGCCCACAGCAGAGCCAGGCTGGCCCCGGCTCGAGGGTTGTTCGTGGGGCCTTCTGCCAGTGCTCTGACAGTACTCACCGGGAGGTGGGTCTGGAGGTCCCGTGTCTGTCTCGTTTCTTGACTCTTAATGTTCCAAAGAACCGGTCCCGTCTTTTCCCGTCTTTTCTCAGAGGAGAGAGACTTGTTCCCTTCCTTTTAAAATACCCATTAAGGTAGAGTGTCTTCTTTCTCCCCTGTGGGCATCTTTCCACCGCTCCCACCAACCCCAGAGCTGTGTGGCCCTCACTGTGGCCGTCTGGGCACCGTTCACTGATCAAAAACCCACTTGCTTTCAGATGACTAACCTTAACCCCGTTTAACAGTCTTCAAAAGACAACACTTGCTTATCTTTTGAAAGAGGACAGAGTTAAACACTCACACCCACACTCCCACAATGGGATTGGACTAGTTTTCATCATTTCCACCGCCATTACCCACTCACTGCTTTCCATTTAAATAGACCTAGGTAAGCTTAAACATAATGGGAACTATCCGGCTCCCAGAAAAGAAGCCAGAGAGCTCAGAGTAATAGAGTCACAACTCTAGAGCTGGAAGGTACATTACTACAGAACTGGATGATACTTGGCTCTGGTAGACACTTCAGAATGTTTAATGGTTGATCTATTTTGTAAGACTCAATTTGCCCTCAAGGACCTCCCTTTAGGCTCAAGGACCTGTATATCCACAAACCCAAATCTCAGGGCATCCCCGAGTGTGCTTGTATGAGTATGTGGACCGCCCCACCTCCGAGGTGTATAGGGTGAATCAATCCTTTTGGGATTCAGGTTCCGTTAGTGTAGGGAACATGTTTGCCACTCTGTCCTCAGAGTCTAGCTTATTTCTTTATACTAAGTACACTAGCTATGATGAATAAAGATAGACTATCCCTCAAGAAGGCTCATACATGCTCACGTTTGGCCATCAGTGGACACTAAGCCCTGGCCACAAACAGCTGATGTCAGTCAGTGTCAAGGAGAGCTCTCATGTAAAATTTAAACCATTTCTGTCCCTTCTCCCCTGCTTCTTAGAGGAAGATTGATGGACAGATGTCAAGACAGTGGTCACCAGCATGTGGAGGGAAGCCCCAAGCAATGCCCTAATAAGCTCCAGCAGGAACAGCTCCTTTTCCTCCACCTTTACTCCAGGAAGCCCATAGGGGGCTGGAGCTTTAAAAAGCTAACTTTCCCATCTTGTTATAACCTAGTTAGTGATAGGCAAAGTGGCAATCCTTTGATTCCTTTTTCTAAAGGAATTGCTCCCTTAAAACATCAGCCTGGGTCCCCAACCTTGTGATGTAGATATCCTCTTGCATGCTGCACCTTGAGAATGCAGTTCTCTCACCTAGTTTTTCAAAGTAAAAAGCAGAAAGTGCAGATGCTTCATATTGCTTAGGTCGATGTTTATAATTTTTCAAAAGGAATCAATATTTTCTTCACAAATCAGGGTAAGAGTAGAGCAGAGATCACTAAAGGAAAAGGATTCTCTGGGTGATCTTAGGCACACTGTTTCCACCCATCTTGCAGAAAGTTTTTCTTGAAAAATTAGTAACCTATTTTCTAAAATCGGTCAGGTTGAAGGGGAATTAAAATCAACAACTAGCTGTCTAGCAAAAGCTGAGATTTTTATCCACTAGAATTAATTTACCAGTACATGCACATCTTGGCACCTCCTTGACTGAGGGTCACAACCAAAAGGGCAGCTTTGTTCCTCAAAGCTGAGATTCTTTTCTCTTCTTCCTTAGAGGGCTTCTACGTCATCTCTCGAATGGACCCTGACCCCCTCTCTCTAAGAGGAAACAGCACCGGCGCCTGGGCACACAATTGCACTCAGTTCCTGGCTCAATGGCTGGCAAGGGGACTGGGGTTGGGTCCTTCTGATTCACTACTGGAGTGGTTTTTCTGCTCCCAGAATGAATCCAGCCATTCATCCTAGACTGGAATTCTTAGTGGGGAAAGAGACCAGAGTGACGTAGAGCCATCATGGGAGGCTGATGACCAAGGTCAAGTTCACCAAGCACATGGGATGTGCCAGCCATCATTGAATAAGGCCTAGGGGCACACAGCCCATGGTCCCCAGAGGGTAACCATTGTTCTGGGCTTTCAAAATGTCACAGTGAGAAATGTCCAATATTGATGCCCTTTTAACACTGTGGACTTTGCATGAAGAGTGAGAGGCCTTTGTTCTCTGCTTCCTCTGTGCATGCAGCCCGCCCACCCCCTGTTTGTTTAGTGGGTACTGCTCCCTTCCTGCACCATGTACCCATCCACCACTCCACCCTCTTCCTTTCAGCAAGTTGGCCCAGTGGTGTGCCCTGCTAGGAAGAAGGCATTTAATGTTCACATCTCAAGTTACTGATCTATCCCTTGGCCCCAAGTCAAGTGCTTCTCTCTCTCCCCTCCTCCTCCTTGTCTTCACTCCTGGTGTATGTGTGCACGTGTGTCTGTCTGTGTGTCTTTATTGTAATATGGAATGAGAATTAAGTAGAATTAAGGATAATGACAATCTGGTTTAGTGTCTCCAGGGATTGTAGCCTTGCCTGGAACCACACACCTTGATGATTTTAGGCTTAAATGACAAAGAAGAGAAGTACTGGAGGTCCAAGAAGTCTAAGAGTATGACTCAGAATGAAGGAAATTAGTCAGTGCAGGTAAATTTGGCTAGGAGTTAGAGTACAGAGTTTCAGTTCTGGTTCCCTCACTCACAGTGTGGCCTGGTCAAACATTTAACCTTTCTCTGTCTTATTTTCTCCAATCAAAACATGGAATAGATAATCCCAGCTGACACTTTGTCACCCAAGTCTGTTGTGAAAAGAATGGAGATCATGTAGATACAATTTTTTTCTGACTCTTCTGGATTCTTCTACCGCTGTCTGCCAAATAGTGGTATTTCTTGGGATCCATCCTCTCTTTTCTTTTCCTGTTCTCATCCTGTGTACACTCGCAGACATCTTCAGAATAACAGCCTGACTTTGGACCATGGTTTATAAGGCCCTTCTGGGTGTGGGTGTCCCCCTTCACTCCTGTGTCCAAGCTTTTCCTGGTCTCTCATGCCCCTGCTCCTCTGTATGTTCTGTTCCCTCCACCTGAAATGCCTTTTCTCCCTGCCACCACCATCCATTGTCCACCGGGCCAGTGTTCACTCATCCTTCAAGAGTCAGGACAGGCTACACCTCCTCTGCCAAAGGTCTTTCCTGAATGGTGCCCCTCCTCTGACTCATTAGCATCTGTACTGAGTTGTTGGTTTACTTGTTGGGAACTCCTCTCATCTATGAGCTGTTGAAAACAGGGACTCTCTCTTGGTCACCACTGTCTCCGTAGCACTGTTCCTGACAGTCAGTAAATCTGTTGACTATATGAATGCGAACTTTTCACCCATTTACTGAGTTGCCTTAACTCAAGAAAAATTGTGAGATAAAAACATGCAAGACCTTCAAGCCACTTTCTGAAATGAAGAGTCTCTAAGAGTACTATTGTTAAATTGGCTGATGGAAGAAGTAGCTTCCAAGACTCTCCTAGGCTGTCTCTGATTGTTCTCTCCCCTTTTCTCTACCCGCCCCCCAACTACTTTCTCCTGTAGGACTTCATTCTTCCAAGTATCGCAAATGGGTATTTCTCTCCTATGTAAAGTCCATGAGAGCAGAATCTACAACTTCATCTTTGCGTACACATGCTGTCTTGTGCATAGTAGGTACCTAATTGTGAAATGAAATGAATGGAATATAAAGAAAGGACAGCACACTGCTAGTTCAGACAGAACCATCCATTCAGTTTCAAACATTTTCTCAGTGGAGTCTCTTACCTCTAGCACAGCTATTGCTATCTTACATTTGTATAGTGCTTTTACTTTTCAAATAGCTTTCCCATCCATTATCCGATTTCATCCTCACATTTACCCTTTGAAGTATGCAGTTCAGGTCTTATTATCTCCCTTTGACAACTTATTAGAATTCACTCGGTCAGTACCTGGCAGAACAGGAACTAAAATCTGCATCTCTTGAGTATTCTCTTCGCTTGAACTGAAACATTAGCAAAGTGGAAGACCATTCTCAATCTGATTGGATCTCAGAGGAAGGTATTTGACTTTGCTAGCATGTATAGACACTCCCAGGTTGGTAGTAAATTATAGGAAGTTGCCAATTTTCACGTGTAAGGTAATAGAGGAAGTCCTATGTCCTTCAGTCCTCCAGGTATTCTGGACCAGCTCAGCTGCTTCCTGCTGTGGGGCCTCCCCGCCCAGGCAGCCTTACTACTCCCTCCTTCTGTGAGTTTGGACAGGCTAAGCTCTCCCCAAGTTCATTCTTCCTATAGAGAGCATGGTAATGCCCAGAAGATGGAACCCCATGAAGAGGCTCTGAGATTCTGTGTTCAGCATTGCTTTGGACACAAATTTAAAAGACAGCACTCTTATTTCATCTTTTTGTAATGAGAGGGAAAGGGAGTTTTTTCAGATTTTGGAGTAGTTAGAAAGCGTCAAGTATCTTGAGTCCCACAACTTCTTAGTCAAAGGTGTTTTCTCATGTATTATACTCTAAATCTGTTGAGGTAGCTTTGGCAATTAAGTTGGCGATTGAGCTATTAGATTTGTTTTCCCAAAACCATTATTTGGGTAGATAATCCATTAAATATGGTCCAGTGTAGTGTGTTGCACATAGATAATGCTCAGTAAATATTTGTTGATTTATTGAATATTGAACATTTTTAAAGTACTAGGGCCTATGCTAAATGTTGGAGGATATTAAAAAGCTATAAAAATCCATCCCTGTTTTCAGCCAGTGTATGGAAAGTGCCAAGGTTCACAGGAATTACAGATCGCTAAATGTCAGTGTGGCATCACAAGAAAGACTTCAGAGAGAGGATGGAACTGTAACTGAACCTCATCCTACCAAGTATGAACTGTTTCAGTGGGAAATAAGAAGAATGGTGTGAAAGAGGTGTGTGGAGACAACGCATCAAGAGTATTTGGGGCAGACAGTCAAGAGGCCAATTTGGGGTAGAAGTTTCGTTGATAAGAGTTAGCAGTAAGTTAGAGCCACATCATTAAGTGTTTTCAGTGCCATGCTGAGGAATTGAAATGCGCCTAAGTTTTTGAAAATTGAAGGGTTTTGAGCAAGGAAGTGGAATGGCAAAAGCAATGATTTAGTTGGGTAAATTTGGCAATGGTCTGCAGGATAACTCAGAAAAAAGAAAGAATGGAGCCAGGGAGAATAGCTTGGCCAGTGGCTTCCAAATACTTCGACCACAACTTGCAGCCAGAAGTATCTGTGATATCACAACCCTTACATACACACATTTATACTTGAAATAAGTTTTACACAATATATGTGGGATCCACTTCAATATTTTCTGTTATGCTCTATTTTATTTTTTTTTATAGAATCACCCACTTCGATTGATTTCATGACCAGTTTTGATATGTGTTTACAGTGGACTGATGTGTAACAGTTTACATTGATGGGGGGTAGGCATTCTACATAGACCCAATTTGAAAAACACTTGTCTAGGAATTTATTATGAATACTCAGACTATAAGCCAATACCTGTGACTTCAGCCAAGTAAAGATAGTGTTGCTTGTTTATTTGGTTGTTTTCATGGGTTATAATAAGAAATACAAAAGGAGCAACTATAGAGAACAGGGGCTGTTTTTTATAAGAACTTATGCCATAGGTTTGAAAACTATCAGTCTCTTAGTAGGAAAGAAAACCCAAGCAGACAAAAGCCTATACTAAGATGTTCAGTTTGTTAGTAATTGGGGAAAGGCACATTAAGCCAACAATGTCATTGCACAGCCATCGGACTGGCAAAAATTTTAAGGACTGGCAGTGCCAAGTATCTGAGAATGGGTAGCAGTGGGAACCTGCATCCACGTCTGGAGGGGACGCGGGGGTGTGAAATGATGCAACCACTTTGAAGATTTTGCAGTGCCTCCCGCAGTTGGAGAGGGACCTACCCTCTCACCTGTGCAGCAGGAGGCATGCACAAGATGTTAGTTGCTTTATGTTTTGTAGATGTCCAGTCTCTGAAGAACAGGTAAATAAAATGTGATATCTTTACATAATGAAATATGTGGTAGTTCACATGAATGAAGTAGAGCTGTGTATCAGCATGGACAGATCTCAAAAACCTAATGCTGGACAGATCTCAAAAACCTAATGCTGAACAGAAAAGGCTAGTTTCAAAGTGATACATTCAATATTGTACTATTTATCTGAAGTTTAGACCTGTAAAACAATATCATGCTTATAGATTTAAACTTACATAGTAAAAGTGTGGGAATAATAAACACTAAATTCAGGGTAGCAGTTACCTCTAGGGTAACAGGGAAGGAGAGGAGGACTGTATGTGCCGTTATACTGCTCAAAGAAGCAAGTGTGGCTTAATGTGGGGCTTTGACAATGCTAGGTGGTAGATACATCAGTGTTTATTATATATACTCTATATATAATTTTCTGAGCATTTACAATATATAACTTACGTCCTGCCTTGCCTGGCCAGCATCATAACTAAGGATGACCTCACGTTCATAGCAAGAGAATTATTGCTTCCTGTGGCCTGTTGGAGATGAGCTAGGGTGGTAGGCCTGGAAGTGTGTTTCCATCTCTACCCTCCTCCTTCTGCTTCCTGTTTTCTAAGAGCCAAACCTTCAGCAGAGAGAGGAAAAGGTAGAGTGAAAGCTCTTTTAGAAGTGAAAATGAGAATAGTTATACTGCTTTAGAAGCTAAACAGCCAGGATAGTGTTTCTCAGTCTGTCTGCATCTAAGCCACTGTAAACCCCTCAGAGTAGAAGTCAGGCCATCAGAGGCTTCTCTCTGGCTTGTTGGGTAAGCAGGACACACCTTTCACCTCAGAATGCCTTATGTTTCTCTTTTATGAAATGGGGAAATTCACTTTCTACCCTTTCCTGTCTTAACTGAATGAAAATAGGTGATAACTTGTCAACTATTAGGAGTTTCTTAAAGAGCTGCCAGAAAGAGAAAGAAGAATCCAGACTAGCTCTCTGAACTGCCTGCCTTCCTCTCTTTTCTTGGCCTTTAGGTGCTCCATCAGCCTCCAGACTTCTTTCAACTTCTTTCACAAATCCTTGTACTTCTCAAGAGGAAGTCACCACTCACAATTTTAAGCAAATATGTTAACTTGGACTTGGTAGTGGTGCATTATGGTATGGGACTGCTACTTGCCCCCAACAGAAAAAATCATTTTAGATTTCCTAACCATACTTATCACTATGTAACATAGTGCATGTCACCCCCTCTGGGCCTCAGTCTGATCATCATCATCAAAACACTACACCAGCATTTTTACAACAAATACTGGCTGCTTACTGTATGTCGAGAACAGTTTCAATCAATAAACTCATTTATGAGATAGGTATATTATTAACCTATTTTATACACAAGGAAACTGAGACCAGAAGGTTAGATAACTTCTCCAGTGTCTCAGCTGGCAATTGGCAGAGCCAGGACCTGAACCCAGGCAGTCTGGCTCCAGAGTCCATCCCCTTATCCAGTGTACCATCTCGTGAGTGAAATATAGGAATGTACCACTTTAAATGAATTGACGGATCAGAAGTATCTAGCACAGAAACCAGCAATAGTCAATAAATGGTCACCTTGACTAAATGATCTCATTCAACATTCTGTGATTCATTTCATCTTTACTTTTCAGAGGTCAGCCTGGGGAGCAGCAGGGAAGGAGGGATCATAGCTGAGCTGGGTGATTGTTCTAGTCCAAGTCACAGAGTCATGCCTTTTATTTTTAAACACCCACATACCTCCTCGGCCTGGTAGCAAGTCAGGGTAGTGTTCTCTGTGCTCTGGTTTGGGATGCAGCTAATTTCAGGGAGGGACAGAGGTGGGGCTGGACAAGCCATGGACATTGGCACCAGAAATGGATCATTTACAGCTCAGTTCGTTACCCCATCTGATGGGGTCTCTCACATCCTTGCTTGGGCTGAACTTTCCTTGGCCTGTTGGCATTGTGGCCAACTGGCCCTTGGGAGGATGGCATCCAACAGCAGCTGCTCCGCCGGAGCCAGCTGACTCTCCATAAACCCTGCCTTGGCCCTGGCCCTCGGTTTTCTCTCTCTGATTGTCAAGCTGGCGTTAGCCTTGGTGGGGCCTCAGACCAGAGAAGGCAGTGACCTAGGGATCGAGTAACAGAAGGGTGGGGGGAGGAAGGCTTGTCCTTCCAGCCTGCAGAAGCTGCTGCCTTTCGCCCACCTTCCTGCTCTTGTGGAGACAGTGACTCAGGCCCAGACCACTCCCTCGGGAGCCAGGATTTCAGCCACTATCAACTGCCGCCTACTCTTTGCACAGCCCTCCCTTCATTCTCACCTCCCTCACCTCCCCTCTCCCCACAAAACTGTGATCTTTGCCCAGCTAAAGATATCAGAAAGATATTGGTGGTGTAGACTGAATCATTTTGGGGCTCTTTCCAACCCCAAGTCAGGCCTAGGCTCATTCACGTTCAGTAGAAAAATTCAGAAGGCCAAGTAAAGACCAGGGAATAATGTGTTGGTTTTAGCTTCTTTCCATTCTTCTTTGTAAGGAGTGGAAGACTCTCCAAAGAAGGCAGGGCTGGAGGGATCTGCTGGGGTGACCAGGGGATCCCCACCCAACTGCCATCTGGGTCTGCCTCTGCGGTAGAGGGGGTGGGGAGACAAAAGATTGAGAAACCTAGCAAACTGAAAATGCAAAAGAGCTGTTTTTGTAAGTAGACATTACACAAGAGCAGGAGTTTTTTGGGAAAGGTTACTGAGACAGACATTTTTAGCCAACTGGCATTGCGCTGCTAATAGGGATATTTATTGTTCGAAAAAGTTTATTTGTAGCTTTGGAGAACATCCTGTTGATTTTATTGTAAAGAAAAATAGAACCTCTTTCCCCCTTTTCCTCTGTACACATAGAACTTTTTTCTTTTCTGAAGTGGGGCACGTTGGGGGTTGGAGAAGGGTAAGGTTAAGAGAAATGTTTTCTTCATTTCCCTGCTGAGACCAAAATATCCCTTCTCCTGCCCTCTGGTGCTCTTATTTATGGAATGGGAAGCAGAACCAAGGAAGGAATCTTGTTCCAGAGGCTGGGAGTTCAGAGCCCTCTTGATTTCTTCTGGAACATAGAGATTCTCTGGGGAGCAAGCCCTGTCTTCTCTCTAGACCTCTGCTGACCTACCCGATTCTGAGGGGAGAATCCCGAGAAAAGCTGGGAAGAGGGGAAAACAAACTCCTGAAGCTCTGTGAGCCTGTCCATAGCCTGGAGGACCGCCAGTGCTCGGCCCCATAACCTGTCCATAGCCTAGAGGACCACCAGCGTCAGCTCCATAACGCCAGCCATACCAGGGCGGCACTGCTCTGGGAGATGCTGCGATGCTGTCACTCTCACACGCTTTCCAAAGCAGCCGTGTGTCCTGCAGAAGTCCCTGTGTTCCAGCGGAGGACGAGAACCCCAGGGATGGGATCAGGGCAACAGAAAGATGCAGAAGAGCTGGCTGAAGTGGAGTTATTGCTCTTTGCTCTCCCATTTCCCTTACCTCCTTCACCACTGCAGCGGCACAGGATCTGTCAGGGCGCCTGCCCCCATTTCCCGATTGCTTCTCGGGTAGAGTGGAGCATGTCTGCCACTTGGCAGGTTCGGAATAAACCCAGGAGACTCTTCTCCTTTCGTATTTCCTCTTAGGCTTTTTAAAATGTTTTCCCCTGACCTGTACTCTGATAACTTCACCAGACTTTCCTGCCAGTGCCAAAGGCCAACTTCGTTTTCTTGGTCTCCCCTTAATGTATTTTCCCCTGGCCCCAGCCGGTATTTGTGACTGGTGATAACCCTTTCTAGGTTTTGTTATAGTAAGGTAAGGATTGGGGGACCAGAGACAATGATATTACCTTCCTTTGTTCTTTATGTAGCCTCATCTAAGAGTAGATTTTATCAGGAACTTAAATTAGAATACGGCATTTTATAGGGCCCTTGGAGCAATGTACCCATTTTATTCATTCTTACTCTGTACATAAAACTAGGCTACAGGCTCCATGAGATCACAGAATAAATCCCTCTTGTTCATTCTGCTATCCCTAGAACCTAGCTAGGCATAAAGGATATCATTCTTATTTACTGAATATTCATTCAGCGAAAGGTTGACAATAGCACTGTGTATAGGGCAGTACTTACAAGAGTTACAAAGAAGCATAAAAGTCAGCCCCTGCTTTTGAGGTGCTTGTGTGCCTTAATCAGAAGGCAAGGTATACACACATCAAAGTTACTTAACCTGTACTCTTTACCAAGCAGAGTTTACTTCAGTAATGGAAGGATGACTCTGTCTTAGGAAATATATTTGATAGTTCATCACAGTACTACATTGCAGAAGAACAAACCAGTCATCTAAATGCATGCTGAAAAGGCACTGATATAATTCAAAATTCCAATCTTTATATGTTTTAATAAACTAAGAACAGAAAGGTATTTTCTTACTATTAGGAGGCCTTCTGGCTGAAACCAGTAGCCTTCTTCACATTTAATAGTGAAAGACCAGACTTGAAGCTTTCTTACTAAAGTCAAACATTTTTTCTATAATTTCTAGCCAGTACCATAACATAAGACAAGAAGTAAGTATAAAATATTGGGAAAGAAAAGAGAAATTTTATCATTATTTTCAAATGACATGACTATTTGGAAACCCAAATTTTTTTTTTTTTTTTTTTTTTTTGTCCAACTGAATTTTTTGGACTATATAAGTTAAGTATATAGCTGCAGTGACTGGTTTGTTTACCACTCAATAGCTTTCCTGGGTACCAGGAAGATAAAATGAAAAAGTGAGTTCCGTTTACAATATAACAAAAATGTAAAATTTCATGGAATGTACCTAAGACATGTATAAAGCTAAAAATTTCACATATAAGTGTTACTCTGAGGTCTTAATATTAAAAAAAAAAAACAAATATAGAGGAACTCCTATATTAAAAAACTCTCAAAGGCATAATAAAATGACTTGAATGAATGGAAAAAATATTATGACTCTGAATGGGCAAACCTAGTATTCGTTAAAGATGTAGGTTCTTCAAGAGTTAATTTGTAAATATAATGCATTTTTAGTAATAAGTATCTTGATTTAGTAATAAGTATCTTGATTTAGAGAACATAGCAGATGATTTTGAAGTTCATCTTAAGTATTAAAATGAATTAAAATAGCCAAGAAATTACCTAAAAAAGAAATGTAATGAGAAGGGATTTGCTCTACTGGGTATTAAGAGCTAAATAATGAATTAAATAACCTGAATAATTAAATCCATGTTATTTAGTCAAAGAGTAGAGAAGTCTACACAATGGAATGAAAGTATTTAACACTGATAAAAGGATTTTTCAAAGATAGTTTGTTTTTAAAATCATGTCAAAACAACTGGCTAGTCATATATTTACATTCTAAGTGGAGTAAATATTTAAATATTAAAAAAAAACATTAAAATTCATATGGAATTGCAAGGGACACAGAATAGCCAAAACAATCTTGACAGAGAAGAACAAAGTTAGAGGACTCATACTTCCATATCTCAAAACTTGCTACAGATCTACAATAACTAAGACAGTGTGGTACTGTCATCAGTGGAACAGAATTGAGGGTTCAAGAGGAAACCTTTATCTTTATGGTCAGTTGATTTTTAACAAGGATGCCAGGACAGTTCAATGGGGGAAGAATTAGTATTTTCAACAGACAGTGTTGTGATAATTGGATGTCCAAGTGCAAAAGAATTGAAGTTGGACCCTTACCTCATACCATATATGAAAATTAACTCAAAATGGATTAAAGACCTAAGTCTAAGAGCTAAAACTATAAAACTAAGAAGAAAACGGGTGCATCTTCCTGACCTTGGTTTTGGTGAAGAATTCTTAGGTATAATACTGAAAGCACAAACAACAAAATAAAAAATAAATGAAACTTCTTCAAAATCTAGAGCTTTTGTGCTTCAAAGAACTCCATTAAGAAAATAAAAAACAGTTCACAAAAGAGAGATATATTTGCAAATCATGTATCTGATTAGGGGCTTGTACCCAGAATATATAAAGAACTCTTACAAATTAATAATAAAAGAAGACAACCCATTTTTAAAATAGGCAAAAGATTTAAATAGATGTTTCTCTGAATAAGATACACATATGACCAATAAGCACATGAAAAGATGCGCAGCATCATTAGTCATTTGAGAAATGCAAATCAAAGTCACAATGAAGTAGCCTTCATATCATCTAGAATGGATAAAATTTAAAAAGAGAGACAATAACAAGTGCTGATGAGGTGGCGAAATTAGAACCCTCATAATGCAGCTGGCGGGAATGTAAAATGGTGCAGCCACTTTGGAAAACTGCCCAGCAGTTCCTCAAAAGCATAGACTTACTATATGGCCCAGCAATTCATTCCTAGGTAAATACCCAAGAGAAGTGAAAACATATCCACACAAAAACCTGTGCATGAATGTCCAAATGTCCATCACCTGATAAACAGATAAACTAAGTGTGGTATATCCATACAGTAGAACATCGTTCAATGATAAAAAAGTAATGACGGGGCTGACACATGCTACAATATGGATAATCCTTGAAAACATTTGCCAAGTGAAAGAAGCCAACACAAAAAGCCACATATTATATAATTCCATTTGTATGAAGTGCCAGGGGGCTATGGGGAGGGGGCAAGTGGGAGTGACAGCTAATAGCTTAGGATTCTTTGGAGGGTGAGGAAAATGGTCTGAATTAGATAGTGGTGATTGGTTGCACAAACTCCAAATATACTAAAAACAACAAAATTGTATACTTTAAAAGGACGAATGTTATGGTTATTACTATATGTGAGTTATATCTCAATAAAGCTGGTATTTAAAAGTTAATAAACCAGGTTATGAGTAAAGATGACAAATTAATTACATGCATCTAATTTTCCCCCCTCACAAATCCCACAAACAGCACAAAAAAGCGATTTTATTTTTTTAAAGCATAAATCTACAAATTCAGGGAGGATAGAATCGACATCAGCAACATTGGGGAACTGGAATGCAGTTACATGAAGTCACTGACGTAGCAGTTCCAAGAAAGCCAAAGCCTAAACTGGCATTTAGGAAAACCAGTGGGCATCCAGCTTACATCACGGAATCCTCAGAGGTTCAGGGATGGTGGCACTGGGTGCCTCTAGAAGTAGGGTGAAGCCGAGTGCTCAGATCAGGAGGATTGGTTGAAAGCTGTTCACGATTGAGTTGAGAGCCCTTCTATGTCTTCCCCCAGCTCACTAGGAAACTGTCTCTGCCTCACCCTACCAAAGGATTGGAAGACCCACTCCTGGAGAGTGTGAAAGGAGGAGTTTCTATCCCAGGACACACAAGGATGACACTGATAGAGCTTAACCCTTAGGGCTCCTTGCTTGCATGGACCTTGTTCAAGGCCCTGGCCATCTATTCACATGTTCCTGCGTTTTTATAAGCTTTGGAATGTATTTATACTGCACTCGGTTAAGAAAACCTCTGCCTTCATTTCTTCCTTTTTCTTAGGTCGGGCAACTTTGGAGTAGCTTACACCTTTTTAGGGTTAGGACTTGGGAGATTAAATTGGGAGTATGCTGTTCTATCTGCAATTTGTAAAGATATTTTTTGAAAACTAATAAAACGAGAGAAATGACAGATTCCTGAGTTGAAAATATATGAAGGGGACCTTTTTTTGGTCATTTTAAAATTTACTTAAAAACTAAGGGGAAAATTGGATAAAAAACAACACAAAAGTGACAAAGGTAAGCCATTAAATTGACACATGTTATTCTGAAATTAAATAAACCGTAACAAAACATGTTTAAATTGTACCAAAAACCAGTAATTAAAGAGAATGAGATCATTTAAATAGGAATGATGATATGGTTGATAACCTAAAATGAAGAGGAAGAACAAATCATAGAACACATCGATAAAGCATGTAAATTTCTGGTTGATTTAACATGAAGCATAACAAGGATACTATAGAACTCATGATACGCCCTCCTACAGGAACATCAATGACAAACCAGTTAGTCTCATTAATTCAGACAACATTAAGATTAGTCACTGTGCAAGAAAACCTTGAAATGTGCCCTGAAATCTTAGTTTATTTATGAAAGAAACATGAGATTTTCCAAAATTTTACAACTATCTTAAAATTTATATTTATATATACTAGTAAGCTGAAAAAAATCTTCTCTAAACTGTCAGTAATAGAAAACAAATTTCAATCAACCATACTAGAGGAAGGGCTGAATAATCTCTCTTTTTTTCTCTAAGAAAACAGTGTTTCCAACTCTGTGTCACATGAAGAGGCAATCATAGACTATGCAGCCAAAAAACGCAGGGAAATAAATATAGAGGTGTGTCAGGCAGATGATTAATAAAAATATTAGCTTATTCTTGATTTTTTGATGTGCATGTTGTCAGCTTTTATAACTTGTAATTTGTTATGCTCTTTTTTCTGTCTAAATAAACATTTACTTTCATGCCTATTTTTATATTTGTAATTTTGTATTTTTCTTTAAGAGGGCATGCAAAATTGTATAAGCTTCAGGCCCACAAAACTCAGATCCATTTCAAGCAGCGTTGAGGGCAGGACTACCATTCTGAAGGCAGGAGGATGAAGTGAATGAATATATGCAGAGTGTGCACGTGTGTGCATGTGTGTACACACACACACACATACACACACCACCCCCCATGACTGAGCTCCCAGATGGCTGAGCTGGGCCTTTACTCCCAAGGCAAGAAAGTGAAAGAATCTTCTCTAGAGAATTTTACTTGCTCAAGAGAAAAGACTGAATACTGACATTAGGGATTCCCCACAAAACCCTATGCCATAGACAGACATTATTCATGTACTCACAGTTCCTAGTCAGCTTTTTCCCCCCAGTCATGTATGTGAACAGATAACCAAGAATTACCACACTTCTAAGTGAAGTGTCTAGTGTTAAAAATGGAGACTAAAACAAACAGGAAAAAAAAAGCAAGTTAAAGGGAAACTGAGACTATAATGGAAGAAGAAACTTTTTAAAACTATCATTAAGATCTTCAGATAAGGCATCCATGAAATAAAAACTAAATCCTATAAAAAGGACATGCTGGAAATTAAAAAATAAAATAAAAAGCTGTCAGGGATTAAAAATATGATAGCAGAAATGAAAAACTCTTTAGAAGTATTAGAAGATATAGACGATGCAAGGGTCAGCATCAGAGTTATAAAAATTTCAGAAATAAAAAACAAAATAGGGGAGGGGGAGAAAACAATAAATGTTTTTTAATCCCAGAAGTAAAGATTCTGAATTGCTAAATTGAAAGAAGCCTGTTGAATACACCAGCACAGTGAATGAAGTTAGACCCATAAGGTACAACATGAAATTTTATATGAACTTATGAATTGACAAGCTTGCATAAAGAAAATAAAAAAGCAGGTCCCATTCAAATAATAGAAATCAGAGTAGCTTTAAACTTCGCCACCATGGCAGTTCTGGGAAATGAAAAACCAGTGAAGCAATGCCTTTGAAATCCTGAAAGAAATTATGTCCAGCCTATAATTCTATACCCAGTCAAACTAACCAGTGTGGCAGTAGAATAAAAAGTGTTTTGGTATGCAAAATCTCAAAAATGATCTCCCACACACTTTTTCTTCACCTAAATGGGTAGTAAAGCAAGAAAGAGGAAGATACAGAATCCAAGTGTCAAAATTCCAGAGAGAGAGGCAAAAGGAATCCCTGTGAGAAAGGCAAAGAGGAGCCCAAGATACCCACTGTACATGAAGGTAGAGGTGTACACACATGTACACAAGAAAAGGCCAAACTCCAAACCAGGAAAAAATCCTGATAAAGAGGCCAAAGGGCTGGTGGTAAAATGTTAACTGTTTCAATCTGTCTCTAGGACAATCAGCAAATGTACCAGAGCCTTAAATGTGTATATAGCCTTTGACCCAGCCATTCCCATTCTAAGAATTTATCCTTTGTGCTAATCCTTGATGTGCACAAAGGTTTAACTATTAGAGTTTTTGTTTTTAATAGAATAAAATTTTGAAACAGTTGAAGTGACCACCAGCAAGTGATGTGGGTTACAGAAATAAAACTAGTGGTAGAGGTGTATAATGAAATACTTGATAGCTCTTAAAAAGTCAGGCTGATAAAAACTAAATATTGACGATATAAAAACATTCATGATATGTTTCTTTAAGATTTATACAAATATGTATACATATGTACACACATGCACACACAGAATCAGGGTATTATTGTTTGTTTTTTTGGGGATTGTATGTGTATGTGTGTATTTGTCCTTTTCTGTTTTTCCATGTTTTCCAAGTTTTTGATACTGATCAGGTGTTATTTTTGTAGTCAAGGGAAAAAAGGTACAAGATTTTTTTAGTTGATTTGAAAAATAAGGAAAGGGCAAAGAAGAAAACAGTAATCATATTCTCACCACCTAGAATTAACCACTACTAACATTCAGCATTTTGCTTCAGTTTTTTTTTTTCTTTCTGCATATTTTTTAAATACAATTAACACCAAAACAATGACCTTGGTTATCTTTTAGATTTGAGACTGTGGGCTGTTTTTTTTTTTTTTTTTCCTTCTCACTCACTCACTAGGTCACATTTGTGCTCACTTGAGCTCATTCTCCTCCCCCTCTCCCCTCACCTCCCTCCCTCTCTCACTCCCTATCCCTCTCTCCCACTTTCTCCCTCTCTTCCTTCTTCCCTCCCTCCCACCTTCCTGTTTTTTATTCTTTTCTGTAATTCTCAAGTTTTCTCTGATCAGCATGTTTTACTTTTTAAAGAGAGAAACTGTTCTTTAAAGTACATACAATTCCTTAAAAGACCGTTGACCTTCGATATCCTCAAGTTTCACATCTGCTGATTCAGTCAAACATGTGTTGAAAATAGTATCTGTGGTTGGGAATTCATGGATGTGGAGGGCCAACTGTATGTATTTTTCTGTGTCATTTCATATGAGAGACTTGAATATCAGCAGATTTCGGTATCCACGGGGCGTCCTGGACCCAATCCCTGCCAGATAACCATGGAGTGACTTTATAACAAATTATGTGAGTGTGTTAAAACTATGAGTGGTAGAGAGAAAACTGTGCTGGACATTAGAGCCCTGATGGTTTATTCCTGGTTATCTTGCGAACTAGCAGAATGACCCTGGGCTAGTCATAAAGTCTTCAGATCTGCTTTCTCATCTATGAAATGAGAGGGTTGAACTGGAAAAAAATTTCTTGGTAACTTACAGTTCTAAAACTACTGTGATCTTACATTAAGATTTAGAGAGAGTCTGTGACACCACAAATAATGATCTCTTAAGTTCCTAATTTCTTGGTACCTACTCTGTAGTACTACACTCCAAGTAAGAATCATTTTGAAGACTACTCGGAGAATTCTTTAATATTCTTTTCCTACTCCCCATGTTCTTGGAATAGAGATTCCATTTAGAACTGAAGTTTTAGATAAGCTTCAGGGACCGTCTATTCTAACTCCTTCATTTTATAGTTTAAGAAACTGAGCTCCAGAGAGATTGGGATTTGTTCAAATCACAAACCAGTCAGAGACAGAGACTAGGTTTTCTGATTCTCAGTCTGGAGCTTTTTATACTGCAACATGCTTCGTGCAGAACAGGATCAATCTTTGCAATGCCACCAGGACCTCATTTGCACTGTCACCAAAATGATCCTTGAGGGCAGTTGTTCACTGTCCAAAACTATTATGTCAGTTGACTGCAGTCTGATTTGGGGGAAAGTAACTGGGGGCCCAGGGAGGGGACTAAGGAGCTCATCTCCCCTTAATCTCCCCTTAACCTTTCCTCTTTAAGCCCGAGAAAGGGAAATAGCAATTTCATTTTTTCTTTCCTTTTCAGCTACATAGCTTGCCTTTTCCCCTGGTAATTATATAGCCAGAGATTATTTGTTTACAGAAACCACGTGAATCAGCCAGCCCCCAAAGAGTTAACATTCCCAAATTACGGAGTGGTTTAACAATAAACAGGATGTCCTCCAGAAATTCAATTTAAACCACTGTGACTCAGGCTGGCCCATCCTCTAACCAGATCACTGTCTGGGGTTATTATCGGTGGTTAATTATACCATTGGGTTTAGTAGCGGTATTGGTCAGTTTGGGCCAAGAGAAGCCAGGCGGGGAAGAAGCGGGTGTGGAGGGAAGGGGCCTGGGGGAGGAGGTGGGCACAGCAGTGGAAGCGGGAGGTTTGAATGGAAGAGACTAAAAGTAGTGAGAGTGATGGTCTAACCTGTCCCCTCAGGGCTCCTGCTGTGGCCCTCCTCCCTGAGCTGATTCCAGGGGTGCTTACCTGGCTTCTCCTGCCTGCGCCTGCGGTGGGAGACGGGGAGGGGTCAGCCAACGTGTCTGCACCTGCTGGGGTGCTCTGTGTTTGCTTTCTCTCCTGGCTGCTCTGTTTTTTGTCTCAGAATGGTAGAATCAGAATTTTCAGCACCTTAAGGAAGATTCTAGATTATCTAGTTTAATCTTCTTGCTTCACAGAGTAGGAAATTAAGGCACAGGGCAGTAGTTACCTGCTGGGGGACAGCCTGCTCAGTGGAGGTGGAGGCAGGGGTTAGTGCCCAGGCTCAGACTCCTAGACCAAGCCTGTTCTTCCATTATGCCAAGCTGTCGTCCATTTCTGAGTGGGGCACCTGAGGTGCAGGGCTTCCTAGCAAGTTCAAGGCAGACTTGGACTGGATTTCAGTTTCTTCTCAGAGTTCAGCTGCATTTCAGTTTTGTCTGTTCCCACAGGAAATAACCCAGCCTGGCTGGTTCTTAATGTCCCTGCAATTTGTCATCTTTCCCCAGCCATAGAAGCGCTTCAGAGCCACAGTTTGTCCATCTACAGAGGAGTAGTGAAGCACCGAATACAAATGATAAGTGGCTTTTATGGTGTTTTTAAAGGCTCATTTTCAGGGATGTAGCAATCCAAGTGAGCCTGTAATTTCTGGCTTTGCTGCTCTTCAAGACACGAGGTTTATGGTGACTGTTATTTGTACATATCTCCTCCTTTGCTGTCTTCGCCTTCGCAATGTATTTAAACAAAACTATTAGTAGAAAGGATGCTCTGGAGCAGAAGGTGGTGCCCAGGACATCCACCTGACACTGTCTGTGGGAGGATGACTGTCCATCCCAGAACCCACCTGTCTGCTGATGGCCCTAGACCCACAGGGCACATGGGACAAGTGGCAGAGAGCAAGCCACTGCCACTGTTTTTTACCCTTCTGGGGGACAAGTGGCCTGTATTTCATCAGTGCTTTTCAGCCATATCCTTCCCCATTTCTCCTAACATTCTTCTTTGTCTCTTTCTCTTATAGGATTCCTTTCAAAATCGGACAGCCCAAGAAACAGATTGTCCCCAAAACAGTGAGTAAATCGATTCTTTCCTTTAAAGAGTCAGTTCTGTCTCAGATGGCCTTTGCATGGAGCCAGAGCTTGGACTCAGCAGTCGTGGGGTTGAGAAGGCAGAACTGAGACATTATCACAGCTCTGGGACCCCACAGAGATGGGGCTTGCAAGGCCCTCCAATCCTGCAGCATTTTCCTTCTTCAGCTCAGCCTGGGCAGGCAGAAGAGGTGGGTTCCACAGGTGAGAAGGAACATACTGCTTCCGGCAGCCCAGCGCTGGACTCTGGCCTCAGTCTACACATTCCTAGGTGGGCACCTGAAACAGAGACCCCTGCCAAGGACACATCTCAAGCCTTTATCTAGGGCCACCTCAGGTCCACATAAAAGACTAGGAAACTTCTCTAGGGGTCCAGGTCCCTTTCTGTCTGCTGTTAAATGCATTCCTAGCCAGGACCCACAGTCACTCAGCGCAGTGGGGATAGTTGAATCCTAACCCCCTCGTAAGCCCATAGTGTCTATCCCTGTTTTATCTCCAGAATGGGATAGGAAGAGAATCGTATCTTCTTGGAAAGTTAGAGCTGGAAGCCCTTAGAGATCATCTAATTCAACCTCCTGATTTTTCTTGATGAGGAAACCAAGACCATGGAGTCACAGTGACTTTCTAAGGTTAGAAAAAGTAATGCTGACAGAGCTGGAGTTAGAACTCAAGTCTGAGCCTCTGTTTAATACTCCTTCCATTGATTCATGCAGGCTGTGAAGGCCTGCCAAGGCTTGGGGATTCTGGTAAGGAATGACCGCTTTGCCTTGTCACTCACAGATCTGAGCGAGGCTCTTGGTTTAACGTGGGAAACCATAACTATAGAGCATCTCTCATTGTAACAGTTCCAGGAAGCCTGGTGGAGGCCCTTAACTGTCATCCCAGCCCCTGGCAGTTCTCCTTTTCTAAATAACCTCATCCCTCCTTGGCTCAGAACTCAGAACTATAGGAAAAATATTGTTTCAGTATGGCGGGAAGGGGACTTCAGCACACATCTGACCAATGGCTCTATCTTCGGGAAATCCAAAGTTAGGTCACTTAAAAGGAAATGGGCCCGCGTTAAAAGAGTCCTCCCCTTTTCAAGCAAAGGCAGACTGAGGACAGACTCTCAGTTGACCTCCCATGCAGACGATGACCATCTGCGAAGGCTCTCAGCTGAAGCGCAAAGAATCTGGGCGTGCAAGAATTGGGCTCTAGCCGGCTACAGGAAGTGGAAGGTGTGGCTTTGAATCTCCAGAGTTTAATCCAGGGCAGATCTGAAAAGGAAGTGGTTTGGAGAAGGGTCTTTTATTCCCAACATTCACTACCAAAAAAACAAAAAAATAAAACAACAAAAACCTCCCAACTCCCCATCCTTTATCGAGGTGGCCTTTGTTCTCCACAGAACAGTATAGGCTAGAATGCAGTTTCTAGCTTCTTTGCCAGAGTTTGTTGACGGAAATATCTGTGGGTGTATTAGGCTGAGGAGTGGCAGGGACTCCCCAAGAGGAGGGCAGATGCACAGCCTGAGAAAACCCTCATGCCTGTGTGGCCTTCTGTGAGCTGTGACTCCCTCTCCCTTCCGAGCATCGGTTTTGCTCAGGATGGAGCTGTGATCCTCTAACAGTGGTATCAGGTCCCTATAGACTAGGCATCGAAAAGCGGCTGGGAGGCCGGATTCAAAAGGCTCCCTGCCTGGATTCCCATTCTGGCTCTGGATGTGCTGTCTGTGACCTTAAGCAAGTTTCTTGCCCCCTCTGAGCCTCAGTTTTCTCCTTTGTAAAGTGAGGGTGATGCTAGGACCTACATCATTGCCGTCTGATGAGTCTCACATGAGGTGGTGCATCTGAAGCACTTCATCTAGTGTCTGGCACATAGTAAGGCCTCAGTAAACACTAACTACATCGCAGGAAGACGCCAACTTGACTCTTTATAAACCACCAAGAACTCCACCGATGCAGTCATCCTAGATCCCCGATGCAGTGAAGTGTAGGCTGGAACAGAGTTGTTTGTTCCCTCAACTCCCAGGCAGCACTGAAGTGTCTGCAGCAAGACTTTGACTCTCAGAGTCTCACTCTCCACCTGCAAACCCCCTGCTGGCCCCCCAGACAGGCCGGGGCTATGTGGTTGTCTCAGCATCTCTGCAGCTGCCCCCACCAGTGGTGACGCACTCTGGTGTTCTTACCCCGGCACTTTCAGGGAGGGGAGCAGATGGGGCTGCCTGGGTTATTGGAAGTCACAGCACCCCTGTCATGGGAAGAAATGCTCACGTTATCTTCAGAGAGTTTCAGGAGGTTTTTGGCCTAAGGCACCCAGCTGTCAGACACAAAGGAAGCATTGTGTGTCTGCCCTCGCTGTTCTCCTGTGCCCAGGTTATTAATGCAGATTCCATTATTGTCACAGCTTTGGCTAGAATGTCATGTTCTCTGTAGGGGCTGACCAGTGGAGCCGAAGTGGAAGAACAGAAACTCCCCTTCCTCCCCATCCTAACCTGCTCAGTCCCCTCTGCCCACCATCCCTCAGCCCCATAAAGTAGCTGGAGCATCTTAGTGTGGCTAAAAGAAGCCGTACCTCCCTCCATAGCCTGGAAGGCTGGGAGAGAGCTCTCTGAAGCAAGGATATCTCTGGGTCTCACACACAAAGAAAAGCACACACTTCGATTCCTGGCTAGGTGGGCGTCTTGCGAAGTCAGGCAACAGAGTCTCACCACATGGAGACTTCACTTGAGAAGTATTTCCAGGTGCAAGGTGGAGGGGCCCTCAGCCTCATTCCTGTCCTGTTGTAACGTGCCACAGGGAGGCTGCTCTCCCAAGCAGACTTACAGAGGGGTTTAGTAGCTGGTCTTTTTCACTTCACCAGGAGTGTAAATTTGGGTGGGAACTCAGCCCATTCATTCAGTTAGCAAGTACTGAGCTCCTGCTGTGTGCCAGCTTGTCCTCAGCATTGAGGAGAACGGTGGGCTGTGCAGTCCTTCCCTTCCACCCTGAGCCTTCTAGAATGCAGGGAGCCAGCCGAGGTGGATGTTCCATGCTCATGCTCAGTTTTCTCTACGTTAACCTCGCCCACCGTGACCTCCTGACGGTCGCGCACATGTGTTTACACTTGCATTGTTGACTGGGATCCAGCTGCCTTTTTGGCAAAGGCATCAAGCATTCAAAGATGTTCAGATCTTTTGTGTTTGGCTATTTCACTCAGAATGGATAGACCTTGGAATGAGACACCAGTGTGTCCCTTTATTCTCCATCCGAGAGGCTGGTATCCCCCCAGATCTTTCCCCAGTGGAGGAGAGATATATGGACTGAGCTACAGAAGCAGCCCACACTTGGCTACCAGAACCAGAGGAAATGAAATGATCACGACCTTCTCTTAGGCTGTGAGATGAGTTGCATAAAGTAGAAGGACCAGACTCCCATTTTGACAAGCTTCTCAGCTTCTAGTGTGAGACCTCAAGTTTCTCATCAACCAGAATGATCCAGCCCATTTGGAAACGTGCAGTCATTCTCTTTGCAAGTCCAAGCATCCCAGCCAGGGGACCAGGTGTTCTTTGACATCCCACACACACACACACACCAGGATTGCAACAGACAGTGCCGGGAGCCAGGGCAGCAGCTCCGGTGGGTCTGCAGGCGCTCGCCTCCCCCTTCAGAGCACCTCCTCAGTGGGTTCATTTTCAGGAGAGCTGCATCCTGTCCAAGACAGTCTTAATTTTAATTTCATCTTTTTATGGGGCAGTGGGGGGAAGCTTTTACTATGTAAAGACTGTGTTCAGTTGTTACATCCAGTGAAGTAAGACAAGAGACGTGTCCCATGACGGGAGGCCCCAGCACAGCTCCCAGGCACAGGACTTCACACTTAGCCAAACTCAGGGGTGTCCTAGCTGTCAGTGGACCATGTGCTTTTTGTCGCTTCTCTTTGCACCCCAGTGCCGGGAGGAACAGGGCAACGCCACCTGCAAGCCAGGCTCCCTGCTCTGTGCTCCACATGTACTGCTGTGGGTCTTCCCATAAGCCAGTGAGGCTGACGCTGTTACCCTGCTTCCTTGTCAGCCCCTGAAATTTATGTGAGGCCAGATGAAATATCCCGTTTCATTAGACAAAAAACAGACTCAGAATGTTAGATAACGCTCTTAACACTGCACAGCTAATGTCAGAGTTCATGTCTTATTTGCCTCTGCCAAATCCTCTCCCTGCTCCCTCCCGGCACTGGGAGAAAGGACTAGACCGACTTCAGTGCGGACACCAAAGGGCCTGGGCAAGGCCCTTTCACTCCAGAACAAATCTCCCACCTGCAGTCGGGCCAGAGGCCTTTGAGGTCTTTGGCTGCAACTCTGATTCCTGTCCAATTCCAAATCCCCTGTGACAGGTGACACTTTAAACTCTTAGTGGGCACATATGCTGTAGTGAGAGTGAATTTTGAATTTTTTTCTGAGTAGCAGCTTTTGGTGGATTATAAGGAAGGCGGTGATGACAATGTTGGGTTCCTGAAGAGAGAAAAAGTGGAAAAGAGGGGGAAAGATGATAGGATGAGGCACCAGTGTGAGTTTTATCTTATACCTCAGTGTAAGGTTCTAGATACTAGGGTCATAAAATCAGCGAAAGACCATGTGTTTCTGCTTCTAAATTTTCCAGTTCAAATAGGAAGGTGACATGCTGCTGTGCCCTGAGGACCTGAGCCAAGTTGGGTCCACGTCATTCTCTCACTGTACCCGCCCAAGCCCTCCACAGGGCTTCCTGCTGATTGCTGTGTGTGTGTGTGTGTGTGTGTGTGTGTGTGTGTGTGTACACGCGCATTGTCTTCTTTACCAGGGCCCACGCCTGTGTTATTCACCAGGGTATCCCTAGCTCCTGGCAGAATGCATCACACTTAAAAGGTACTCATTAATGTTTGCAGGATAAATGAGTATAGCTAAAAAAATAAAAGGAATCTGAGATCTAGGCTTGCTTTGACACTCACTAGCCCTCCATCCTTATATCAGTCACATTCCATTTCTGGGCTTCATTCTCCTCATATGTAATGTGAAATAATTGGCCTGAATAATGTCTTGCCGTTTACCTAATTTACCAAATTTAGGATTTACCTAAATCCAAATGTGGAGTATGAGGTCGATAGGTTTAGGATATTCTTTCACTGGGGCACAGTTGCTGGAAAAGCCTCCTGGTGAAGAGCTGTGGGGCTTTGATGGTTTCTGCAAATTTGTACTCCCTGACCTTTGACCTATAATGGAAATGAGCCGTGATTTAGGGCTCAGGGGGGCGGGGGAGGGGAGTAGCCAAGAAACCATCTTTATTAGGTCATGGCTTTAATTCCTGAGCAAACACCTTTTTCCCTTTTAGTGGAATGATAGTTAAGAGCACAGGCCTAGGAACTCAGCCTCTCATAGTGGTGTGACTTTGCACAGGTAGCTTCACCTCTGTCCTCTGACCTTGGTACTGCAAGGGCCAGGAGTACACCTACCTCCTGGCTGAGTTGGGAAGGAGAAGCTATTCTTGGAAGCACACAGTGAGCACGTCGTGAGCATAGCTGGTTTTATTTCTCAGAGCACCTCAGCCTAGAGGCTCCACAGGCAACCAAGGAGTCATACCACCTCTGTGGGAGACAGGAAGGACAGGCCTCTCATCTGTCCCCTCCTTTAGCCTCTAAGATGTCATTAACTTCACAGGGCACCCTTCTGAGAACCATTGCCCAGGCCCCATTTTACAGATGGGGAAATTCAGGCATCGAAGTGCAAGTCACTTTCTTAACTTCACCTGACACGTAGGTGGCAGAATTGGATCCAGGACTCATACCCATTGGGTTTAAATATTGCTGGCATTAGGGAAATCTGATAACTAACTAGGAATTTAGGGAGCCTTGCAGTCGGTAGTATTTGTGTTTGTGTAACAGTATTTGTGTTTGGTTCATCCCAGAACACAGAGCGAAAGTACGTGATCTTCCTTGATCTACCCTGACCCTAGCACGTGGTAGGACCTGTGAGGAAACTTGGGCTGTGACCAGGAGGTGACCTACTTGGGCCTCAGAGCTGTGAAGTGGCAAAGACAGAACTGAAGTCCAGACCCACCCATTTCCTCTGTGCCCACCTGTCTCTCGTTCTGTCAGTCACATTCTGAGCAGCTTACCTGCCACAAAAGGAGAGGGTGAAAAGAAGGAACACAGAGCCCCGTCTCCCCATCCCCGTGGTGGAAGAACAGAGCCTAATCCGCTGGTACTTGCCTGGCTGGTGCATCTGGGAGGGGAGTCTCACACCCTAAATAAGCACTTAATTAATTTGAGAACACAGGGGTTCTGTGTCATTAACGACCTGCTAGTGCCTGCATGAACAGAATGGTGTTGTTTCTGCAGATGGGGGAGGGTGTGGAGGGAGTATCAAGAGGTTGGCAGATTTTTTCCAACCTGTTGTCATTTCTCTGATGATTGAGTTGTCTCTCTCTTACAGGTGGAGAGAGACTTTGAAAGGGAGTATGGAAAACTCCAGCAGTGAGTGTCAAACCCCAGAAGGATTTAGGAGTTGGGAGAGTTGGGGAAGGGCAAGGGCCTTCTGCCAGGTCTCACTTCCTGTATGGTTTTATCTGCTTGCCACCCAGTAGTGGGCTGCCCCTCTGCCCATCAGCACCCTGGTAACCCAGAGCAGCTCAATTCACCACCTGGCAGAAATTCTCCCCGAATTGATGGCTGTGTGACAGTTGTTAACTTGTAGCCTTTGGGTACTTGGCCTCATACAGAGCTCATAGTGGCCCATCAGTCATTGGAAAAAATCCCTACGGAGAGGGGCCCCTTCTCCTCCTGGCAGGCATTCCATGTCAGGTTGGGCTTCCCTCAGGTAGATAGAAAGAAAGGGGGCCGAAAGCCAGTTGGCGATGCCAGGTACCAGGTCCACACCCCTCCCTTGCAGGCTGGAAGAGCAGACCAGGAAGCTACAAAAGGACATGAAGAAGAGCACGGATGCTGACCTGGGTAGGTGACACATCTTCCAAGACGGGCCTGGTCTAGGTGGGGCACAGGCGGATGTCCTCCTCCCTCAGTCACCTTAGGGCTAGCTTTGAAGTAAGTACACTTAGTAGATGCCTGAAAAATGTCCCTGAAAAGTGACCTGAGGTCACTCTTCATTTAGATCCCCACTTACCCCTTTCCCTGGGTACAGCAGCAGGCACCACAGCTGGGCGGAGTGCTGGCTTCTGTGGTCTGTGCCACAGAGCCTCAGGTTAGTGTCATCCAGAGGACACAGGCACATCTGAACGTGACCGCCCTCACTTTTGGCCCCTAGTGTCTCCAAACTATGTGTGTAGCAAGCCAGGGGTCTGCTTTTGGCATCCATGTTATTTAAGTTAGTTCTGAGTTAGCTGGATGGCATTTTTTTGTTTCCTTTCTGCCTTTCCAGTAAGGGCGATGCTGTGACCTGTTGCTTCCTTTCCTTATTACCTTGTGTCATTGAAACCAGTGCTTACCTAGCTATGCCAAATCTGGCTTTGTTTTTTATTGGAACACAGCCCATCTATTCTTTAAGTATTGTCTGTGGCAGAGTTAAGTAGTTGCAACAGAAATCGTGTGGCTCACCAAGCCCGAAATCTGGACTCTAGTTCTATACAGTAAGTTTGCCACCTGGCGAAGCATGCTGCTACTATTGTCCCCTAAACCACAATGCATCTCTCTCATCCATCTGGATTCTATACTTACTGAAGTAGAATCTTTGCAGCTACAAATCTGAATTTCTTACAGCTTCCCATCCAGATGATTCTGTTATAATCCAGAGTCTGGAACATTGTCATTGCAGCAGATAAAACTGCCCAAAGGATTATCCAGAACAGTATCATGTGGTCAGGAATGAACATTATGCAATAAGGACTAGTGTCTTATGGTTTTGTGGTACTTTGTAGTTTTTATGGCCTTTGGCCATGGGTGGAGGTTATCTGGGTACAGGCCTCTGGACTAAGGGAGGACCAGGAGTCCTGCGGACAAAGCCTTGACACCTGTCCCTTCAAAAGTTCACTGAGCTTTGACTTCTTACAGCCATGTCCAAATCTGCAGTGAAGATATCCTTGGACTTGCTCTCCAATCCCCTCTGTGAGCAAGACCAGGACTTTCTGAACATGGTGACAGCCCTGGATACAGCCATGAAACGAATGGATGCCTTCAACCAGGAAAAGGTGACTGGGGTCTGGGTCTCCCCCTTCTTGTGGCTTCGTCTGGAGGTGCACCCACATGGAGTCCTTAATAGGGCTCAGGCTCCCCTCAGCGCACCCTCAGCCTTCTAAGGCCTATGTCACCGTGCCATGTGAGCACATTCCTGGCAGACCTGCTTCCCATGGCTCCCACAGGCTCTCATTACTCACAGTGAGGCAAGGAGGGAGACCCCAGTCAGCTCTGCCCACTCATCTTCCTCCCTGAGCACAGCCGTTATCAGCCTACGTAGGCTGCGGCCAGCAGGACAAGAGCTGACCAGGGACAAGGACAGGATTCTCCCTGTCACCTTTCAGGCTTCCTGGTCACCATCTAAGCCTCACTTCTACAGCAGCTAGGGGTGCTGGCCTCACCTGTCCTCTGGGTCCCCTCCCTACTGGGCTCTCTGGGTAACCCTTATAGGTCTCCTTTCTCTTCTCTGGAACTGGGAGCCTCCTCCCAGGTTTGATGTCATTGGGTTTTTCTTTTTACAGGTGAACCAGATTCAAAAGACTGTGATCGAACCCTTAAAAAAGTGAGTAAAGGTCATCTGGGGACCATGGGCTTAGGGCACTTACTAGAAAGGCAGGCCAACTGGTCACCTGGGGACTGAATATCATTTCTAGCAGCCTGTCCCCAGACTTTCATGGGGCTGATAGGAAACTCAGCAGAAATACTGGTGATATGATCTGCAGCCCTAGGGTTGACACTCCTAGTAGCCCCGGAGCACCCACCATCGCCCAGATGTGCTCAGTGGTGGCAGGCACTTGTGATCCTCCACAGCAGCGGCAATTGCCCCAGTGGTCACTTAGCCATTTTCTCTTTGTTCCTGCTTGAGGACCGGTGGGACCAGAGCTTGCTGAATTAAGCTAGCAGAGATCTTGGCCAGCCCTCAGCGGAGATGAGCAAGGCCTTTCATCTCTCAGCCGGATTGAGAGAGCAGCTGCCTGCAGCGCTCTGCTTTTGAAATGTGGGGGTGGCCACACATGGGGAAGGGTGCAGCAGCCGGGTCCCGCCTGGGAGGGTCCCCTAACTCATGACCTGTCAGGGTCAGAAATTCTTCTGTGAGACTCCCCCTCTGTTAGGCAGGCTCTGGTCAGGGATCAGACAGGCCTATTCCCTGAGTCCCCTAAGGGGTGGGCATTGCCTTGAAGCTCCCGAATCACTTCATCTTCTTCCCTGGCCTCTCCCAAGCAGCCTCTGACCTAGAAAGGCTCCACTCCAGCCCGGCAGCTGCACTTTATTACCTCTCTGTGGTGGTCCCTGGCAGTTGCCTCACCAGGGCCCGGGTAATGAGGCTCCGCTAATTACCATTAGGCTGGATCAGGGCCCAGAGGGAGATGAGAGAGCAGGTTTTGATCCTCCGGCCCCTGGTGCTGGGGTTGTTGAGCTCCTTGCTCCCTGTTCGGGTCCAAGGGGTGGGGTTTGGGAAAGCTTTCTAAACTGGGCTATCTGGAGGCTCAGCCACCGCAGGGAGGCTGAACCTGGCTCAGGAAAGGATTTCTCTCCTCACCCCTGCATGCCTGCTCCATCCACGGGCTCTGGACCCCTGGCCCCTAAGTCTTGCTCAGCCTCAGGTCTCAGGGTCATGTGAGCAGCTGGGTGCTGAGGAGGCCAGTGGTCAGGAGGGAGCCGTCTGAAGGACTTCTATTGCTTGTGACTTTCCGACCTGGTCTCCCAGACCGAGGGCTCCGAGCTGCGTGGGAAGAACCATGATCAAAACAGAACCTGCGGTGAGGGTCCCAGGGCCTACCATGGAGGCCACCGTGGACACCCACAGCTGGCAGAGCTAGGCAAGGGGACACCAGCTCAGAGAACTGGGGGACTGACTCCTGTCTTGATTTCACAACCAACGAAGGCGGCCTTGAAATCTGATGCCTGGTTTCTGGAGCCAAATGGAGAGAAATCCCGGCTGCTTCCCACCAACATAGCGACCCACCACCTGCCAGGAAGGTGGGTGAGTGGCAGAGGGGGCGGTCACCATCTCCGCAGCAGATCCGCTGACCTCTGTGTGAGCCCCGGGCCTGCCTGGCTACCCAGGCTGGCTTCTGTGCATCCCAGAGCCGACACGCGATCTCCCCCGACCACATAAAACCGGCACTGCCTGTTGCCTCTTCTTGCCAGAAGCAGCTCCCAGGGACCCCAGCACCGGAAACAGGAAACTGTAGCTTTCCTGTCCTCTGATGAAGAGCACTGCCACATGGCCACCCCACCGCCCCCAGCCTCCCGCCAGGGGGCTCGGCCTCTAATCCCCCAGTCTCTGGGCCATGTTCACATGTCGGATGGGGATGCTTTCAATTTCCCTTTCCTGGTGGGTGGAAGATCCCGGCTGTGTGGGCACAGATTGAGGAATGGCAGGCATTCCCCACCAGGGCCGGCTGCTCCCAGCCCACCTCCCAGCCGGCCTCTTTCTGCCGCCCCCTTCCCCTCTCCCTCTCGTGCTGCCTCTTCACCCCACGCTTACCCAGGGGTGGCAGTTTGCTCTCAAACCTTAGGACAGGCAAGAAACAGGCAGTCGCCGTGGGCAGAGCTTCAGCGAGTACCCGGTGTAGGCCGAGCCCCGTTCTCCCATCTTAGAGGACAGACATATAGTCGAGGAGTTTATGGTCTAGTGCAAAAGCCTTGATGGCATTCTCAAGGAAGTAGACCAATATAACAGCTTCCAAGGGGTGCAGTGCGGTGGAGCAGAGAGAGTACTGGACAGCCAGTCCCAGCATGCCCGACCCGGCCCGTGACCTTGGACAGGTCTCCGCTCCTCTGAGTCTGCTCCCTCACCTGTGGAAAGGGAGAGCCAAACCAAATAAGGAGTGGCAGTCAGTGCTCAGCAGAGGGAGGGACATGTTAGTGGCTGAAATGGCAAATTGAGCTACCTGTGAAAGGCAGAGAATTTGGGGCCCCAGCCCAGGGACTTCCTGTTCCACCTCACTACTGATGTTCAGGGGCAGCGGGAAGCTGAGCAGAAAGGGTCTGACTGTCAGGCCTTGGGTCTTTGTGGCAGCCCAGTAAAAGTGTGGACTTCGTGCCTCAGCGAGAGCTGGGCCTCCCATCCTCACCAGGCCAAGTCATCAGGTGCCTTCGTGTGGCTGCAGGGCGTGTCCAGGAGGCCCAGGCACCATGCTTGACATCACCTCCCTGCCGACTTCCCTCCCTTGACCTCGAGCGGAGGAAACTCGGCAGTGCCCCTCATGGGGTTGAGGGGAGGGTCCCACTGCCCAGTGAGCTCCGCTCCTCACATAGCACCATGCTATTTATACTTGGACCTGGCCAAGTCTGTTCTGTTGCTTCTAAGTAGAAAACAGGGAGGTGGAGCCTCTGCAGGTAGTAACCAGGGCCAGAGATTACAGAGTCCTGGTCCCCATCTCTTTCTTCAACCACTCAGAATATACCGTCTGATCTCTCCCACCCAAGCTTAGTTTCTCCACCTTAATGCATGTGACCCCTGCCCTTGCCCCTCAGGAGTCTCGAAGCCAGGGCAGGGCCTAAGCCACACAGGTGGTAGGTGATTGGGGGTCCACATACAGTGAACTAAGCCAGCCGAGCCCTCCATGGTCTCCTGGTTTGAGGGGTGCTGCTGCGTGGGAGGTGGAGTTATCAAGGCAAAGAAAGGGCCACCCTGGAGGGCCTAGCAGAACAACAGAGACCAGTTCCCGCTGCAGTCACCTTCTCGCGGAGGATAGGTGGCCTTGCTTCCAGAAGGCTGAGGGGAGCATCTTACCGAGCATCTTAACAGCACGCATCCCCAAAGTGGCCTGGCATTGCATGGAAGTCTAGACCCTGGATGGGCTTTCTTCCCCCAGGGTTGGGTTGCTGTCTCCTTCGTACGCTGATCCAGTCCTTGCGTTTAGTCATTGTTCCTGGTCTGCCAGCCCCTGGCTGGCCCTGGGAGTTACCCCTAACTGACACTGAGGAAAGACGAGTTACGAGGACCAGCCAGCGTACAAGAAGTCAGAAGCTGCATGACTGACTGGCATAACAACAATCCCGCCTTGCACCTGGGGGCTGCTCTGCGCACAGGGCTCCCTTCGTGGTGGTGCCCTCTTACCTGAGGACATGTAGTCAAAGTGATGGGATTATGGCTGGGGCAAGGAGACTCCACCTGCTACTTCCTGCCTGACTCTCATTCTTGTCCTATCTCTGGGCCCGTACCCACCCCGCACCTCCCAGGCAGCCAGTAAGTGGACAGCAGAGGCCCAGGCACTGGGCTACCCGAGCAGCAGGTCACTTCTAGTGAGAATCAGGGTGACCCCTTGTCCAGTTGAGGTGGTAGGTGGCTTCTCAGCCCCAACCGCACCTGTTCCCCTGAGTCACATGCCTCTCAGCTGCTGGTCATGCTCTTCCCAGGAAGGGGCAGGGCTTTCCTAGCAACTGAGACCCCATCGTAGCAACTTCCTGAGGCAAAAGCAGTGAGTTCAGCTCCTCAGTGATCTCACCTGTTCCCATGTACCCCAGGGGGACAATTTGTCCTGGAGGTGGCTGGGCGCTACAGTCAGTTTGCTCAGTGCTGAGTAGCCCTGCACCTTCTGCCTGGCAAATCAGTCACTCAGAAATATTGAATTACTTACTATGTGAAGGGGCATGTGACCAAGGCTTCAGAGACATTTGCGTGTCTTTCCAGTTTACCACTTCGTTAGGGAGTGAGCCCATTACAGACACACATTAAGTTGGAGGAATTCATTTTAGTCGCCTTTCTCAGGGATAAGTGCTTTATTTTATTAAAATCTACCAGTTGGGTCTAAAGCTTTGGGGCATTTAATGCTTTGGTGAAGTTTATATCCTGTATTCTCTGGCAAAAAGTACTTATTACTCATATTATTTGTACTCTTGATTTGTTGAGGCTTTTAAAAGCCAAGTTCACAACCCTATGAGAGGCAAACTTGGAAATAACCCTTCATGTTGTATCTGTACTACCTAAAGATGACCCGTGAGCTCACAGATGCCCTTCTGGCTCTGAGCTCGGTGCAAGGTTGAATCCAGCAATTGCCCCTGTCCTTGTCTTTCACCTTCTCTGGGTTGCTGCAGGAGGAGCTGACTCTTCTGGTTCTAGGTCACCCACTCTGGGCTCCTCAACCTTGGATAACCACTGTGCTGTCGTTTTCCTCAGTTGCCTGGCCAGAACCCCACCGGCTGCGTGGTGGACACCTCCTGCCCTACCTCTTCCTGTCCTGTTCTAGAAACCCTGCTTGCCTTGCCTTGTCCAGCATTCATTCATCAAGGGATGTGCAGCATCTCTGCCTGGGATGAGTCCTGTCCTGTGTCTGTCTCAGCATATCGCCCTTCCCAGTTAAAGATGACAGTAGATTATCCCACAGGGACCCAAATGCTGAGGTGTCTGCTGCTGCTCCTTCTGAGTGACCCACTCCTCTGAGTCACCATGGAGTAGAAGAGAGAGGTCCTTGAGTCATTTTCCTCAAACATCTGGTTTGACAGTTTGTCCATTTTAGTGGTAGAACCAGAGGATTCCTGCTTTTCCTATGGTCAGTTGGTAGAGTATACCAGGAGTAGGGGTTTTCTTGTTTGAAGTTTTTGGTTTTTTGTTTGTTAGTTTGTCTTGTTGTTTGTTTGTTAGAAATCTCTTTATTAGAAGTGTTAACTGCATTTCTGTCATCTGCTGGTGGCATCTGAGGTGGTGGGAAGGTGCTGGACAGAACTGAGTTCTCTGCTAGACCATCACTACCTAATTGTTACCTTGGACATGTCATCGCTCTGTCCTGTTTCATTTTTTTAAAAGGAAGATGTTGGCCAGATGACTTCCCAGGAGTCTTTAGCTTTGCCATGCTCTAGTAGCAGTCTCTGTAATGGGGGACAGGCCCTAGGAGGTGGCTAGGGTGGTACAGCGCCAGTATTTTTTTTATGTATGTACGTATGTATGTATGTATGTGTTTGTTTGTTTATTTATTTATTTATTTTAGGTGAGGCAACCTTTGGTTGACCTCACAGATTGCAAGGACCTTGTTAGCTTACAATCCCTTATTTTTTATTTTTTACGTCTACAGCACCTGGTCTTCCTAGGTGGTCTCCCTTCCAGGTACTAACCAGGCCCGACCCTGCTTAGCTTCCGAGATCAGACGAGATCGGGCTTGTTCAGGGTAGCATGGCTGTAAACAGCAGTGCTAGTATAAGTGACATCATACATTCATGACCCACTGTGTCTTACACAAGCCAGCAGTATAACCCTTATGCTTGTGTCCTTTCCCGGGGCCTGACCCCAAGACTGCTTTCTGAGTAGTATGTGCTCCACAGGGGCCAGGGCCTCATCTGTCTTATACACAGCAAAACTCTTGAGACCTATAACAGGGTCTGGCATTCAGTAGCCACCATTATGTGTTTTGAGTGAATGATGAGATGCCAGCCTACAGCTCCAGGAACAGGCCACTTCCAACCCAGATGTCTTGGCAGGTTTGGCAGTGTCTTCCCAAGTCTCAATATGGCCGTGAAACGGCGGGAACAGACCTTGCAGGACTACAGGAGGCTGCAGGCCAAGGTGGAGAAATACGAGGAGAAGGAGAAGACTGGGCCAGTGCTGGCCAAACTCCACCAGGTACCGAGGAGAGGGGTGAGGGTGGGCAGCGGGACACATGTCACATATGGAAGTTCCTCCTTCACCTGGGGCCCAACTTGGTGGCTGTGGGACCGAGACACCAGGTGTCCTGATACCATACCCATGTGTTTGCACACACACACACACACTGCTTTCATCAGGGACACTAGACAGGCCTGTGATAGCCGTGACAGCCAAGGTCTCATTCCTCAGGCCCGAGAAGAGCTTCGACCCGTGCGAGATGACTTCGAGGCCAAGAACAAGCAGCTCCTGGACGAGATGCCACGGTTCTACAACAGCCGACTCGACTACTTCCAGCCCAGCTTTGAGTCCCTGATCCGTGCACAGGTGAGGCCACTCCCACCTGCCCCAGACGCTGGCCCAGCACTTTCCCTCCGGAGATAGTCCTTGGGCTTTGTAGACATGTCACACCATCCTCCACTCGCTAAAGAGGCTGACTTTAGCAACCTTTGGCGGGGGCCCTGAACTCTGGGGAGAGCCTTGCTCAGGGCCTCTGCTTGGGCATCAGGCTGGGTGTGGGCGGATGTGCATGGCAGGAGCACTAGGGCCAGGCAGCTTGAGGGTCGGTCACAGGCCAAGCCTGTGTATCCTGCTACTCGAGGACATAAGGACACTGTGCGATCAGGTATATAGCTGCTGTCCTCTTTACCCACTTCACCCCCTCATCTTTCAGGGATTAGTCTCTTTGTAAAAGAGAAAAGGTTGAGGTGCCAAAGCTAAAGGGTCCCCTTTACATGGGACCTACAGCTGACTGCAGGTACTCAGCTACCTGTCCCCACCAGGTAACAAAGCTAAAGGTTCAATGCATGTCTCTCTGCCTCCAAGCCACTCTTGCTCTTAGCCTGGGCATTTGGCGCCCTCCAGTGGACACTGTTATTCTTTGTTGAGACAACAATTGCAGGCATCCAAAGAAAAGCCTGATTCCTTCCTCCCCACCTGCCATCTTTGGAGAGTACTCAAATCCCTAGGACTGCATATTAGGTATCAGGAACCCTGAGCAGGATTGGTGTTGGAGCTGGGACTTGTCAGTGACCATGTCCTTGGTCACTAGGGAAAAATGAGGCAAAGAGCTGATGTGCCCAAGGGAGGAGGGGTTCCCACACCTGGTCCAGGGCACTGCCCCTGGGGGTGAGGGCTTCCTTCTAGCAGCTTTGCCCTGGGCCTGGAGGAATGGATTTAAGGATCCCTGCACAGTCACTGCCCCTGCTCCCAGCCTGAAGCCCCCTGCAGGCCGCCCTGCCCTCCCCATCCTGTTGCTCAGGGAGAAAGATCCAGGGTGCAAGCCTTGGCACACACAGGGTAGAGCAGGTTTGGGGCTCGGGATGCCCTGTCACCAGACAGCAGGGTGGCCAGGGTTGTTGCTGCCTCCTCAGCACCAGCCTCCCCCTCCCACGGCTGTGCTGCCATTAGTCACTGGAGAAGTGAGCATTCGTAATGACTCAGCCACATAGTGAAGCTCTGAGCAGGGAGTTGGAGGAGGGTGGGCCACGCCTTGCCCTCTCTCAGCACTAGCCCAGGCCCCTGTTCCCTGAGGTAACAACAGGTTATGAAGGCCTTGGTTTAGCTGCCCCTCAAACCTAGCTGTAGGAGACACTTCCTCAGAAGCAGCTTGGCCACAGCCCTGCCACCAACCCTACTGCTTGGCCTGGCCTTGCCAGTAATGACACTCCAAGTTTCTAGAGTAGAGTTCCTTCTCCCCAAAGACAGCTTGGAGCTGGCAAGAATAAAATTTAGGGGTGTTGAATAGTGTGAAACACTTTCATGGAAATACTTATTTTGTCATGAGGTAGAGACTGAGGCAAAAATGACCCATCCTCCTCCCATTGAAAAGCCCCTGCTTGCCCTCGGCCTGCTCAGGCCCTAGGCCTAAGGAGCCCTCAGCCATCTGAGAGTTGCTAAGGGGCCCCCGTCCCTCACACGCCTTGCCTCATTCCTCTCCCATCTCTCACTGGGGCGTGTGGAAGGAAACATGGAGATTGCCTGGCCTCTGAGCCCTGCTTTCCAAGCCATTCAGCTTGGGTATGATTTACCGCGAGATGAGTTGGGAAGGGACTGAAGGCTGGGATGCTGCCACCATTCTCACCTTTACTTCTAAAGACCAACTCACAGAGCACTGGGGACCTGCCACGCCCTCTCTCTCAAGGACAAAAATATCCAGGTCTCCTGGCTTCTATGAAGCGGTGATCCCCTAGTCACAGTGCTTGACCCCCTGGCCTCCCCAAGACCCACCAAGGGTCCCCCTCTCCCTGCTCAGCCCACTGCCCAGCACACGCACACCTTCTGCTGCTTGGACAGAAGGGCAGAGCCTCCTAAGGACCTGTTGCTTCCCTCCCCCTTTGACTAACTGCCACCGCAGGCAGTGGACAGTCTTAAGGGGCTGCAGGTGGCCACTCACTCAGTTTAGGGTTGGCTGAGGGGAAGGGTGGCAGTGGAGGGAACTGTGGAAACCAGCCCAGGGGGTGCAGTGCTTTGGGAGCTTAGTGCCCGAGAACACAGTCCCTGCTGACCTTCTCCTGCCTCCCATCCAGGTCATCTACTACTCTGAAATGCATAAAATCTTTGGAGACCTGACCCAGCAGCTTGACCAGCCAGGCCACCCTGACGAGCAGCGGGAGCGGGAGAATGAGGCCAAATTGAGCGAGCTCAGAGCCCTGTCTATTGTGGCTGATGACTGATTCCCACCCCATCATGACTCCAGGGATACAAATCAGCCTCTCTACTCTTTGCCCTTTTCAAGCTTAGGATCAGGCATCAGCCAGCAAAAGCCCTCCCTGGGAGAAGTGTGGCTGGCACCCAAGCAAGCTGCTGTCTCCCCATCCATAGCGGGAGCCTTCAGACAGGAAAGGGGCCTAGAAAACCCCATGGGTTACTTCCAGAGGAACCGTCCAGTGTCTCCTGGCCCAAGGCCAGAGTAGACTCCCAGTCTGCCAAGGGCGTGGGCTTTGTCAGCTCACCTTGCCGTCTCAGCCTTGCTTATGTGGTTGGGATCAAATCTACCTCCAAAGACCCCTGCTAGGGAGTCCACGCACCCTGCTTCCTCCCGCCCCACACTCTTCTTTTCGGAGAGGGCCGTGACACCACCTTGGAAAGTGTGAGCACCTTGGTCCCCCCACCATGACAAGCCCCTCACTCTAGCCTTCCAGCATGACAAAGGCTGGGTTAGCCCACTTCTGTCCTTTAGGTCAAGTGCAGGAAAGACCCTGTCTTTTAAGTTCCTTAGGAAACTGAGACTCAACTCATGTAAATAACTTACCACTAAAAAACACTGATTCACAGGCCTCAAAGTAAGAACAGTGGATTTGTGTCTCACCTGAATATTTGGAATTTTATTTTTTCATTAAAGTTTTCAAGAAAATTTCCATGTTTTATTGTCCTGTAACTAAAGAGATGGGAGAGCCAGCTCAGGCTATTTTCCGAGTAATGCTGCCCCCTGCTGGGCTGGCAGGACCCCTACAGGCATCCTGTCTCCTGATCAGCCAGCCAGCAGAGCCCTGAATGCAAAGGGCTCTCTCCCCCTGCTGCCCCACCCACTTCTGGAGGTGACTACACCTCCATCCTGCTGAGGCTGAGCTGAGGACCACGTGGAAGGGCAAGAGCACAGGCAGACATGGAAGAAGAGTAAGGGAAAAGCTATGGAGAACACTTGGTTTGTTTTTGACTTTGGTTTATTTAAAAAACAAAAAGCCAAAAAAAAAAAAAAACCAACTTTATATACAAAGTCAAACTGAAACCACAGTATGGAAAGAGGTGAGACTTTTATGGGGAACAGGGAAAAAGGCTGGGCCAGAGCCAATACCACATTCTGAACACGGGGAGCCAGGGGACAGAGTTGCTGGTTTCTTCTGGCAAGTCTGGGGTGGCTGGAAAAGTGTCCACTGGCAACAGCCCAATAGCGAGAGCTCGCTAGCACTGAGTCCATTCCTGCAAAGGCCATGAGACCCTTCCCTCGAGAACCTGCTCCTGTAACCAGGCAGGACTTGTGCCGTCCAGACGAAAGGGGCTCTTACCCCAGCCAGATCTCACATCTGTTTCTTCCGTTTATTGGCATCAGACCTTATGACATGGTTGAAAAGCCTTTTCCTCCTGTCTTACTCTAAACTGGAAGAGGACAGGAGAGAGCACAAGACTAAAGGGCCCCAGGAGAAACCCCAAGGTAGAGGGCAAAATGACATTCGAGGGGTGCAGAAGATGTTAGATTTAGTTTAAGTGGAACCGGTTCCTCACCCGTCCATCCCACGCAGCACAGGCAAACCCCACCCGGACAGCCTGAGTGCCCCTACACGGGCTGAGCACAGGGTGAGCCACCCCGCCTATGGCTCCCAGGTCCTGCTCCAGCTTCTTTCTGGAACCAAAGGGCTCTAACTCCAGCACGCTCCACTGCTGACCTCGCAGGAAGGCAACTCCTGCACCAGGCCCCTCAGTTGCTAGGTGCTGGCTCCTCTTTCTCTACCCAGCTGTCAGCCTGTTTGAAACAGATGGAACAAGAATTAGGACCCAAGGAGGAAGGACTACTACCCACTTCCTCCTGGAGACTTGAGTTTGCAAGCTGCTCACTGACTGATCCCTAAGAAACCAGTGGATGGAGAAGGCGGCGAGATGGACCTCAGCCGGAGCACACGGGGCTGCCGTGTTGGCATCATCCCAACCAAGCCTTCCGACAAGCTGCCAGCTCTCCTCTGGGCTCACCTTTTCAACCATTCGCTGCATCTCCAGCTGCAGGGGGGTCAGGCGCCTTCGGAACTCCTGCAGCAGCCGCTGAAGCTGGTTCTTCTGTCGTTCAGCTGTCCGGGCCGTGTCCTCAGCCTCAGCCAGCCGGGTGCGCAGCTCCTGCATGTCAGCTGCCAATGTCTTGTTTGTGACTTCAGTGGCTGAGAAACGGTGGTGGCTCTCCTCTGGTAGGGACATACCAGAAAGACTGATGTTGAGTTACGGATCAGAGCACAGGGCAAGAGGCCCGAAGCCTAAGGAGCAGGGTTCCCCTTTGGTCTCCGTGTACACGTGTCTGCATGGCCCATCATAACGGATCCCTGCGGCTCCGGTCACTCACCCAGCTTCAGTTCCAGTGTGTGAATCTTGTTCTCCAGGTAGAGCCGTCCACTGTCCTGCTGCTCTGCACGTTGCAACAGGTTCCCCACATTGATAAGGCTGCCATTGTGGGACACCAGGCCTTTGTGTTCCACAGGGGCAGCTCCTGGCTTCGTGCTCTTCCCAGAAGGAGGTAGCAGATCGAGGTTTCCTGGAAGGTACCACAAAGAAGAGTTAAGGGTTGGGTCTCAAGAGGACAAAACCGCCTGCCCTGCCCTCCTGCACAGAGCACCACTGCTCGTACCGAAGAGCACCTCCTCAGGAAGCCCGCCGTCCATGCCCTCCGGGCGGCTGTACTGAAGGCTGCGGTACTGGCAGATGTTCTGGGCCACCACCCTGCTGACCAGCTGTTTGGCCTACAGAAAACACACACCCGAACCCTGATTAGAAGTTGTAAGGCTTTGCCCCTGGGACGTGCAAGCAGTTAGAATGAGAGCATGCTGGTTCCCCACGGGAGGCAAGTGTGTGCCTGTGCATGCTGTATCGGGGAGTCTATCTCAGAAAGGACCGAGGGAGCACGAGACAGGCACCTGCTCTGCACTGAGCCGGAGCCCGAGAGTGAGCAGGATCCTTTCCAAGTCTCGCCGGTGCAAGTAGCCACACCAGTTGGCATCAAAGAAGACAAACGCAAGAAGACAGTCCAAAGGGAGTACGGCCGAGGGGTCCAGCTCCTTGGGCTGCAAGAGAAACAAGGATGAAGATGAACAGGATCTGCACATAGTTCTCTCACTGGCTAAACCACACAGGACGTAACCCTTTGAAAATCAAAACAGACTGGCTGACGTAATCACACCCAGGCACACCTCCCAGCTGGAGAACTGACCCTGGGCCTTAACCAGAGGCCTATTTGGGGGACTTTCACCCTCAGGGCTGTCACAGAGGAACCTAGTGTGCTCCTAGACCAGATACTTCACTCAGATCCTCCCTGATGGAGATACTGAAGTGTCCCCTGGATCCTATGGAAGTGCTGTTCCATGAGCCAAGAACCATACTTTATTTTTTGCCAGTCAACAAATGCACAAAGTCATCTGCTCTAAGTCTCCCTCTTTAATGCCTCAGGCCTTGCTGAACATCAATGTCACTGGGGAGTGGGGTGCAGAACCAGGGTCTCACCATGTCCTGAAGGGAAGAGAACTCCATCTCTGACTGGTTTGAGGCAACCGACCTGACCTCGGAATCCTCCAGCTTGGCCCCTGCTAAAGAAAGCCTGACATAAGCTTGGAGCAGACTGGCTCTGGTCCTGACAGGAGCACTGGAGCCAGTCAAGGAGCCACCGCCGGTGTCCACGTGCGCCCCACTGCACGTACCGAACTCCTCCTCTCCGTCGTCCCTCAGCAGCAGCAGCTCTGGGTCGAGGGCCATCTCACAAAGATCCTCAGACGCCTCGCCCCGGGGCTTCTCTTCCTCCTCTCCCCCAGAAGATGGGGGTTTGGGCAAAAGCCCATCTTCCTTCTAGAAGAAGCAGACCAAGATGAGGAAGAGGACACCTGTCACCTGTAATTGCTAACTAATTGGCTAACAACTGAGTGTCGGCCGCGTCCAGGCATTATGTTAAGGGCTCTGTCTGCCGTCTCATGTGTATTTCTTTACACGCACTTCAGAGCAGACCAGGGTGATTTCCAGACACCTGGGATCCCTCTCAGGAGTCCATCTTAATCCGTAGGAAATTATGTGTACTTGAGAGTACTTAGGCAAGAAAAAGCCCCATGTGCTTTTGAAAGGGTTAAGAAAATACAGCGTCCTGGTTAACCATCAGGTTCCACGTCCCCATACTCCCCAGAGCATCCTCATGCACCAAGATCCCCATGCTGTCGTGGGCACCAACCCCGCCTCCCTTCCCTTCTACTAGGCACGTCATTCACTAGTTGTGTGGCCCCGCGCAAGGGTCCCGTGCCCTGCACCTGAGTACATACAGGGTCTCCAGGCACATGCAGTGAGTGAGAGGAGTGCTGAGTGGAGACCCATAAAGCGCTCAGAGCAGCACGAGTTCTGTTCAGCCTGACTACGTGTAGCCCCAGTGCCCGTGCAGGGGGCAGAGGTACTCACCGGCGGGGCGTCTGACTCGGCAGCTGTGCCCTCACTCTGTACCTCATCCTTGGACTCCTTGACCACCTCTTCCTTGACCACTTCTTCCTCCTTGGCCACCTCCTCCTTCTCAGGTTCAGGTGGGGCCACAACCTTTTCAGGAAGGCTCAGCAGCATCTTATAAATCCTATAGCCAAAATCCCTCTGCAACATCTCCAGAAACAGTTCAGCCAGCACCATCACCTGGTAGAAGAGGCAGCAGAGGTCCATGAACACCAGGAAAAAGCGAATGTTCCAAGCCCCACCGTACACCCATACATCCCTCAGCCACCCCAGACACCTACACCTACCTCAAAAGAGATCCTTTCTTTTGGTCTCCGGTCCTCCACAATACCATGGAGGGACAAGTTTACACAGCCAGAACGTGCCACGACAGCAGGTTCTAGAGGGGGTGGAGGAGCCTCTGGGAGGTCGGTGTCCATTTCCTGCTGTGCAGTGACCTCTGGGTTCTCTGCATTCTGTTTAGAGGTGTCTGCTGCTTGCTCTGATGCATCAGCTGCCTGTTCTGTAGGCTCTGTTTCCTGTGACAGAAGCCAAGAGCTATAGACTACCTGGGCCCAGGCGTCAAGAGCACATAGTTCCCCTACTTGTTTATAAGTCTCAGCCTTACCACTGGCACCTCCTGGGCTGTAGGAGCTGCCTCTGCAGCTTTCTGCTGGCACAGGGCCTCCCACTCTTCCAAAGTAGGCATGATGGTCCAGATATCCGGCAAGTACACCACCACAGTCTGGAGCCGCCTCGGGGGTCCCGGCTGCAGGTACTGAAACTCGGCAAAGCGCCACCTGCTCACAGCCAAAGGAAAATGTAAGTACCAATCCATGACATCTGCAGCAAGTGCTTCAGTTTCCAAACATTTAATGAGCACATACTGTGAGCCGAGGTTTGAAAATTCAAAAATAAAAGATATAGAGCAAGTCCTCGAGGAATGGTTGGTTAATGAGGAGTCACAAGCAAGCAGGCATTTACTATTTGAGGTGTAAAGACAACAAGGAGTGCTAAATGTGGTCATATCTGACGAGCCTTGGGGGTCAGCTGGCCTTTGACATACGCATCCTGGGTCACATTCATGATCAAGGTGACCCTTTGTGAGGGTTGAAGGGAGGGATGGTCTGGAACTAGGGAAGAGAGGAGCGCTAACAGGACAGAAAGGTACAGAAGCTGGGCCTGAACAGTCTCGCCAACTCAACTCACAAGAGCTTGGGGCAGCCACTCACCACTTTGTGCAGGCGCTCAGGTCGATGCCAGTCTGCGCCTGTGCACAGCGGATGGCCGTGCGGACTAGCACCTGCGGGTCGCCCTTGGGGTCGAGGCCATCCAGGGAAGGAGACCACTCACCCCCAACAAGCACTGCCTCCTCTTCTTTCCGGCCCAGCAAAAACTGCAAAAAGAGATCGGCGTGGTGGGGGAGAACAATTACCTGGGTCTGCCACTGTGAGGTAGCCTGTCAACACTAGGGAATGATGTAAAGAATCCACATGGCAGTGGTGTGGGGGAGGGGGAGGTCCCCCTCCCATGAACATGAACCAGCCACATAATTCTCTGACAAATAAGAACAGCCCTGAGCCATGCTGTGCTCCTGGTAAAACAAGAGTTATTTCAGCTCTGAAACTCTTTGTTTCTGAGTTTGTGCACAGGAACTGCTGAAAATGTGACAAGGACTAGATATTATCAGTGAATGCATCTTGCCTCCTGGACTCCAGCTCTCACCTTAATCTGCTTCAAAGGGTGTTCTGGCGTCTCCCTTGGCTCAGCCATGTCATCCACAAAAAGCATGCAACAACGATACAATTCCTCTAGTCCCGGGGAGGACAGCAGCAGTACCTGTGCAGGGGTGACAAGAAGGAGACATTCAAGAACTTTTTCAGCTCCAACAATGCGAGAAAGAGGCAGGATCTCAGCCAACTTACCCTGGAACTGTACGCAGGGTCACTGTCTGCAGAGATGGGCTCAGCACCAGTGTTTGGAGCTGGCTCCTTCTCAGAAGATACCTGGATACGGCTTGGGTGATGGAGGGAAAAGGGCTGGCTCAGAGGGAAGGCTGACAGCCAACTCAGATGCACAGCCAGAAAATCTGAGGGAACCAGGAGGCTGCGGTAACGGCGCTGGAGTTCTAGGAAGTCACAGGTGGGGCTGTAGGAAGAAAGCAAGGGAATCCAAAATAAGCAAAAACTAAATTATTTAAAATATAACCATAAAACACTTAAAGGGCAAATTATTTTATAATCTAGGAAAAAACTTTCTAAGTAAGACACCTCTAGAAAGGAAAAGGTGGATCAGATTTGACCACCAAGATGTTAACAAACTCTAATGGAAAAGAAAAAAATGGAAACATTTGCAATACATGACTAAGAAAAGGTTCACTATCAACATAAGAACAACCCAGAAATCATTAACAAAAATTCAGAAGTCTAAGATAAAAGTGGGATAAGTGACATCAACAGGTACTTAACAGAAAAAGAAAGCCCATAAAAATATGCTCAACTCACTTATAATTAAAGAAATACAAATCAGCATATCACTTTCACCTATCAGGCTGATAAAGATCAAAAAGGTTGATAACGCAGTTGGCAGAGGCCTGGGGAAACGAGCACGTCACGTCCTGGCAGTAAGCACCTAAAGTGATCCGACCTCTCAGAGAGAACAGGCGACATCCGTCAAAGTTTAAAATCAGACCCTCTGAGCCAGCTACTCCATTTCTAGGAACTTATCTCAATAAAATGCTTAGATGTATATAGAAGGATGTTTATTACAATACTTAGGATAAGACTGAAAATGGTTAAATAAACGATGGTCCATCCATTCAGTCGAATACCCTGTAGTTGCTAAAAAAAAAAAAAGGATGTGATCTAATCAACATCAACACAGAATAAAATCTAAAATATGGTAAGTGAAAGAGCAAAGTACTAAACAGTATATACAATAGGCTTCCATTTGTGTTTTAAAAAACACAGCTGTGCGTATGGCTACTTATTAGCAGTCATCTTCTGACTTAATGTGAGAAGGGTCTACACCAACACGCTACATGACCCAGGGACCAGTGTCTTATGAAAAGACTAACCTTGGGAGCCAGGTGAGTCAGCATGGAGGACAAGTGAGGCCCTGCCTGAGCAAGGGAACAGGAACCAGTGGCAGCCTTCCTTCCCTTCCATCATGAGGAGGAGATGCCAGGAGGCTGTCCCCTCACCTCGGCTCAGGCTTAAGTGGACTTTGCTCTGGGCCTATCTAATACAGCAGCTGGAGCGCTCATCTACCTCTTAGTCATCAGTTTCCATATGTGAGAAGTAAGCTTGCAAACCAGTACATACATGCTGTAGCACTTAAAAATAATGCAGAAGGTTCCTAGAAAACCAGTCCCAGGGTTCCTGTGAGCCACAGTTTCTCCCTGAATTATAACTGCTACTAGATATCCGAATTTTGATTGGCAAGCCTTACTTATAGCCTACCATAATAATTTCTGGTGATCAAATCATAAAGTTCTATCAGGGCACTCATGTCAGTAGTACTATGCTAGCCAAAATCTGAGATTCTGAAATAAACCTGTCACATTTAAAAACAAAAACAACAAAGAAAAGGTCATAAGACACACACAAACTCACAATCTCATTTACCCAAGAAACTGTTACCAGCTGTGAGCCTCGGCCCCCACCCCAGCCTTGCCACTCACCTATCCACGGTATAGGGAGTAAGATGGACCCGGTAAGGAGGCAAGTCATGCCTTGGTTTCTTAGCACCCCAAGGCTCTCCACCAGCCCGCTGTTTGCGTTTCTTGGAGTCATAGTCATCGCTGGAGGTTGATGCATCACCAGAGGGAAGAAACCACTGTTACTTACAGATTCAATATAAACTGGCCTAAGAACTGGAAATGTGTGTATCCCCACCATTAACAAAATGGATGAAAAAGCCATGCTAACAGCCATGTAACAGATTGTTAAAAAATATTAAAATAGATATTTAAGTACTTTTAATAACCACTCATGTTAAACAAAAAGAATAGTATACAATACTATACATACAGTAGTGCCTCAAATGTGCAAAGAAAGCTTTAAAAGACTGAAAAGAAATAAAATATTAATGGTGGTTGCCTCTGATAAAGCTTATGAATAAATGTTTAATACTTCTATATATAAAATATAGTTAACATTGAATTTTTTTTGAAATGAGAAAAAAATGAATGTAACTGATTTTTTTTTTAACAAGGGACACATATATGGTACCAAACTAAGGGTCCTATAAAGTTTTATTAAGAGAGATCAGTTCTTATAACAAATCCTAAGTACACATTAAAATCACAAAAATACTCAAACCCTTTGATGCAATAATTCCACTCTAGAAAATGTATCCCAAATAAGTTAGTTAAAAAAAAAAAAGTGTGTGTCTACAGCCATGCCACCCTGAACATGCCCGATCTCGTCTGATCTCGGAAGCTAAGCAGGGTCATGCCTTGGATAGGAGACCACCTAGGAATACCAGGTACTGTAGGCAAAAATATGTGTGTGTGTGTGTGTGTGTGTGTGTGTGTGTACATATAAAAAATAAAAAGCTGAAAGAAAACCACATTCATATCCAACAATATCCAAATTTTTATAGTAAATAGAATGATGCAGCTTTAAAATAATTATAATTATGCTGCCGTATGGAAAAATGTTTAATAAGAATGTATAAAAGATAACTTGAACTCTAAGATTAAAATTATAAAAAGTATGAATATATAACATGGGAAGAAAGTGAATAAATCATTTTTCTCTTCAAAATTATTTTCTAAAAGTCTTTAAGAATGATTACCTTTAAAGGAGAGGGAATGTACATTTTTATAGTTTTTAACTTTAATAGCATGTACTCTATACATTTTTGTAATAAGTCACTTATAGTACCACTACGTTAAGTACAATAAATAAAAATAGGAGAGAAAAAAACTTTAGACCATTATAAAATGCCAAATCAATAAATGGGAAACCTCCCATGTCTCATGAGGGCAATAAAATCAACTATCAACTTCATGCCATGGTAATCGAGTGGATTAAATTTACCAGGTCTCTGCTCTTTCCTTTTAGACCTACCTAATCATTACATTGAGTAACTAAGTAGATTATATTTCACACAAAACTTTTCTTCTTTTCTCTTATATCTATCTGGTAATTTCCCTGTTCATTAGCATCTCTATGTAAAAGCTGCCTTTCAATCTTGCTTTTGTAGGGTATTGGTGCTTCCATGTTTCTCATAGAAGAACCGTTCCCAAGTCATTTTGACAACTCTCTTCAGCTCACCCAGGACTGAAGTGAACTCTTCAGTAAATGCTGTCATTTCTCGTTAACTTGAACGTTCCACTGAACCCTGTAAATCCAATGGTCTCTCCTTACAATGACTTGTCAGGAACAGGTTACAAAGCAGTACCAGTGGTAGGCATCTCAATAATCTCAGCAGGAGACACTGATCCCTGCATCCCAAAGCTTGACATTTCAAACTAAAATCTGGCTTCCAGACAAAATGCTAATGTGACTGATTCCTTTAAAAGTCATTGTGACCCCCAGTGACCTAAGTCCTGCTACCCCCTTTCCTGCTCTGCAAATTCTCTACTGACTTACGCTAACATGTTCCTCCCGACGATAATGTCTCCTTCCTCTAGAAGCCATGACGAAACTGAAGCATTACAGCCAAAGTCAAATAACATACGCCTTGCTCAGGGCTTGACATATCCAGGACAATCAAATGCAACTGACTTTAGAGAAAAGCTGAACCTGAACCAAAGCAGAAAGTTCACAGCAGTCACAGATTTCCATCCAAGCTACATAGTCCCAGAGAGTACTTGTGATTTTTTAAATGAAACCTTTAGTAACCTTACAGACTGTGAAAAGTGGAAAGTCCTTGGAAACTGAAGCCCAGGAAGATGCACTAGATGAGAGGTGTGGGTGTATGCAAAATATATACCAGTGACTTGAAAAGGGGACAATGTGTTTCAAAGTAGTGGAGCCTGTGGAAAACAACCCTAGATAATCAAAGCGTCCCACTAATTAGAATTCACAATGACCTATTCAAAGGGAACACCAGCTTCAGCACAGAGACCAGCTGTATCACTTTGCCTGCACTTTCTGAGTTACTCCATGAACCGTTTAAGTGTTCGCCTTGGACTGCACTCTCACCTCTGACCATGTAATAATCTACTAGCGCCTGGGAACAGGGGGTGCTGACCATGTAATAATCTACTAACATCTGGGAACAGCGGTTGCTGACCATGTAATAATCTACTAACATCTGGGAACAGGGGCTGCTTCCTTCTCAGTACAGTTCTGGAGTGATGGAAATGTTCTGTATCTTAATAGGAGTGAGGGTTTCAAGGCATTTTCCATTTATCAAAATTATCTAGTTAAGATTTGTACAATTCAACCTACATAAATTTTACCTTAAAAAATTTTTCTTTTACCCTGAAAAAAATCAAGTACAAATCAGGGAGTAGATAGAGGTAGAGATGAAAAACAGCCAACGTTGATACTTGAAGCTGGGTGATATGTATATAAGGGTTCATCATTCTTTTGTTTACTTTCCTTATACTTAAAATATTACATGGTAAAATGTTAAAGAAAAAACAACAGAACTAGAACAAGCCTTAAGCAAACTAGTTTAGAGCTTAACTCCTACGGCTACAGGCAAAACCTTTTAGGGAAGGTAAGGAATATGTGAGCCAGAGAGAACAGGCAGCATGCTCCTGGCAGTCGCCAACACACACAGATGATACAGGATGGCCCAGGAGGCCCTGAAGGCCCAAAGCCAACATGTCTGCTCCACACAAGGCCAAGAAGCTGCATGTCCAAAGCACAAGCCTGGACTTTTGGGCAGAGTGCAATATACACATTCTAACCCCACACTGATACATACAATGTATATAAAGGAACATGTTTTATACTAGCGATTAAAACACGTACTAGAAAATTACTTTTCTTGGACGATTACTATTTTCTTGGTAGTTTTCATTCTTAGTATCTCAATCTTAGGGATTAGAAATAAAAGGGAAAATTATGTATTAAGAAAAAACAGGATATTTTGAAAGATGAACTATATCAAATCCCTGCCTGCTGAACCAGTTTATAAAGCCCCAGTATTTTGTATATACCTCACGATGCATCTGCCCATTTCAGGGTAAAGAGACTAAGATCTTGCTGCAGAAAGAGAATGTTAGAGTCAACAGGTAACAAAGAAAAGGACAATGCTCTGAGAGATACGTAAATAAAACATTTTTCCTGGTTGAACATCCTCTTACCTTCGTCCTTGATCCAATCGGCCATGAGGACCCCGAGCGGGAAATCTGTTCAGGTGGCTCAGATGAAGTGTGTGGGATGTTTGGAAGAGACTCAGAGCTGCAGAGAGAAAATGGCTGGTGATTCAAAATCCCTAAATATTTGTCCAACTTCTCTGTCCCTTCCTTCCAGTGCACAGAAGTACCCAGTTCTATTCATAGAACAGCAACCTGACTGTTTTACGTCCACTCATCCAGAGTACCCTGTAAAGCCACACTTCAACACCCATGACAATGGTACTCACGCTTCTGAGGAAAGAGTGGGGGAATCCGGTGAGGTTGAAAGATCAGTTGGGGTTGAGCTCCCAGAATCCCTTGCTTCTGGCCCAGGGCTGCCACATGTAGAAGGGGAGGTGCTGGGGACTTCAGTAGGGGCTGCAGGACAATAATCAGGAAATTCAGGGAATCCCATGGTTGATGTGCTCACTACCTCGGACAGATACAGCCCCATCCTCTCAATGAAAGAAAGGTTCTTGCCCAGCTTTCAGGACACAGGGGCTTCCCTCCTTCCCCTTTCCAGTGCACATGCGAAAGAGAAATAAATACCTGGTTGGAGAGAGTTTGCACCTTGACAGCATTCCAAGGCACTGCCTGGCCTGGGTTGTATGCAGCCTTCACCAGCACCTTCTCACCCAGCTGGGGCAGCCGGCCCTTCACCACACTGCCAGCGCACAAGCCAGGAGGCCCAGTCAGGAGAAAGACCCTGGCCAAGCCACCCTGACTGCCCTATGAGGCCCTTCCCATCAAAATTTCTCAAACCTTGCATAAAAACAGCAAAGCAATGCTTCAGAGGGGCCCCATAAGCATGGTGACAACTGAACCCAATAAGCATTTCCAAGAGACCAGCCTCAAACCTACCTTAGCTGAAAAAAGACCTCTTCATCCACCACCCCAAAGTAGTCATGCAAGCTGGTAACAATGCCAGTGAAGACCCGCTGCTTCTCCCCACCCTATAGGAGAAGAGTGCAGTTTAAAACAGGGAGAATTTGTCCATGTTTTGCCATTAGCATGTCATCTCTATTGCCCACCCAACCCCACCCCGGCTCAATCAGAGATCGAAATTCACAGGTAAGGAAGCATACATGTTTAGCAGACATAATCTATTAGCGGTGGTGGTGAAGGAATCATGCTGACTCTTACATCACAAGCTTATTCTAGGATTTCCAGTTCTTCTTAATTCCAAGAAGCACCCTAAAGATTTCTCTAGAGCCAGAACTCAGGACTCCCCCATTAGAGGTGTCTAGTTACCTCTATATTGGCCCAAGACAGGAATGTCAGGAATGACAGACAATGTGATGTAAGATTAAAACCTCAGGCGTCCATGCATGCAGGACAAGTCCCAAGGGCTAAAACTCACTAGAAAGAATGCCCAACCTACCTGAAGGTGCCTGGCATTTTGGGACAGGTCTGTGGCCACAGGAGGAGTAAGCAAACCAGGAGGAGGGCCCAAAAGAGATGTTGAAGCTGCGCCTATGGGGACACAGAAGCAATCTCCAGGAACTGCATCTACCATCTTAAGCACTAGAGTCAACTAGAGGATATGGCAAACACAAAGGACAATGTGGCTACAGGCAGTGCCTCTACAGAGTTTCAATAGCATCTGCTGTGGTCATCTCCTATTTTCCTAGCAACATCAGCAACAAATTGCACTCCACCAGGGAAACCCCAAAAGCCATATATTTAAAGACTTAACTCCAAAGCACATACTTCCTGGTATGAGCCCAGGTGGGTGATCACCTGAGAAGTTGCGTCCCCCTGGAAGTGGGTTGATTCGCTGGCGCTTAAACTGGGACATTGGGAATGCTGTCCTCTTTCAGAATCTTGGGAAAAAACCTTCAATCAGAAAAGAAATAAATTAACGGCTCATAGAATTTCCATCAACCCCCAAAAAAGGAAATAAGGATCTTAAGGAAAGTGGGGAGGGTGGCACTGAGAATGAACAGAGGCAACAGATGAAAGGAATATAAAGAATAGCAGGAAATGAAGAAATTACACTGTTCCAGTTTGCCCTCACAATAACCTAGTGTTGGGTGATGCTGCCATGCTATTTTAAAGAAAAGGAAACTGAAGCTCAGAGATTAAGAGACTTGCCTAAGGCCACATAACGAGTTAGCGGCAAAACTAGGACTCATACCCAGGTCTCCCGATAACTTAGCGCTCCTCTCACTATGCCACGCCACCCCCAGAAGGTTGGGGGGTTGGAAAGAGCCCCGGAGACATTCATTCATTCAAATACATCCGCCAAAATGTCCACTCAAGGCCCAGAAAAATGGAGGAGGCTGCTGCCGGAGAGGAGATCGTGTGGTCCCTCTCCCCGGAAGCCCGGCCCGTTGTCCCCAAGCCGGGCTGGTGGGAAGGTAGATGTGTGGCCCGGCCCACAGCGAATCGGGGTGCCCTCCCGCTCCCGAGTTCCCTGGCCCTTCGCTCTCGTCTCAGCGGCCACCGGCACCGAGTCTCTCAGGCCTGGCCGCGGCCAGGCCACCGTGGGAAGACTGAGGCGCGCGGTTTCTCCTCCTCCCGCCCGCCCCCAGGGCCGAGGCCGTTGCCAGGGAGACAGGACTTGCAGTGTGAGGGGGCTCGGCCCCTTCCGCGCCCCGTGCATCTTCACTGCCCAGCCCTCCCAACTCCTCTGTCGGGGCAGGAGCAAAGGGGAAGGGGGGCGGCGGGAGGCCCCCCAACCCACCTGCGGGCCAGGGCCGCGACACCGGGGGGACAAAGACACCCGGAACCACCACAGCCGCTGCTGCTGCCGCCACCGGAAACGCCTCTCCGGAAGCGCGACCACTGGTCGGAAGCTGCCACTATCCCGGATATGGTCCCTCCCTCTGCTCCACCGACCTTTCCCTTCCCCCACGCGGGCTTGCCATCCCGCTCCTACTGGGGAGCGGAAGTGCACTTTCCCCGATCGGATGCGCATTAGGAAAGCCGCGCCTCGGTTGTGTCCTCGCTTAAGTGTCCCATTAGAAAAATTCGCTTCAGAGAATTAGTTCCTGGTTCAAAGACAACTGGAAGTGGACCCCAAACATAAGGAAGCACTTACCACCCGCACCTTGCCTTATTCTGGCAGACCCCAAGACTGCAGTCACAAGAGAACCAAACCCTCCTGACCGGGAGGAGATCGGATGCCTGATCAGTGGCCATGTTTGACTTAAGCCAAAGAACCCATCCCCAGCCCAGCCCGTCCATTGAGGGCACCCCACACCTCCTGTCCTCTGGGTGCCTGCACACTGCACACTAAGATTTTCCCCTTTCTCAATTAACAAAGAGCCAGGAATCTAAACAGGCTGTAGTAAAATAAGCCACCACAATATTTAGGTGTACATTTACAAAGAGTTCTTACGGACTTTTCTTTCAGTCTTCACAATGACGCTTGTAGGGGGTAAGCAGGACAGGAAAATTAGTGCCCTAATTTTCAGATACGAAACATGAGAGATCTCAATGAAATGACTTGCTCAAAAGTCTTGCAGCTGATCACCGGCCATTTTGGCAATCCCAGTCTCTATCTTCTGACCTTCCCATCATCCCACCAACCCCCCTACCCTCAACTTTTCATTTAACATTCACAAAACACTTTGAGACAGTTTAATCTCATTTTATCTATTTTAACAAGCCTGTGAGGTAGGTAAGGTAGGTATCATTATACCATCTGGAAATTAAGTGGGAAGGTATGGCTCAGACAAGTTAAGGGATTTTGTCTATGTCTAAAAAAGCTAGTTTGGGCCTCCAGTTTCACCTCTGATGTGTAAAGGCTAGTAGGGTGCAAGTGGCTAAGAAAAGACCTTGAAGGTTACTCCACTGTTCCCCAAGTTTTCCCTAACTCTTCCATTCCTGGTGCAGTCTTCAGGGGCTCTGCTCCAAGGGAAGACTCAAGGCAGAAGTGGCCAAGGTGGTACCCTTTCTGTGTCCTGGGGCTACCCGTGTAGGTATGAGGAGGAAAGCAGGACTCCAGATCAGTAACTCTGAGGAAATAAGTCCTCTGAGGAATTAAGATCAGTTCCATTCTTCTGCAATTACCTCATCCAGAAGACCAATGCTTTGAGTATGTGATTCAGGAGAAATTGTTGGATACAGCTAGTTCACAACAGCGACAGTCTCACAGATATATATATATATATATCATTTTGTATATATTCACATCAGGAACATACTGAGCCCCAACAGATCACCATGCCAAACACACTTCATGGATTCTTGATAAATAAGTTAGTTCACATTGTGTAAGCCCAGAGATTTCTGGCTGCCAGGTGGGCGCCTGGGAACTGCCATACTTTGGAGCTTCTCAGGACACCAGGGCTCTACTGCCAGCCTGCTCAAAGGAGAAAGACTCAGCCCTCACCTCAGAGAGAAGGGCAAGTGTTGGCAGCTTTTCCTGGCAGTGCCCAGAAACAGCAACAAGGCAAAGGGTGAGGAAGAAGACTTCGCTGCACACCCCTCCACCCAGGGTCACGTCCCTGTACCAGGAGGTCTCAGCAGACAGACAGGTTTTTTGCTCGTTGTTTCTTCACTACTAATGAAGGCATAAAGGTCTTCTGGAGGGGGCGACATGGAGATCTTTCAGGGAGGTCCCTTGACTCGATCCTGTGGAAAAGGAAAGTGGCCTTAGGCCAGGAGGAGGAAACAAAAGCAACAATCACCTCAAAGTGGATTGAGCATTGCTTATCTGCTGTGGGGAGCCTCGGGACTGGGACTGATGGAACAGTGACTGACAGAACAGTCACTTCCCCCTTGACAATTATTCAGTATAACCCCCGTCATCCACTGTGGAATCCCTCCTCTGTGCCCCTATCTTGCTTGTCCTGCAAGCCCAGGAAGGTGGCCTAAGTTCCAACTTTGAGGGATGAGGCTTGCTGGGTTGGCATAAGGGTATTTCCCATATCTTGGTCCTGGTTCTGCCACTGACTCATCATGTGGCCTCAAGAAAGTGTCTTCCCTCCCCAGTCCAGTGACCAGTCTCATCTGAAATAGGGAGCTTTAACTACTCTCTGTTTCTTCCAGCACCCTCTCCCAGACTGTCTCTGTCACTCAGAGTACACAGGAACAAAGAGAACAACTGGCAGTACAAGGTCAGCATCCTGCTTCATCAGGCTCCTCCCTCTGCCCTAACCTGGGCTGAGCCACAGGACTCACCTGGGGGCAGGGCCATCAGGAGGGGCAGGGGGCACAGGGTGTTGAGGGCTCTTCCAGCGGATCCGGTTGAGCAGGATCTTGACCTTGTTCCAGTGGGAGAGATCCCGCTGAGCAGAGGGTGAGGGGGTCACCACACAGCCCTACCTCATTACATACCCACAAGCAGCTGTCACCACAGCCAGGAGAAGTCACTTGCTCCATACAGGAATTCTCTCATCTTTCCAGAGTTTCTGGCCTTTAGGGTATCCACCCACGCCAACCCCTCCCACCACTAACTAGCCCCATCCTATCTGCCCCACACATATCCATCACCTACCTTGTGACCCTGGGAGAACTGAAAGACGTGAGCTGGCTCTGCTGGGGCCTCTGACAGCCTGGGAGAGTTGGCACTGGGCAACCCCACCTTTGAGAGTGAAGCTCCTTTTGTCCCTTTAGAGAGAGAATCAGGTCACCCAAGGCCAGGAAGAAGAACGCACCCACCAAGCCTGCCAGGGCTCAGGCAGGCAGGCAGGACATAGAGAAAGACACAATTACCCCTCACCTGTCTCCTCTGTCTGGCTGAGCAGTTCCCATGGCCTGTGCACCTCACTGCCTGGGGCATGAGAGGATGGATGTGAAGGGGCCAGTGCCAACACCGACTCCTCCTCCTCCTCCTCCTCTACAGCGTCCTGTGCACAGGAGAGTTGGGTGCTCAAGGCCTGACTGGCAGTCTAGGCTGTTCCGAAGGAAGCTTCCTCGGCCTCCCCCACTCGCCCATCCACCAGATGGCCTGACCACCCCTCAGATCACTCACCCCCAGGGGCCTCTGGGGCTGTAGCTGCAGGTGGAGCTGCTGCAGCCTCGCCATCTGCTCCAACACCAGGCACAGGTGTTCCAGGTAGCGAAGACCCTGCCCTGGGAGGCAGGCCCAGGCTTCAGGCTCCAAGCCCCCCACCTATGGGACAGAATCAGGTAGGGGAGACTTGAACTCAACCATACTCCCACCCTAGGTGGCCAGCAGGTGAGAGCAAAATAGACAGGAAGGAGAAGATCACGCCCCCAGCTGGCCTCTCAATGCCCAGCCAGCCATGGTGCCAGGCAGACCCCCTACCTTCCCACCTCCATACAGCTGGGAGTGGGGTGAGGCAAGAAGCTGTGACACAATTAATCAATTAGTGTCAGGAATGCCCCACCCTGACAGAGCTCTGGGGAGAACAAGTGGTTGGGGTGGCCACCAGCCCCTGTGTGAAAGGGCCATCTCCATCCAAGTCTTCACCCAGCCTGAGAGCTGGCACTCACCACCTCTGCTTCTTCCAGTCCTGCTTCTTCCACCTCTTCCTTTATGGCCTCCTGGTCCCCTGCTCCAAAAAGGGGCATTTCACCCGCAGGCTTGCTTGGCGACCTTGGGGAGCGGTGATGTTGTGAAAAGCTGGCAGGGGAAGTTGGGAGCTGGCGGGACCTCTCCAACACCTGCTCCAGCTTACGGCTGGCAAGGAGGCGGCCTAGGTGGGCAGGAGGCTCCATGGGCAGGGCCAGGGGCTCAGGGCTCACCACAGGCTCAAAGTCCAGAGGCTCCTGAGAAGGGCCTGGTGAGGTGGCCAGAGGGCTGTCCCCAACAGCCATCTCCACTCCTGAGTCCTGGGAGGCCAGTTTGAGAAGCCGCACCTCCCTCTGGAAACCTCTCAGCTTGTCATCCCTCTTCCAGGAGTCCAGCGAACCCCCTTGAGCGGTGTCCGGGATCCGTCTATAGGTGCTGGTGATTCCAGGCACCACACAACCGCGTGTCAGTTCCTCACCGGCCTGATCTACAAGGAGAGTCAGTATCAGGCTGGGAAAGCTGCCCCCACCACCCCCAGCATTCCTGGCAGCTGAAAGCATTCCCCGGGGAGGAGTGTCCTGGGCCAGAGGGGAAGGGAGGAGCCTGGACAGCCACAGCCCCTCCCTGATGTCTCTTCAGTCCCACCTGAGGGATGTTCAAATGAGGTTCCTTTACCACAGTAATTGTTAGTGATCACAACCCATATGGGCTCTGTGGTCGGCAAGGACTTGCAGGTCACATTCCACAGCTCCTGGAACGGCCTATTCTCCTTGAGGGGGTGGGTGCTCTCTTCCTGGGATCCCTTTGCACTCCAGTCCCTAGGATCTGCCTAAGACCTCCACGTCATAAGTAGGAGCCACAGACACTTCTACCTCTCCCCAAAATAGACTATGACTTTGCACTCCTTTCAGGGAGAGGAGGAAAGGCAAAAAGAGGGAATCCTGGGGTCCAAACTGGTATCAGGATGTTAGATGAAGTCTCTCCTGGAGCTCCTGGGGGTGGGTAATGAAAAATAACGATAGCTATGCCTTTTGGGGCTTTTGTCCTTTTTAGTGAGAAATAGTTACGATCCAGTAGAGCGTTGAAAAGTAAAAAACCTAAACGGTAGAAAAGGAACTAGGTGGGTAGGAGATGCAGCGTTGTTCCCCCACTGTCACGTGCTAGGCCCTCCCAAAGTCTGGGTGGCCCAGTTGTAATGATGTAGAAACTGAGGCTGGAGAGGGTGGAGGGCTGCCCACTTCTCCCAGCCGGCCACGCGGGGGGCCGGATGCCAAGCCAGGCGCCCCGGGCGAGGAGGTGGGCCAGGAAGTCCACCCCTGCGCGCGGCCTGTGGGAAGGGTCCGCCGCCGCCGCCGAGGGGGCTTCGGAACTGCCGGCTGGGGCAGGGACCGGCAGAGAAGGGCCCAGGTCCGGAACTAGAGGGAAGTGGACCCGGGAAAAGTGGGATGGAGGAGGCGGCGGTTTAACACCCAAACCCAGAGCGTCTCCATGTGCGAGACGCAGTCACTCGACTCTTCCAAAGGGAGACGGCGAGGCGGGCGCGGCGAGGTTGGGTGCCCCGGAGAGTGTGCGGGGTGGGGCGGAGCGGGGCGCAGACGCGCGCAGGAGTCGGCTCTAGGGCGGGAGGCCCTGCCGGCCTGGGGGTGGGGGGCGACTCACCCCGGCCGCCGAGCGGCTCCACGGCGAAGACGCGCCGCCGGCCCAGCATGGTCCCGCTCTGCGCCGGGCCTGGCGCGTGGGCGGCTCAGCCGGCGCGTCGGGACCCCTGGGCGCGGCCCGCGGACTCTCCCTGCGCGCGGAGAGGCAGACGGCGCGGGCGGAGGCGCGCAGGTGTGAGGTGGGCGTGGGCTGCGCGGGGCCGGGCTGCCCCCCAGTGCCGGCTAGGCGGGGAGAAGGGCCCCCGTCGCGGCCCTTCGGACCCCGATCCAACGTCCGTCCCGCCCGGACAGCCCAGCGCTCCCTCCCGGGCCCGTGAGCTTGGCCCTCCTCCTGGGGTCGCCGTCTGGCGTGAGATCACTCCGCCCCCGGCCCGCAGGCCGAGTCTGCCTTCCTGCCGCCGAGATGGAGCCCGCGGGCGGGGGCTGGACGGGAGCGCGGAAGGAAACGGAGCCCCACGTGCTGGCCGTGGGAAGGACGCTGACCAGGACGCGGCCGTCCCTGCTCGCCCAGCTGGGTGCCTGGGGCAAGTCACTCCGTCACTAAGTAACTTGGCGAGATGAAAGGGGGAAAGATTTCCTTCCTCCCAGAGGGAAATCCTTTCTAGCAGCTGCAGAGAGCCTGGTGTCTTCCTCAGACGGGTACCCGAAAATGAGGGCTGGGTGAGACTTAAGGACTGGGGAAGAAGTGAGCCTGGGCGACAGGAGAGGAGCCTGGAGGAGGTTCAGTGTAAGCGCTGACCCTCTCCCCACGCTGGCCCTCTTTCGGCCCATGAGATTCCATCAGCCACACACCACCCCCACCATCCCCCTCTGAAGGGAGCCAAGGAGCCCCGATAGCCGCTAAAGGTGAGACAGCCTGGAGACCAGACGGGCTGGTGGCCTCTAAGGAAACCTCACATTTCCCGAGGAAGGTGACCAGCAAGACCCAAATCCCCTGGAGGCAGATAAGGGAGCCGTGAAGGAGCAAAACGGAGCAAAACCATGCCTGAGCCTCTGGGGGAGGGGCTGGAGCCTGAGCCGTTCTGAAGAAATGTCTATTAACTGAGGTAACAAACGTCTGCCCATCCCTTCTGCTCCTAGCTCCTTCCTGCCCTTCCTCAAACACCCTACACTGGACCCTTCATCAGAGAACCACAAACTATGAGATGCTAACTTTAAAAGATCAGGAAATTCAGGCCTACAGCTAAGTCCTCGGAAGGAAAAATGAGAGCCAAGTGCCTGAATTACCAGCCATCTATTAACATCTTGATTTTCAGGCCAAGCCCTTCCCCACTAGCCAGGGGTCCTCTGGGTTGCCCCCTCCTGCCCTATCCTCCTGGACAACAGGGTCCCATCCTCCTGCCCCCCACCCCCATGCCTTTCCCAGATACAGAGAGGGAAACAGAATGCTGGGCCTGGCAGGAATAGTATTATGCAAGTCCAACAGGATGTGTGGTACTGAACTCCACAGGCCCCAGGCCATGCCAGACACCATCCCAGCCCTCCTTGGATAGGAGGGCTGGTAAGTCATATGGCTTCCCCTGTGCTAAGTAAAAGGGTAGGGAGGAGAAGGGAGGGGACTTTTGCCAGATCTTGCCCTGAATTTGGAGAATGTGGGGCCAGATTCCAAGGCAGTCTCCTGGGTGACTCTGGGGCAGGAATGCATCTGGAACAGGAAGCTGGCCAGCAGGAATGCAGTGTCTCAGCACAAGGCTTTGTGTAGCCTCAGAAGATCCCCCCCCCACACACACACACACCAATGTACACTCCTCTCTAGGCCATGCTCCTTCCGTGCAGATATCAGAGCCTACATGGTGATCAAGATACTTCCTGGAGGGGCACACACTTCCCATCTGACTTCTGCAGTCCCATGTCCAGAGCTGGGTTAGGCCTTCGCCACCCGGAGGGCTTTGTGGTCCCACATGACCACCTCTTCAGTCTCCACCACCCCGACTACTGCAAAAAGAGCGTCATCTCCCACTGAATGATGCTTGAAGGAGTGGGAGGGGCAGCACAGCCACCCATCCCTGTCTACCTGAGGGGTGAGCAGCTATGGTGAATTCCTAAGACATGTGGTAGCCTGATCAGAGTCGTCCCTTAGGGTGAAGCCAGGGGTGCCCAGCTGCCCCACCACCCCGGTGGGGAAGTCCCAGCTTCAGGAAGTACATCTGAAAGCTCAGCCCTGAGCTAGGCCCTGTGGGACCAAGGCAAAGCCAAGAGCCTGGAGACAGCTCATGCCAGACCAGAGATGGCTGGGAGACATGGTGACCTTTGTGGCCTAGAAGGCTGCCTCTGGAAGTGGAGGGGTAAGAGCACCCCCACCCCTGGGCAAGCCAGCGGCCCCTGGCCCCTTCCCATTATCAGGAGTCCTTAGGCCAGTTGCTCATCTTCCCCATCCTCAGTTTCTTCATCTTATAGACGAGGATAATAACAGTACTTACCTCAGTACCTACCCAATTGTGAGGATTAGAGTTAAAAAGCATTTAAAACATCCCTGGCACTTTAGAATTATCTAGCAGTGGAACTTTGGGATGGTCTGTAACTGAAAGGGACTATATGAGCTGCTCTCTTGGGCCACTTCTAACTCAAATCTGTTATTTCTGAAGTTATTCTCCAAAATGCAAAAGAAAGGTAAACAGGGCACTGCACTAGACAAATTGCAGTTGCATAATTGGGCTGGTCTCCCTCACCCCATTTCCAGGTGAAAGGGCGTAGGGTTGAGGTCAAAGATGGCCCCAGCCTTCTCTGATAAACGGGTTTAGCTAATAACTCCATCTTCCAAAGACATTCACTCCCATGCTCAGACTGGCCTTGTGGCTGCAGAGAGCTCTAGAGCTGAATCCCTTGGGGCCCCTGGGAGGAGAGTTGGCTGCCACAACTAAAGAGATAGATTTTTGCTTAAACCCATCAAGCTTTCAAAAGGTGTTCAACAATTCATAATTATGAAATGGGCATATCCGTTTCATAAGAGTCTCCACTCCCCATTTGTTCTCCTCCACTCCTGAGAAGATGCTAGCCCAGCAAGGTATGTTTAAGGCAGGGATATCACCCTGAACTGAACTCACAGGATGTACCTATATGTTCCTCATTAGCTCGAGCCATCACTGCCATGTAGCATTATTTCATTCGTGCTGGCTCATTTACTGCCACTTGACTCTTATCTTCAGGAAAGGAAGAAAAATGCTAGGTCTGTCTGTATTACCACTGTGCCAGAACCCAAGTGTTCCCAAACGGGTGAATTCCACTTTCCTGAGCATCCTCCCCTGCTATGGGCTACACCCGACACGAGGTGGCGCCAAGGAAGCTCTCCCATTTCACTCCAGACGTTCTGTCTGCTCCCGAGCCACAAAAACGCCTTGATCTTTTCTATGAAAATAAAGGCAGCCATCCAGGCAAAAGGTGAGACAATTGTATCAAGGTGTAAATTATATCAACAGGTGCCTGAGGAGGCAACACAGTCTCCACCAAGACTCCTTCCAAAATGAGCCAGATAGTACAAAGTACCCACTGAAGCGCAACTTTGATCTTTTCTGTGAAAATAAAGCTGAGGCTGCCACCCATCCCTCAGGCCTACTGGGGGACAAGGTGAGTCTGGTGAGCAGTACCCATGTACCTTTCTGAAAGGTCCTCTGGGATTAGGATGGGGGAGGGGTGAATCAAGCCAAAAATCTGGCAGGGGACCACTGCCACCTGCCTTGACTCACGCATACTCCCAAGACAGACACCTAGCACAGGCCTGATTCACTGAGGTGAGGCCCTCGGTGGGTGGCGGTCCCTTGGAGTTGGGCCTCTGCTGGGTTGTCTCCCTCCAGGCAAGGCTGACCTGCAGCACTGCCCCAGGTGATTTTTGATTCTCTTTCTCAGATGGATACAGACAGCCTGTTAGAGCGCAGGAGGTACTCTGGAGGTTGTCCCTTTTCTGCCCACCCCCTGAGTCGATTCCACACCATGTAGAGCAAACAGCACAGAGAGCTCCAGCTCAGCCAGTGCTGGCAGACCAGGAGACCATCACTGAGATGGGCCTGGGGCCGCCGCCTATGTCTCTGCTGCCCATCCTCCAGCTGCCTTCTGCACCCCAGGTTCCCAGTGAGAAACTTATTCCTTTAAAGTACCGAGGACCATCCCAATGAAACTGGCATCTTTACAAAAGGGTCCCAGAAGAGCAGGCTAAAAGCAGCAGCCTCTTCACTAGGGGTGTCACATGGTAAAGCAGCTGATATGGGGGAGGCCGTGGCAATGGGGTATAGAGGGAATAAGAGGGAAAAATATATAAATAAAGCCTCTCCATCCAGTAGTAGGGAGAACCTCATCCCTGGAGCCATGGGCCAGGAAAGGACAGAAAAGAGGGCCAGCTATTTTATTTTCTTTGTATGTCTGTGTGTATATATACATGTTTATCAAGTTCACATGTTGGAACCTTTACACAGTGAATACCTTTAGCCTCTGGGCCACCCTTATCCTTGTAGATACTAATCCCCATGACCCAGCCTGCTTAACCCCTATTGCACAAAGATGTCCAATGCAGAGCCCACCTCAGGCTTTGGCACAGAGCCTGTCCTGCGGGGTGAAGCAAGAGCATCTAGCAAAAACCTAGGAAGGTGAGGCTGCCCTCACCCACATCCCAAGATAGGCCCCAGCCTCTGGCCTCATCCAGCCAGAAGGAAGGGGCCCTGCCACCCACCGTTACCCTTCTATGCCAACTTGCCATCGGCATGGCCCAGGCACGGAGGTTCCCAGAGCCAAGGGTGGGGCGAGAGCGCAGCAGGCGCTCAGGCCTGGGCGTTGAGGGTGGGGGGCGCTGAGTAGCGTTGGCGGGCATGCTTCTCGCAGTACAGCTCGTCCCCCACCCAAAAGTGCCCACGCATCTTCAGGTTCAGCCCGCAGTCAGCACAGGTGTAGCAGCCTGGGTGGCGGTACCGCCCCTCCTGGATGCGCACAGCCTGGTTCCTGCGGATGGAGGCAGGAGAGCCATTAGCTTGGGGTTGGGGAACTGGGGCACCAGGCCTGATCCCCCATTCCCATTTCCCTAGAGCCCAGAGGCCAGACCTGAGAAGATCCCCAAATCTCAGACACTTGACTCCCCAAGCCTGCTCTCAGAAATCTTACTTCAACAACCTACCGGCCCCCACCCCCAGAACCTCTAATCCAAAAAAAGTCGTTCCTGCCCCACAAAGCACAGATGAACCCCATCTCAAATCTTCTGGATTATTAATGGTGCTGTGGTCTTCAAAGTGTGGTCCCAAGCACCAGTACCAGCAGCATCACGCCAATTGAGGACAAGCTAGAAATGTAAACTCTGGTTTACATTTACTTCAGGAGGCCAGGGACCTCCTGAAGAGCAAACTCTGGAGGTGCGGCCCAGGAATGAGCTAACAAGCCTGGAGCTGCTGCTGCTGACACTTCCCCCTCCCCCAATGGAAGCAGCAGGTGGGGGGAGTACCCCATTCTGCAGAGAAAATGCTAAGGCCCAGGAGGTTAAGGGATTTGCTGAGTGAGTCATCTGACCCTCCACACTGTGCACATAAGAACTTTTTCCAGGTGGGCCTTTCAACAATTTTCCAGAGAATATGGCCACCTTATAATGCCACCCACTGAGAAAAAAAAAAAAAAAAAAGAACCTACCTCTGGAAAATTTATCCTATTCCAGAGGGGTAAGAGCAAGATTTTCCAGGAGAATGCACCTCATCTAGAGGGAGATCTCCAGAGGCTGGGAGGTGATTGGAGAGAAATGAAAGTAGCATATCTCACTCCTCCAGGGAGCGGGGAAAGAAACCAGGGAGAAGGAGATGCAGCAGCAAGAAGCCAGCACAGCCATTCTGAGAAGGCTGACAGTGATCCAGGGAACTACTCTCAGATCCATTGTGGCAATGCCCCGCCCCCAGGGTCTCTGACTGGTTGTTCTATGCAGGCCCCTCTGGAGAGCACCCTGCACCCTGCCCTCACCCAGCCTCCCAACACTCACGCAATGCTGGTGCTGCACTTCTCACACTTGTGGAGCTTGGGTGGGGTGGCCAGGGCCCTGGAGGTGGGCAGGGAGGACTGGGGGCTCAGTGAGCTGGGCAGGAAGGCAGGTGTGCCACCTGGGAGGGGTGGGGGCAGACAGACACATCAGAGCTCGTCCACCGCAGCAGCATCCAGGCTGTATTTACTTAGGCATGCTCTACCTGCTCCAACATGCTGAGGACACTCACAGTTACAGGCACACTTAACAGGGGGCCTCTAGAGTAACACTGGTCATGAAAGTGAGGAATGTAGGAAGAAAGTGATCACGCCAGTTCTTTGGCTCGGGCTAGTGCAGAAAGCACATTTGAGGCTGAGTTAGCCTGAGCTAAGGCAACAACCCAAGGAGCATCCATACTGACTGTCCGACATGGCAGGCTAAGCAGATGTTTCCTCTTGCATGGCCCAGTCATGATGATATTAGTGGAGGGTAAGAACAGGGAATAACGGCACATGATACCTTTAAACAGTTTTCAAAGGACTCTTAAGTGAATTATTGCATCTGAGCCTTTGACCATGCTCAGAGGAAATACAGATGTTATGCGTCAGGTAAGGTCCCTATCTGCAACTGATGCCAAAACTCCACTGGTGATATCACCATCCGTCTGCGCTCCCCTCACCCCACTGCCTCCTTGGCTCCCTCAAGGCGATGAGGGACAAGACTGGCTCCAAACCTTTTCATCCCACCTCTTCCTCTGTGAATACCCCTAGGAGACAGACATCAGAGTTGGAACCAGCTGCTAGGTTCTAGTGATTCTGCCCCGCACATATTTCTCCTGACCATCCCATCCTCTCATACCCTGATGCTACTGGCCAGACAAGCCCTCCCCATCTCTCTCCTGGAGCAGGGCAGTGCCCCACCCCCAACACACACAAGAGCTCCTGCAGCACTGTCCACCTCCTGGGGAGCTGGGCAGGCCTGTCAGCCCCAATAAACAGAGTGCCTCATGGGCAGACATAGGTCCTAAGCGCCTTCCATCTCCACATTCTGTGTATAGCTGGCCCATCAACGGGACAGTAAACAAATGACAAGAGCCCGCATTATCTGTACTGCTCACTTCGGCATCTCAGGCACTGCCGGGCATTACTTAACCAGCCCTCCTGGGTTAGGCCACTCCTAAGCCTGGTATGCGTGGCCTCACAGCAGACACTTAACCTCCATGGCCACGGTCCCTGCTGCCAGGCCCGCTGCTCTCCACTCCCACACCCAGAAGCCCTCGGGCAGCCAACGCCACATTCCATAGTCCTGCCACCATCTGAAGGCTGTTGATTAAAGGCTTCATCTTTCTTCAAGGGCCACGTCAAATCCCTCCTCCTCTGCGAAGCCCCCACCACCAGCCTCTGCGGTTCCACTGGCACTTTCCTGACCCCAGCTGGCAGCTGTGGGGCGCCCCTCGTAACCCCACCAGATGGTAAGCTCCTTCAGCACAGGGCCTGTGGCTTCTAGGAGTTGGCGCCCCTCGGCGCCTGCTCCCATGATGAGCACTTAAGAAATACTGGCAACAACACGTCCACTCAGGACCCCGGGGTGCCCCAGGGAACCTCCCTTCCCTACCTGAGCCCCCCAAGGCCTCACTTCTCTCCTCTGCCTCCAAGGCTTCCTGCAGGAGCCGAAAGGAGCTGGACTGTCGGGGGGCCACCTGCCCTTCACGATTTTCCTGAAGCATCTTGAAGACTTCTGAGTCTTCTCCCAGGAGTTGGCTTCTACCTTCCGAGTCCACACTGTGGGGATGAGAGGCAGCCAGGAGTGAGAGGGTCCATGGGGGCAGCAAATGGGTGTCTCAGAGGAGAGGATTCCAGGGGCCAGAGGAAAGCCTCCTGGGCTTAGAGAGGCAGGGACTCCTCATCCCCCTCTGGGAAGCCAGTCTTCTGTCCCTCCCAGCCTTCCAAGAACCCACCCCATCCCCCAGGGCTCATCGGTACCTGAGTCTGGGTTTGGAGACACGGGGGCCTGGGGAAGGCGGCAGCACCAGAACAGCCGAGTCGCCAGTGCCAGCGCGGCCGAGGCCCGCCTGTAGGAAGGAGAGGCACCAGGGGAGGAGTCAGCGCCAGTGCCTTGGGCCAGCACACCCATCGGCCAGCAAGGCCGGCTGTTCCCAGGCCCAACACCAGAGGGCTCCCCGCCCTCACTGACCAGCAAGCCTCCACGAGGGGCCAACACCCCCACCCTGCCCTCAGAGCCAGCACAAAAGGGATGGCTCCAGCTCCGTCCCAGAGGGGAGGGAGGGAGCACCCAGCTATGGAGGTGTGAGGGTTCTGCAAGGGAACTGGGCAAGGGGTGGAGTGAAGACCAGCGGGTGACAACCAGCTAAGTTCGGACACTATGCAAATTCCTTTGTTATCTCAGGCCATGTGTTTGGAAAGATGTTGCATGCTGAGGCCTGGATCCTCTGACAGAAGAAGCAGAGAAGCCAACCCTGTTGCTGGGAGGAAAAGGCAGCATAGAGGAGTGGAGTGAAGGGGCCAAGACCCCTGTGGGAGCCAGGTCTGGGGCTGCACAAATGACTTCTCTCCCACCCAAGCTGGTCCTCCTAGGAGGGCCAGAGTCTGGGCTGACTGGCCTCTCCCAGCCACCCCGGGAGGTCTGGTCGTGGCCGCCCCATGCAGCCTCGGGGAGCCAGGCCAGTTCCAGGCCGACCCCAGCTCCCCCGTGTGCACAGTCCATTCTGGGTTCTTACACCTGCTCTCCACCTGGACATCTGGCCTCCCACCTCATACTGCTCTGCTTCCTGGCCTCCTCACCCTCCCCACTCTGCTTCCTCTCTGGCCCATCCCATGCAAAGGAGAGCCCCAGAGACCACCAGGCAGCATGGCGCTAAGGGCACAGTTTCCTGAAAAGCCAAAGTCCCTCAATTTTAAAATTCAAAGTCAGAAATGAATTATGAGGTCAAATGAAAAACCTGCACGAATTCCTAAGCTAAAATGGAAATGTCAGTCTTGATACAAGAAGACAGCCCTAGACCCTGACCTGTCTCTTCCACCAGCCTGCATTTGCTCTTTGGAAAGACTGTCTAGGTGAGGAGACTGACAGTCAGAGGGACAAAGTGGCTGATCTAAGCCACCCCGGGAGCTAGAGGCAGGGCATGGAGTCCACCCTTGAGCTCCTGGGTGCCCAGCTAGTGCCGTGTGGTCAACTAACGGACAATAAGAAAATTTCCTCAGGAATGACAGCCAGTTCCAGATAGCTACTCAAGAATTGTTTTGCATCTCGCTGTCCCTACATGTTCCCTGCATCGAGGTACTAGGCAGTGGAGAGGGAGGGCTGAAATCTGGCCCAGGTCTCTCCAAAAGCCAAGTCCTTAAGTCAGACAGAGGGAGAGGCACTGCTCTCACTCTGCATCTGCTTACCAAGGCTTTTGCCTACCTGGATTGTGCGGGGGACGGGCAACCCCCAGTTTCCAGAAGGGCACCATTAGGGTTGGTGGCGTCCTGTGCCTTTGGTTCAGGGCAGCTTCAGTCCGCTCAGGAGCTGGCAGCAAGGCTGCAGCCACAGCAGACTGGGATGGGGTCACCTCATCTACAGTCACCTCTGCCCCCTCTCTCCACCAGACCACCATACCCTGGTGTAGAGGCACCCAGCTCCCTAACTGGGAGGGGCTCTGCCTTTCTCCTACCTCCCTCCCCATCAGCGCAGCCTTCACAGAGGGGACCTTTCACCTCTGCGTCCAGAAAACCTGCTCACTTGTCCAGCAGAAGTGGCCAACACCTTTCAAAATGTGTTCTGGGGGAACACGGGATGTTAAAAAGTGAGTGGCAGGGGAGGGAGGGTGCCAGGAGATAGAAATATTGCAGGTAAACAAGTTTAGGAAATTAATAAAATTAAATGTGTTTGTTTTCTTTTTCCTCATAGGATTTCTTAGAACCTTTAAGGTGCTGAAGTGTACAGTGACTCCCACGAGGGAGCTGTGGGACCTGTGACTCCCACGCCATCAGACCCCAGCCTCATTTGTAGACCATAATGCAAGTTTTGTTGGATTAGGAATTTCTCTATTTTTCCACCACTGCATCAGAGCCTAGAAGGATGCCTGACCCAAAGCAGCTGCCTGATAGATATTTGTGGAAGGAATGACCAGGGACCTTGGGTCAAAGAAGGGAACTCAAAGAAAGCATCGGCTCTGAATCTGAGGCGCAGAGAGAGGAAAGGTTACACGGTGGAGAGGAGACTGACCATCTCCTGCCATACCTCCCTGCCATCCAGCCCAGGTCTCCTCTTCACACAACTTGGATGGTCCTCAAATCTTTTCATGCATCTGATCCCTGCGAGCTCCTTGAAACAGAACGGTGCCCCCACCTTACCCCTTACCCCTCTATCTGATTCAGTAGGTCTAGGCTGGAGCCTGAGAATTTGCATTTCTAACAAGTTCCAAGAGACCACTGCTGGTTTGAAAGCCACACCACATGCATGTCCCCTTTGCCTGTATTGAGGATACCACAAGGAAGGAGACCAGAATGGACAGCCCTTCTCCATCCATGCCCTAGGACAAGCTCATTCCTGGCTGGTCTCAGCCTAAAGCTCCATCCTCCCTGAGGAGACCCCCTAGGCCCAAACCCATAGGTCTTGCTTGTACCACTGCTTCCCCTCACCATCCCCCATTCATCAGCCACTAATCTAAACCCTACCTAGTCCTACCTCCCGACCCGCCAGCAAAATTCCTGACAAAGCCGTCTCAGGTCACCCCAGCCCACACTCATCTCTCCCCTCCCAGAAGGTCTCCTGCTTTTATAATTAAGACCACACTGTTTAGTGTTTAATTGTTCCAGAATTGTTTTGTCTGTTTGTCTTATCTCCACAACTACATTTTAAGTTATTTAAAGGCAGGGATCTCACGGAACACATCTGCATGCCCATGCTGCCTGGCGGCCCACAGGGCAGGCCCAGCACAGGTCACCCAAGGAACTCCTACTCCTTCCTCCTCCAGAGTCCCCAGTTTCTGGTACCCTCCCCCAGCCATCCTTAAAGGCTCTGCTCTCTGGAATGCAGAATCAGCCAGAGGTAGGATTCCAGCAGCTGGGCCTCATCCCCTTCACCCAAAGGCTGGACATGCCCCCCCCACCCCCCGCCGCCACAACTCTGCCCCCAGCAGCTGTGGCCCAGAACTGCTGGCTGCCTTACTCCCTCACCTCCCACCTCTGCCCTTAGAGAGGAGAAATACTACCAAGGGGGGCTGGGCTGTCGCTAGTAGACAGGGGGACCTGGGGGGAGAGTCTGGTCCAGGACAGAAAGGCAGGGTGGGGACAGACAGAGAGTGAGCCAAGTGGGACTGAGGCAGAACCACAGTCCTGCTAGTAGTTCCCTCGGCTGAGCCAGAGAAGGAAGAAGGGGGATGGGGTAGTGGAGCGGGGCAAGCATGGGTCTGGAATGGGGAGGAACGTGTTCAAGAGATGCAGCCAGAGCCAAAGGGAACTATCCCAACAACAGCAGCAAAACTATGTCAGCCCCGGCCCAAAAGAAACACCCGAGAAGGGAGGAAGCCAGCAGGAAGCAGGGAGGCGGCAATGAGTGGGCGTGAGGAGGCGGAAGGCCACCTGGGACCAGCTGGGCAGGACCAGGGCAGCCAGTGCGACCCGCCAGCAGACAAGATGGTCTTGCTCAGGAGAGGGGCATGCCTGCTCCTAGGAGACAAAGCCGATGGCGGCCCAGGTGGGACCAGGCACCTGCAGCTCTACTGGCAGCACTGGAAACCAGTGGACATGGGAGGCTCCCGCCTTCACCCAGTGTCCTTACCTGTCGGCTTCCAGGGGGGCTCCCGTAAGATGGACGGTCAGCAGCAGCGAGTCCTGGGGCATGTGCCAGGCTCTGGAAACTGAATGAGGGAAATACGCAGTGTGCCAAGCACCCCACCCCCAGACTGCTCCATCACCCCCCACCCCGGGGTACCCTGAACACAGCTACTAAGACTTTGAGAGGCCTGGCCTGGCCAGGGGTCAGGGTATACCCCCCAACCCTGCACTTACCTGCGGCTGATCACCGCCTCTCCAGGGAAGGTGTGAGGGCCGGTGGGGAACTGGGTGGAGAAGGGGCTGCCTGCTCGGGGGCTTAGGGAGGCTGGGCTGGAGCAGGAGGACCGGAAGGAGGACTGGCTGTCAGTGTGTGTCCTCACAGAGCCCTGTGGAGACAAGGGCTGGGAAGAGCAGGAAGCCCATCTCCCTGGGCCCTGCCCCTCAAGTCTCCCCCATCTCTTCAGGGTGCTGGGGCTCCCAGTCCAGGTACCAACCTACCTGGAAACGTGTGGCCAGCACCTCCACGGAGCTTTCCCCATTGGTCTGCCTGGGAGAGGCAGCCCGGGATCTGAGGAGAGGACACAGGAGGCGAGTGTCACAGGGGTCCTGGAATTCTGCTTAGCTGGTAGAGGTGGATTTTTCAGCTATTCCCATGCCAGGTTCTCAAGACTGGTATCATGTCCAAAACATTCAGACAGCAGGTTGTCAACTTTCAACTTTGCCAAATTCAAAACCAGCAATCATCAACAACCACCATCATTTCTTAAAAGACAGTTTAGCACCAAAAAGCAGAAAGGACAATTTGAGCAAAAAGTTCCATAAATTCAATTTTGTTAAAAACTCCTCACACTATTTTCCCCTACTTTCTCTCTCTCTCCCTTCCTTCCTTCCTTCCTTCCTTCCTTCCTTCCTTCCTTCCTTCCTTCCTTCCTTCCTTCCTTCCTTCCTTCCTTCCTTTCTTCCTATCTTTTAAGTCACTAGTTAACTTCAATTTGTACACTGATTTTGGGGGAGATTGCTGATTCATAAAATAATCCCTACTCTTTCACCCATGGAGAACCTGAAGCCCAGAGAGGAAAAGTGAATTGCCCAAAGCCCTAAAGCCTGACAATGGCTGAGCCAGCTGCCCACTTCCCCCAACTAGAGGCTTGACCCCCACCTGCCCTATCGCTAACCGCCAGAATGTCTTTGACAGGGATACTCCTCCCTTTCACAGGCTTCTCCCCCAGGAAACAAAGGTAGAGCAGCCCCCTTCCCATCAGGCAGGCTGCTGCAGGACCTAGAGACCAGCTTTCCCATCAACCACCCAGGCAGCCAGTGAGGGTTCTCCCACCCCAGCTCCCCAGGGACCCTTCTCCAAAGCCGTTCTCAGTGCAGCCCAACTGGAGCCTCGAAGAGGCCATTGGAGGACTGGGAGCTGGCTGAGGGTGGAAAAAGCGCCTGCTATGTCCCAACCCCACTACACCATTCCTGGATGTCTGGCCACTTCTAGAGAAGTCAGCAAGAGCCTCAGTCACCACAGGCCACACCAGCCCCACCTCCCCGGGGAGGGATGTGGAGTCAGAGTGAGGGGAGCTTGGGCTGTGGCTCCAGCCCAGAGCACTGCTTCCTGCCACAGGGCTCTGAGTGCCTGAAAGGTCACGGGCATGGGGGTGGGGTATTGTTTAGCGGGGAATAGAAAGGGGCTGAGCAAAAGAAAGAAGAAACAGGTAGCCTTGACCTGCCCAATATGGAGCTAGAGGCCTGAAGGTACTTGGTCAGGCCCACCGCCCTGACAGGGCTGGGTCCCTCCAGGAGATCCGAGAGGAAGCAGTGGTGTCAGTAGCTCCCTGCCTCTCCCCTGCCGGACTCTGCAGCCTCTTGTAGATTTTGGTCCCCTTCCAAGATGCCATGAGGTACCCCCAACCTTGGGTCCCACTCCTGCAAATAGTCTTGAGCCAGAGTGGCAAAGAGGAGTCACTGAAGGGGCTGAGGTCCCCAGAGCATCACAGGAGCCAGCTTCTACAGCACTACAGGGTAGGGGGTGCCAAGGGAGGGCACAGAGCCAGAGCACAGGAAGAACCTGGCAGTGGAGGTGGTATAGGAGAGGCGGGAGGTACCTGACTCAGGCCAAAGGCCCGCCCAAAGGGCTCTCCTGGCTGGAGGAATCTCCCAGCATTCTTGACCTGTGACTCACCAAGATGCCCCACCTTGGGGAGCCACCTGCTCCCTGCAACCCAGGCCTCCAGGCTGCAAAACCCACTAGCCAGGAATCTGCCTTCACCAGCAGGGTCCACAGAGGCAATGGAGGGAGGGACAAAGGGACTCTTTGGGGAGTGAGCCCCCAAATTCCCTAACTTCCCCCGCCGCCCCACTGCCCCTATCTGAACAAAGGCCCTGCCCTCTTGGAGGGAAGGTCCCTGGAGACCAACTTAAGGCACACCTTTACCCTCTTCAACCCACTTGATGCCCACGCCCTCCTATACTTCACACAGCTGGGAACCAGTCAAACCCGGGAGTCCAGCCTGCCCTGCCTGTAGCTGCTCGCCCAGCTGGGCATAGGGACACCTCTCAGCCCACCTTCTGCAGGTTCAGAGCCCAGACCTTCTCACAGATGAGCCGAAAAGGCCGGGGAAGGGCAGACAGGGCTGAGGGCAGGGGCAGGGGTGGTCGGTGAAGTGGGCTGGCAGAGGGGAGAAGAATGCTGGCAGGCCCAGCATAGGTGGAGGGGGGAGGGCCTACCGGTCTAGCTGCAGCCGCAGGGGTGAGGGGCTCTGCCGAATCTTGCTCTGGGCCTCGGCGTGGAGCATGCCCTCGGCACTCTCCCCATTGATGGCCACGATAATGTCGCCAGGCCGGAGGTCAGCAGCCTCCGCCTTGCCCCGCTCAGTTACCTGTAGGGGGTGAGGAGTGAGTAGTCTGAGGTACCACCTCTCCAGCCTTAGACAGTGGTGACACTCAGGGAGGGAGGAAGGAGAGAAGACTTTTCTCTGTCTTGCCCAAGAAACGCAGAAGCTGGTTTGAACTGACCTGGGTCCCCCTTTAGCATCTCTCTCCTTGCCCACCAGTGGTTGTTGCCCAGCTAATCAGCTAATGCCCTCCAAAGCTGGAGTGACAGCCCGCCCCTTTACTCCCTCCCCCGACACTGGCATTGTAATGGGGGCCTCCCAAAGAACGTATAATGACAGAATTTCAGAAACTGTGCTTGGAAATAATTTTGGATAGTATTTCTTGCCTGTGCAAATTGCCCTGTGCTTGTAGCTGCCTGTACTCAGGCCCTCTGCATGAATGCTCCCAGGCCTGGGCCCAGGTCAGAGGTCAGGGGAAAACTACCAAGAACTCAGGGGCTCCTGTTCTTGTAACAACCCAAAATGGCTACTGAGGAGAAAAGAGAAGGTCCCATATTTGACCCAGCTCCCTTTCACTCCCCAGAAGCCAGTTCCTGACCTGGCCACCACATCCCCATGGCAACAGGGTCCCAGTGCCCCCTGGGCCAACACTCTCAGAGCAGGCCTCTGGCTCTAGAACAAAAAAAAAAGGTGTCTGTGGGGACCAGGTAGACAGGGCAGACCCTAACTATGGGGGTACCTCTTTACCTCCTGGAACTAACCCTTACCTTGGTCACTATGATGGGCGTGTGGAAATCCCTGCCCCCAGTGATACGGAAGCCCCAGGGTGCTGGCCCCACAACATCCACCGTCAGCGCCATACCTGAGGAAGAGAGGATGGAGAGGTGGTGCCTCTTGAGAACACTGTAGGGAGTAGGAGAGAGGCAAAAGGGAGGAGAGGGTGTGACAGGTCCACGGAGTAGTCAGTCAGGGGTTGGGGGCATAAAGGAAGTGACCAACTCCTTCCTTCATCCCCCAGTTTCACTTCCTTTCACCCTGGGAAGCCATGACTCTGAGTTTTCCTTCGCTGTATTCAGCAGCGAGGCTCCCTGGAGGCAGGCTGTCAGGGTGTCAGACAGGGGCTCGCTGGAGAACTCGCGGGCAGGAGCTGGCAGGTGGTAAGAGATGTCAGCATTTCCTCCTCTCCCCCTCCTCCACCATCAGGGCTTAGTCTCACAGTGCTTGCTTCCTGTCCCCAAAACCAACAGCACAAGGTACTTCCTCCCCGCTCTGGGGGAGGGCAGCGATGTGGGAACAGTGACAGCAAGGAAGGGGGTGGTGCCACCACAGACTTGGAGTAGTTGACTGGATGGGGACTGGCCAAGGTGAGGCCTGGGTCTTCAGAGGCGCCTCCTGCTGCCTGCTCAGGCCCTGGCAGGTGGTCCAGCTAGGCAAGCCAGGGCTTCCCACCTTCCCCAGGGGCCTGCTGCCCTACCAACAGCCCCAAAGATAGGCTTATCTGCCAAGTTGGGCACACCCACGCCCTGCTGCTGGCCAGCAGGGTGAGCTGACTGATGCTGCCTGCAAGCCTCCCATCCACTGCCCCCTCCCCTGGGCCAGGGAGTGTCCTTGCAGACCGGGTTCTTGTAGGATTTCCGGAGCCTCTAGTTCTGGAGTCCCGAGCCAACCCGGACCGAAAGCTGCAATGCCAGGCTGGGGCACCACCCTACCCAGCACCCACACTGGAGCTGCCCCTGGAGAGATCCAAAGGCTGCAAATAACCCCCGAATCTATACAGGGACACTGGGGCTACCTCCCGCTTTTAGGAGCCTGGAGAGGGTGCGCCCAGGTCAGCGGGGCTGTTTGCCCTCTTCCTGGCTCTGTGGCTTCCCCTTTGCCCAGGGCCGGCCACTGACCCTCCCCAGGCCACCAGGCCGGCGCTAGCGGCTCACACGCCTTGGATTCCCGGACCTTTGAGCAAACCAGTGGACTCCGCGCCAGGCGCAACCGGGAGGTGCCCAGCCAGTCTGCCCGGCTCTCCCAGTTCCGGCGCCCTCTGCGCTCCGAGGCCAAAGTACCCGAGGGCCAGGGACTGGGGGAGAGAGCCTGGGATAGGGAAGCCCAGCCGGCGCGGGGCGCCATCCCCGAGGCGAGGCTGAGGGGAGAGGGACCTGGGGCGCAGGAGAGGTCCCAGCGCCGAGGGGCGCGGCGCGCAGAGCCGCAGGCAATTCGGGAGCCGGGGGGCCGCCGGCCTTGCGGACCGAGCGCAGGTGGGCGCGCTCACCTGGCCCCCGCTCACCTGTCGGGCTGAGCGGCCGGGTCCGGGAGGGAAGGGAGGGAGGAAGGGAGGGAGAGCGAGGAGACGCCGCCGCTCCCGCTGCTGCCGCCGCTGCCGCCTGCCTGACTCTGGGGAGAGCCTCCCGGGGCTCCGGGACCTGCCTCCGCCCATGTGATCCCGGGGCCGCCCCTGCCGCCGCCCCGGCGATGGAAGCCGCCTCCTGCGCGCAGCCCGGCCCCGCAGCTTCAGCCTGGTCCGCGCCGCGCTGTGGGACTGGGGTGACTCTTCCTAGAGCCCCCTAGAGGTCGCGGCCGTCCTCCCCGAGGTGCCCCGTTCTCGACTGCCCTCCGAGTGCAGGGGAGGCTTTCCGGTGGCGGTCCCGAGCCCCACCTCGCAGACGGCTGAAGCTGCCACCCCCTAATGCTCTCCCCCTCCGCCCTTCAAAGGGGCCCTCGAGCATCACCCCCACCCCCAACCCCAGGGCTGCGGCGGGGACCGATGTGGGGTGCGGCACGGTCTGTCCGCGGTCCGCCCGGCTCCTCCACCCGCTCCAGGCTCCCACGCTGATGCAGATGCAGCCGGATACCCACAGATCCTAAACTAGGACCGCCCACAGCCTTCCCGAGGTCGGTGCGCTCCAGGAGCGGTGGTGCCAAGCTGCCCCGCTGCCCCGCAAGCCTGCTCCACTCAGGGTGACTTGTCAGGCCCCGGGAAAGATAAAGAAACTCTGAGTGAGGTCACTAGGCTACCTCCTGAGCTACCAGTCTCTCCCTCTTCTGAGCTGATGCTTTTTACATTCCTGACTGTCCTTATCCTATTTTGCTGCTCTGCCTGGGGCTGGCCAGCTCCAACAACCCGCTCTGTCCCTGGTCCCCCAGGCCCCAGGTCTCTGCCAACCACCTGGAACCCAGGCGCCAGGGATCAGGAGAGGACAGCCAAGGAGAGGCCCCAGGCACCACCAGCTCAGAACCATCTGGCAAATGGTTCCCCAGTGTCATACCTAGCAACCCTCCCCCTGGGCACCTCATGGCCCATCAGAGCTGGCTCCATCTCCCATTGCTCTGCACCTTACACGCTCTTTGACAGGCTGGTCTGTTTTCAGGGGTGCACACCTGTGGACACAGCAGTAACTTTCCAGCCTCAATTAGTCATTCCCTCCCAGTTCCCTTTGCAAGGAGGGCCCTCAGGCCCCCTCTTGCCTACCTATGCCCTGGATCTCCTCCTCCCTGTTCACAGTCCAGGTCACCTCCAGCCTGCTACCTCTCCCGTCCCCAGTTTCCCACAGCCTCTATTCCCAGTGTGTGTAAGCCACTCTCCCACTACCTGGTCCTGTGCCTAGTGGTGTGGCCTCTTGGCCTGAAGCGCCTGTCCTACACCCCACCTAGAATGGCAGCCCTGAGAGGACAGGAAGCTACAGGTAGAGCCAGCACATGTGGGGTCACACAGACCTCACCTCAAGCATCAGGTCTGCTCTACTAGCTGCATGACCCTGGGCAATTTCCTTGGCTCCTCTGGGCCTGTTTCCCCATGTGTAAAATGCAAATGATTCATAGTTGTGCAGACTGCCCTCCCATGTAAAGCTGCCTGCACACAGGCTCCTCAGAGGGCAGGGTGGGTTTTCGTTTGGTTCACTGCTGCATTCCCAGAGCCTAGCACAGTAGGCAGTCAATAAATATTAGTTGAATGAATATTGTTCAACGATCGAATGGATTAACCTCCCTTCCTTTGCCACCACTGTCCCCCCACCCTCCACCCAGCAATTTATGGCAGAGACTTTGTTTTATACCTTTTAATGCTCTTGACTTTGCTTCAAACAATCTCTAGAAATAGCTACAGGAACATCTGCAGCATTTCTGCTCCGTGGGTTCTGCACTCACAAAACTCAGGACAAAGACAAAGTGGACAGGGTGTGACCTAGTGGGACAGAACGTGCCTAGTGGGACAGAATGGAGTCCTGCGCTGCTCTCTGAGCAACTCTGTGCCCCTGGGCACCTCACCTCTCTAAGGGGCAGCCCCAGCGACCCTCAGGTCCACCTTGCCCCTCAGGGTTTTGACACTTCCTACCCCTTCCCCCTCATGCCAGTCAAGGCACAGAAGTGGTCATTGTCCATCAGGGCAGTCATGGCTGGCAGCCCGGGGCCTAGGGCAGGTTCTCTGCAGAGGTTTCAGGGCTCCGTCAAAGAGAGGGTATGAATTTGGTTTCTTCCCCAGGGAAAGGAAGGCTCAACCCTGGTATCTTTTAGGAAGGCATCAGGGAACCCAAAAGAGCTGGGATGGGGATCATGAACAGGCCAGCAGGGTCCCAAAGAATGGTCATTTCTACAAGACAGACTGGCCCTGCCCACTGAGCAACAGACTGTGGTGAGGCCTGGGGTGGCCGGAACAGCTGAAGGAGGGCACGCAGGTCTTGTTCTCCCAGCTGCCACTTAACCACCACGGAGGCTTCGCCACACCCAGGATCAAGGAACCAGCCAGGGTCAGGCCTCCGCCCTGTCATTCACGCCAGCCTGTCTTGACAGAACTGGGCCCCATAACCTCTTCACACCCACCTGGGGTGGGGGAGCCCTAAGTGACAGTCCGAAAGACAAGAGTGCCAGGAAGAATATAAAAGGTCCAGCCCAGGGCCAGCCCTGCTTGACTGGACCACATGCATGACTTTCCTTCTTTGGAGGCCTCTGGACAAGGAGTGCCTGGTAGACAGGTGGCAACAGTGACAGACCTGACTTCAGCATTTTGTAATGATGGGACCCAGAGGACTCTCTGCCGCCTCTCTTCCTGTGGACTCAGAACTGCCTTCTGTGATGCTGACAGCAGATCGTGTGAGTGTGTAGCTTTTTTTATGCCCCACTCAGCTCTGAGCGCTGCCAAGGAGTGGAGCTTTCCTTCCCTGGCAGAGCAGATTGTGCCATTGCTGTCGCCCCACAGGAACCACCAAGCCCCGAACTCTGAAACCTTGGGCAAGAAGTCGCTCTGGCTAGCTGTGGCCCACCACTCCCAGCTTCCCGCAATTGATTGCTCAAAAACCCGAGCCTTAAAGGAGAGAGTAAACAAACACACAGAGGTCCGGTGTGGAAACAGAGTGCACAGAAGGAAACCATTAGAGGAGCAGCTAGACATGTCATCCAGCCCAGCAACCCCATGGTGGCTCCAGAATCAAAACAGCCTGCACACAAGGCCACATTCAGCTCTCATCTCTGGTTTCTCCCCACAATCAGGCCTCGCCCTGGGCCCTGTAATGTTGGTTCTTCTCTTGGGGCTGCCCAGTGCTGCCTGAGGCCTGAGATCTTCAGAGATAATAATGGTGCCTTTCTAGCCACCCCTTACGCATGAGCATGTGCACACACACACAGGCTCACATCCCACCTGATTCCCAGCACAGCTCACTGCAGAAAAAATTCCCATAATCCTAAGCAGAATGAGCCCTCTCCCATACCCCAAAAAAGGAGTCCAAGGCAAGGCCCTGGTATCCAGATTTATTTTACATTCTCTTCCAGTGGGGACTTGGGGGCTGGGAGGAGCTGGGGAGGCAGAAGGGCATTGCATCGGTCTCTCTGGAAAACACTCAGGACAGGCCGGGCCCCTGAGGCGCCCCCTTCCTGGGCACTACAGCAGCAGGATGAATGCACAATCCAGGCTCGGGCTTGGCAGCCTTTGTGAAGAGGGGGCCTCTGGCAAGACCTCTTGCCAGGCCTCCAATGCTGAGGAGGTGCTGTGTCTATCCCCCAGCTCACTCCCAGGCCCAGCTGGAAGCAGGAAGGCAAAGGGGACAGCAGGAAAGCTGGAGTGGAAGGGGAGGCATCCCCTCCCGGCACAGCCTTTGGTCTTTATTAGGTTAGGAAGCTGGTCCTTGTTAGAGGAACCCCATGGGGGTAAAGCTGGGAGCCAGTCCCTGTTAGAGGAAACACTGTAGCAGGCGTGGGGGAAACGCGGGGGTTCTGGTCTCAATCAGGCCTGGAAACAGTCTCCACTTCAAAGCAGACCTCTATATTTTGGGAGTAGGGTAGGGAGGAAATAAAAGGGCTGTGAGAGGAAGGCTTGTGAGCTGTTGGTAGGAATCAGTCCGGGGGCTTCAGGAAAAGGCTGCTGGGTCGTCTGCAGATGCCAACAGCCAGGTCCTGGGAGAGAGGGTGTCGGTCCTCTCTCCCTTTAGGAAGAGCTACTGCTCTCCACTCCATCCTGGCTGGGCTCTGAGTTGCCACCGAGACCACTCACACCGGGGCTACATAATTTCCAGGGAATGTCCCAAATTTCTGAGTCCTCCGGGAGACACCTGAAAGAGGAAAGACAGAAAAATTATTCCACACACCTTTTTTTAATAGGAATGGGAGGCTGAGAGCCCTGTCCCCTGCTGGCAGTGCTCAAAACTGCAGGGGAGACCCTGTCTCGGGAAAGGAGGCTGTCTTCTTCATTCCCGCCCCCTAGTGGCAGAAGCTTAGCTAAGCAAAGCCTCACTTCATATATTAAATGATAAACAAATCTGAGCACTCAACTACTGTGTATAACTTTGTACGCAGCACTGAATAACCTCATCCTTCCTAGGAAAAGCAAGGAAGGAAGCAAGGATGAATCACAAAAATTAAATCGGGAGGAATGTCACTGGACACCCTCGTTTTAGAGTTGGGGCAGGTAAGGCCTAAGAGAAGGCCGAGTGAATTCCCCCAAAGCACTCCCTTAGGGATAGAGATGGGAATAAAATCCAGGCCTCTGGTCTGCTACTCCTGCAAAGACACCTGTGCCCTGGGGTGCTGGAGGAGGAAATGCTAGAAGATATAGGAATATAAAATGAAATTAAAGTCCTGAGCCTTTCTTTCCTAGCAGGCTGACATCCTGATTTTCTTAGGAGCAGCCCATGCTCACCCTGCCCTCAGGTCTTGCTGATACTGCTCCTCTGTCTGGAGGGCCTCCCCATTCCATGCTGCAGCCCTTCAAGGCTCAGCACCTCCACGTCCTCCAGGAAGCCTTCCCTGCCCTGCACTGTCCACAACGATAACCACGAGCCACATGTGGTTACCGGGCATTTGAAATGCACTAGTGACTGAGAAACCTAACTTTCTAAACCTTTCTCTAAAAGCACTCATGTTTGTACCACAAAAGTGGTGTTTTTCTTCTTGTCTATGCAAATTTGTAAAAGTTTATTAGTAGTTGCAAAAAAAATTCAAAAGCAGACGTATACAGAGTAAAATGATAATGTGCCCCAAGCCTAGCTATCCAGGGTAAGGACTATTTAGAAGTTAGTGCTTCTTAATCACTGGTGTGTCCAAAGGTGCTGGGATTCAGGAGAGAAAGGTGGGCTGCATGTCAAGGGACTGCCCTGTAGCCACCTTGCCCAGGCAGCCCTCCAACCCTTCAGTCCCTGAAGCTGCTGCAGGGGGTGCTTCTGGCTGCTCCCTACTCTCTGAGGACGGCCCCAGCTTCTGAGGCTGCGGCTGGGACAGGGCTTGCCCACTCTAAGGTAACAGTCTATGTGAAACCTCCTGGGCTGGCTACCTTGAACCAGGCAGGCCAAGGCCAACCTGAGGCTTCTTACTTTGGTCCATTGCCTGAGCTGCCCTTGGCCCAGGCCTGAGGGCTGGGATCTTTCTCTCCTCTTGGTGGAGGGGGTTAGGGGAAAGCCAGCTGCTAGCTGGGGGTGCAGGTAGAGGATATACAGGTGTGAGACTTGGTCCGAGTCTGCCCTGATTTCATCAATGACCCTGGGCCTCACCCCTCAAGGTATGATGGCAACAACAGAAGTGCTGGCTCTAGGGAAGCATCCAGGGCCAGACTGGAAGTAGGCATGGGACGGGGGGACAGGGGGAAGTCAGGCCATGAATCTGTGCTGAGCCAGCACTGACAGACAGCAGCAGTGCATGCGAAGCCCCACTGGGACCCTAAGACATCTCCTTACAGCCCGCCCCCAGCACACCAGCCGGGCACACATACCCACAAACCAGCCATCGTCACAGCGCTGCATGACGTCCACCCTGTCCCCCTCCCGCAACTCCAGCTCGTCCTCATTCTGGGGCCTGTACTGGTACATCGCCCGGTACCTGGGGGAGACAGTGTGATGACAGCCACCAGAGCCCTCGCCCCTTTCGCAGACCAGGCCTGGAGATTCTGAACCCAAGTGTGGCCACATGCTGTGAATTTCCCAGGGTTCCTCAGTGCTTCCACTAGCCCTGGCCCAGTTCCTGCAATGCGACTCTCTCTCTAGCTCCAGTGCATTCTTCTCCAGGCCTGCTTCCCACACTCTGAGCCCTCACCATCCAAACACTGTCTCTACAGGCTCCCAGTGCCTTCAGGTCTGTTCTGACAGTTCCCATGCTTCATGTACTGACTTCAGGGCTGAAAACACAGTGAGGAGACTGAGGCTAGGAGCCGAGTATGGGAGGCTTGCTCTAAGGCCACAGGGCTGGTGGGGATAGGACAGAAACACCACAGACAAATGGGCCCCCTGCCACCAAATGACCCTAGCACAGCAAGGACTAGCGCTATCTATTAGGCATTTACCAAATCCACCTTGGAGGTCAGTGGGCTCAGCTCTGCCTGCCAGGAACCTCCCCAACCCTAACTAAGCACCCCAAGATGGTACTCACGGGGTCCAGTGTATCTGAGTGGTGCTGGGGGAGGAGGTCCCCATGTCCAGGAGACGGCTGGTGCCTCCAGGATGGGATAGAACTGACCCAGGGGTGCCGAGATTCTGGGGGTCCACAGAAGAAAAGGTGGGCACATGCAAGCATGAGGTGGAAGTGAAATGCGCCCCCACACACACTTCCCCTGGGGCAGCACTTCTGGCACTGCAGTTCCCACAGCATAGGGGGTCTGTGGCCATTTCACTTCATAGGTGCAGGAAAGCTGGGGCCCAGCTAGGGCAAGTAGATGGCTGGTTTCTGAATGCTGTGCAGACAAAATGGGGACAGGAGGAGGCCCACACCTTGCCTGCGCCTCTCACCCTGGTTTGCTCAGTGAAGGGGCAGCTGCAGAGCCAACAGGCTGTCAGGACCGCAGTCAATGACTACCCATGCCTATAAACTTTTAGTTCAAACTCACCTAACCCGCCTCTGCAATAGGAATTAGTATCTGCATTCTACAGGTGAGGAATATGCTACAGCTGAGAAAACCTATATCCAGAGAGGGCAGGACGTCTGCCCAAGGTCACACAGCAGGTAAAGGGCAGAACCTCGACTCCTGGGGTTCTGAGGCTGATGAAGGCAAATCACAAAAGTGAAGTCTAGAGGGTCAGAAGGGCAGTGCTGGCTTTGGGGTCCCACCTAGAGCCGGTGTCTGCCCCTTCCTCCCAGGACTGTAGCTCAAGGGCCAGAACCAACTTGAGGGCCCTGAGGTCCACGAGGCCAAGGTGGGGCTGCAATGCCAAGTTCTGCCCAGTCACCCCACCACTCTGGGGAGGGTTCTGAAGTGCAGCCTCATCACAGGAACAGTGGGGACACTGCAGGGAAGGGGATCAGCTCTCTTATGAGGCAGGTCACCTTACCTGGGTCTGGGATCTGGGCTCCTGGGTGGGGTAGGAGAAGCCAGTGCGGCGAGGGGAGGTCCGGCCCCCCCAGTCGGTGGGGTCTGCTGAGCCGCGTGGCGTTAACGGGGAGCTGGGGTGATGGGCAGCGGGACGGGTGGCAGTCAGGCGGGGAGACGCAGGGAGCTGGGGGCCCTCGTCGCAGACCCGGAGCCGGGGCTCACGGCACACCTGCACGTAGGTGGCTGGGAAGATGCCCTGGCGCCCTGTGCCCGAGATGCGCCCCTCGTACCAGTTCTCGTTCACCTTGCGGATGAGGCAGATGCGCTCCCCCTGCGGGGAGAAAGGAGTCAGTATCTGGAGGGCCCTCCTAGGGGCTGAGCAGGACGTCTTCTAAAACACCTTGCCCAAAGGGCTCCCACTCAGAGAGAGGCAGCAGGTTATGCAGAGGTCACACAGGGAAGTGGCAGAGTTGGGAACCAAACCCAGGCCACCTGGGGAGCAATCAGAGGTCTAAGCTCTTCCCACAACATGCTGGGGTTGGATTAAGTCCTGCCCCTTTGGGACATTCATTTGCATCCCTTCTGAGTTTCAAGGTTACTTCTTGCAGAGTTCCAGTCACAGAGGAGCCTAGAGGATAATAACACAGATCCAAACCAGGCTCTGCCAATTTCAGCTGTGTGGCCTTGGACAAGTTACTTTGCCTCTCTGAGCCCTGCTTTCCTCACCTGCGAAGTGGAGATAACAATATCATTGCTGTGAGGAGCAAAGGAGACTAGTAAGAAATACTGGACATGTGTTAGCCACTACTGCCACGACTGGCTCCAGTCCCTGCCTCTACACTGGGTGGTCCTGTCACCACTGCATCTAAAAACAAATCCCTGAGGGCAGCTAGTGTGTCCTCAGGCCCACATGCTGACTGATGTCAGGTGGGGCTGTCCTGGGGACAATGATCTCCAGACCTCTCCTTCCTGCCCCCACCTATCTCCTTCCAGCCACCCCCTTCCCCCTCTCTCCCTGGGGCCAACTCTTCCAGGGGACTTTCACTAGGGGTATTTGTGGCCTCTGCCCCAAAATCAACCAAAGGGAGACCAATTCCCTTCTTTCTAGGACATTTTTCAAGCTTTCTTGACCACAATCTATAGTAAAAAATGTGTTTCAATAACAACCCAGGGTGCACGCACACGCGCACATATACACACACAACCGCCTCACATGCACATATACACACACAACCGCCTAAAAGTTTGATAGAATACCCTATCTACATGCAAAGGCCTTCTAATATTTCCATTTAATTCTTTTAAAAAGAATGATTGTGATCCTCAGAACTACTCTAGAAGTTTTGGACTTTTTTTTTTTTAATGGGCTAAATTAAGGGAAACATATCTAAAGAGACTGAGAAAAAACTGGAAATATTGGATGAAGACGGGTTCATCTGACTCTTAAGAAATGTTTTACTGCACACGTTGCCCTTTGTCTCCCCAGCCCCGATCAGCTCCCTGCTCCCTGACAGGCCTGGCCACACCTTCCGGAAGGACAGCTCCACCTCCAGGTCCCCCTTGAAATTATACTGGGCCACAGCTTCTCCATACTCCAGCACCTGGTAGGTTGGGGGCTTGAGAGGCTTGGGGATCTCATCTGCAGGCAGCACCTGTAGGAAGAAAAGTCACAGGAAGGATTGAGCCTGGACATCAACTGATAACAGGCCTGGAGTTCCTGGAAGAGTGAGGCCACCAAAAGGCAGTAGGGGCAAGATCTGTTCCCAGGCCAGGGAGGAGACAGACATCAGACATAAGCCTGGGGTGGCCGGGGACAAGCATGGCCAAAGGGTGGTGAGTCCCCAAAGACCCCTGGAAGAAAAATTTCCACTAGAGTTATGTGGAGTGGGCATTCGTGGAGTGTGCAGTGGCAGTACAAAGATGAAAGCCAGTACAATGAGAGAGATGAACTTGGGGGCCAAAGGAAACGAGGAGTTCCAAGGAGCAGGGAACACCTAGTGACCTGTTCTAAAAGAGAGACTCTAACGTTTTACCATTGCTTGGAACCAAGTGTCCTTCTTCCTCCTCCCTTTCTTCCCTAACCAGTTGCCCAGAATCCTCATGCTCTCTTTGCTTCATCCTACTCATAAAAATCAAGAAGCTAATAAACTATTTCATAGTAAGATGTAAATGACCGATGACATGCAATACTTTATGGAATTTGCAGATCAGAGAGATCGTTCTCAAGATAAGGGAGACCTACTATGCTTGTCAAATCAAGAGCTCAACTTTTGGGTCAAAGAGGAAGTCTCAAAGGAAATGAGAAAATAGTCTGAGTTGAATAAAAACAACAAAATATCAAAATCTGTGGGACGTAGTTAAAGCAGTGCTTAGAGGAAAATTTATAGCAGTAAAATGCTTGTATTGGGGGGAAAATTTTTCAAATTAATAATCTAAACTACTGCCCTAACAAATGAGAAAAGGAAATGCAAATTGGGCCTAACAGAAGCAGAAGAAAGGAAATAATAAAAAGGCAGAAATCAATGATATGGAAAAAATAGAGAAAAATCAATGAAATCAAAAGTTGGTTTTTTGAAAAGATCAATAAAATTAACAATTCTCTAGCCAGAATAAGAGAAGACACAAATTACCAATATCAGGAACAAAAGAAAGGACATCACTAAAGATGTTACTGACTTTAAAAGGATAATAAAGAAATATTATAACAACTTTAAGCTAATAAATTAGATAATTTGAAATTCTTTAAAAGATATAAATACCAAAGATAACCTAAAGCCCTATATCTATCAAATTCAGAACCTGTTTCTGGATTCAGATTCTGGATCTTATACTTAATAACATATCTCTGAACCTTAGCACAGGGATCCCCAATCCCCAGGCCATGGACTGGTACCAGTCCATGGCCTGTTAGGAACCGGGCCGAAAGCAGGAAACGAGAGGCAGGTGAGGGAGTGAAGCTTCATCTATATTTGCAGCCACTCCCCAGCACTAGCATTGCCACCTCAGCTCCACCTCAGATCATCAGGCATTAGATTCTCATAGGAGCAACAGTCCCTGGTGCCAAAAAGGTTGGACACTGCTGCCTTAGCAAACTCATCTGTAAAATGGGGCTGATTTATCATTTTCCCAGGTCAATGAGAACAAGGGAAATAATACAGTTGACTCTTGAACACAGCTTTGAACTGTAGGGGTCCACTATATGTGAATTTTTTTCAATAAATACATTGGAAAAAATTTTAAAGATTTGTGACAATTTGAAAGGACCCATAGATGAACCATGAAGCATATTTAAAAACTTATAAAAAGGGTTATGTCATGAATGCATAAAATATATGTTTGTATTTTCTCTTTCTTATGATTTTCTTAATAACATCTCTTTTCTCTAGCTCAATGATCCCCAACCTTTTTGGCCACAGGGACCAGTGCACTTATGAGAATCTAATGCCTGATGATCTGAAGTGGAGCTGAGGCAGTGATGCTAGCACTGGGAGTGGCTGCAAATAACAGATAAAGCTTCGCGAGCTTGTCCACTGTTCATCTCCTGCTGTGTGGCCTAACAGGTCACGGACCGGTATGGGTCCACGGCCCCTGCTCTAGCTTACTTTATTTTAGGAATATAGTATATACTACATAGGACACAAAATAAAGGTTAATCAATTGTTTATATTATCGGCAGGGCTTCTGGTTAACAGTAGGCTATTTAGTAGTTAACGTTTTTGGGGAGTCAAAGTTATATATGGAAATAAAAACATTATATGTGAATTTTTGACTGCACAGTGGTCAGTGCCCTTAACCCCCGTGTTGTTCAAGAGTTAACTGTACACATGAAGGACGTGATGCATGTTTACGTGATTTATAAATGTCACACGTTATGCTGTACTCTTGCCAGTGCGACACTGACAGGGCTGGTGGCCCCTGCTTCTCCCCCATGGGCTGGGTTCCACCTTTAGCCCTCATTTGACAAACATTTCCTGGGCACAGGTAAAGTGTTGGGCCAGGCTCTGTGGGAGCCAAGGGCATGGATGAGGCTGGGCCATGGCCTCTGCCCTGAAGCTCACAGTTTCACATCTCAGGAAATCTGTGAGATGTGGTAGCCAGCTCAGGAGAGAAGCTATGGATAAGGGCTCTGCCACCCACTTGCCCTCCCCGGCCCCTGCTCACCTCCACATAATTAGCAGGGAAGATGCCCAGCCTGCCATGGTGTTCCCCCTCCAGCCAGTTCTTGTCCACCTCTTTGTGGATGTAAACGATGTCACCCTTCTTCAGAGTCAGCTCCCTGCAAACCAGACCAAAGACATCGGCAAGCTGAGGTCTTCTCCATCCTCCTCCTGTTCAGACCCTGTCCAGCACACCCACAGTCCCCACCTCCCTCCAGGGATGCCCACTGCAGTCCTGCCCTCCCCTCTACCCCAGCCACCCAGTGCAGAGCCAGCCCCAGGGACCAGGGGAGAGGAGAGAATACTTACTTGGGGGACTGTGCCTGGAAGTCAAACTTGAGCCTGGCAGCCTTCCTCTACGCAGGGGGAGAGGAGAGAGGGGTGACCCCAGTCAAGCAGTCACTGGGACCCACCCCAGTCCCTCCTTGCACCCTGACCCTAACACTCCCACCCCCTTACCTTCTTCTCTTCCTTCCTGGCAGGGCTGACCCCTCGTTCAGAGGCACTAGGGTCTGTGAAGAAGTACCATCTCAGCTTGGAAAGGCCATGTCTGGGGAGGGGGCCTGGGATGGGTCCCCCCCCCAAGGACACCGTGGAAGTAGGGGGCTCTATGACCTTCCTGTAACCACTACCTCCAGGAGCCTCAGCATATCTAGTGTGTGGTGGGGGGCGTCTGAGTAAAGAAAGGGGCAGGATCTGGTTCTTACCTCTGGCTGAGGAAGGGTAGACAAAGTCTCTGCGACCTAGGAAGGGGCTTCCTCCATCCGCCATTCTGTGGGGGCTCAGGGTCCGGGAGAAACCCCGGTAAAGTGCATTCGGGGAGCTGGGGCTCCAGGCCGAGGCCGGGCTGCGGGGACACAGAGAGTGAGCCACCTGTCTGTTTTCACACCCTACCGGACTCGCTCTCTCCCCTATTTCCAGCTGCCCGCTCCCTAGCCGTCGCCCACGTCCTGGGCGTTCTACTTCCCGAGCAGTGGGCCGGGGAAGGGTGCGGCCGTGCCGGGGAGGAGTGCGCGGGGAAGTGCCGGCCGTGGCCACCCACTCCTCAGCTGGGACACTTTCCCTCTAGGGGCCGGGAGCAGTACCGCCGGCGGCGAGCGGTACCCGCACCCTGCCCGCCACTTGCCGCCCTGCCCCTCCCCGCGCCACGTCCCTCCCCGCGCCACGTCCCCGGCCGCCGCCCCACCGCCCCGCGCGCGCCTGCCGCTCACCGCGCGGGGGGCTGCAGCTCCCGGGACCGTCGGGGCACCTGGGAGCCCTGTGGGGGGAGACAGGTCAGGGCCGGACCGCGTCCCGTGGCAGCCAAGGCCGCCGCCTCCGGAAAAGTTGGCGGCTCCGAGGGAGGGAGCGTGGGCGGGGCGGAGGGACGCGGTCCAGAGTCTCGGCGCGCGGGCGGAGGGCCGGGAACCGGGAGGGGCCGAGGAGCCGGAGGACGTGGGGGAGGAAGCGCGGGGAGGGGGTGCGGAAGAGGGAAGGAGGCCCGGGAAAGCGGATCGGGGAAGGGTGGTGTGGGGGGAGTCCCTGCAGGCTGAGGTCCGGGGGCGGGGCGCCGAGTCCCGGCACCCCGACGTCAGGCTGACGCGGACTCGGCCTGGAAGGGTTCTTAGGGGTCACTTGGAAACGTCCACGCCCAGCCTTTTTAGAGAAGAGCGCAGACAGAGAGTAAGTCTGCCCAAGGTCGCGCCGAGTGCGACCGAAGGAACACCTCCTGCCTGCCTGCCCCTCCCACGCAAGCACGGCGGCTGCAGGCTCCCGGGCCCAGCGTCCCCCCAGGAGGGGACTGGGAGGCCGGTACCTTAGGGGATAGTTGCCGAGTCTCAATGGCCCGCAGGTCTTTGTCCAGCTCGGCACTCAGCTTAGCCAGCTCTCTCTCCAGCAGGACCTTGGCGGGTGATGGGAAGATACTTAGGCAGTGGCGGGAGGGAGGAAAGCAGTGCAGTGGTGGGGGGCCCTCTGGTCAAAGGTCACATGTGAGAAGTCCAGTGGGCAGAGGGACAAAGCTCACTGTGCTTGCGTAAAGGGCAGGCTCCGGGCAGAGGGCCAGAACAAGCTCCTTGCCTGCGTGCCTGCCCGGAGGTGTGTCTCAGAGTGTCAGGAGGGCCCTCCCTCCTGACCCAGCTCACCCATCTGATACTCCCATGTCAGTCCCTTAGGACTCAGTACCATTTTTTGTCACGTTACTTCTCTGGGAGCTTGCAGGGCTCCCCGTTTCCTCTCCCATCAGCCTTCTCTGGCCGTCCACAGCCTGGTTCCACTGTACCCAACCTGCTTCCCCTCCTACTGCTCTTCCTGCCGTCCAGTCTTTGCCTCTGTGCTTCCCCTTCCCCCGCACCCCATCACCCTCTCTATGCCAGGCCAAGCCCTCTCAACCCTTTAGAGCCCAGCTCCTCCAAAAAAAAATGTTTCCTGACAATTCCATTCCCTTCTCTGATCCTGCTTTGGTCAACACACGTTTGAGTGCCTACTGAGTGCCAGGCAGTGTCCTGGGTGCTGGGGATACAGAGGTAAGCGGTGTGGGACTGGAGAGGATCAGAGCCTGGGGCCGTGGCCTTTGACCATGGGCACTGGGACACCACCACCCAGAATCTCTCTCATTTGTGCCCCAACATTGCTGTCTCCTCTCCCTGCACCTTCCCTGCAGCACTCACCTCAATGGGCTGTGAGGGCTTCTCAACAGGGTCATCCACCAGCGGTTTCTTGGGCTGTGGGTGTGAAGGGTCAGAGGGTGTGAACTCACTTTCCAAAATGCACTAGTCAAGGGGTGCATCCACTCCCAGAAAACCAGGCTCACCCTCACCTTCTGCCCAGTCTCTAGTTCTTGCAGAAACTGGTTCCAAGACTCTTCTGTCCAGACATTGTCCACTTTTTCTCGGCGTCTGGGCACCTGCATGGAGGTGGGTGGGCATCAGCTTGAGTAAAGGCGTACTGGGACACTGGGCAGGCCCAAAAAGCAGGATTTCCTTCCCCACCCCTATGCCCGTCAGTTCCCTAAGGACTCTGGGCTCTTTTGGCTGCACAAGCCCCCGATGAAAGGGCCTGGCCAAAGAGCATGACAGTGGGGGTGGTGTGGGGAGGGTGCTGGGTGGGCTACCTGATTTGAGGTCTGGGGCAGGGAGGAGAATGTTCCAGGATTACAGTTCGAGGTGTTTCTAGAAAACTCTTCAGAGAGGTCCCAGCTTCTTCTAGAGAAAGGGAAGTTCATCTCTTCAGTTCCTTTTAGGGAAACTGGCATAAGTGAGAACAGAGCCTTGGTAGAGGGAGCTGCACCCCCATTCACACCTGCTCTGGGCTGTGGAGCAGTGTTAAATAGTGAAAAGTTATGAGATCAGAGTTCAAATCCCAGCTCCACCACTTAGCTGTGCTACCTTTTGCCAAGTTACTGAACTCTTGGAGCCGCCGATTCAATACCTGCAATGTGAGAATGAGTCCCACCTACACTCAGGTGTAGGTGAGGGGATGTATGTGAGACGGCCAGGAAAAGTCCTGACACATGCATTTGCTCCATGAGTGGCCAGTCCCTTTCCTGATGGCCTTGGTGAATAGCCCGCATTTGTGTTCAGTCTGGCCCCAGGACTGTGACTATGTATGTTCATGCTTTTTTAATGAGGCTGGTCTTTCTGTTGCCACACTAAGTGATCTTGTACCTGTGCCCAAGGGTGTGGGGACTACATCCTAGTCTGAGTAAAACCCTGGACAGGGAAAGAGACTGCCGCCCTGGTCCAGGCCCCCTGGGCAAGTTGTTTCTGCTCCCTGGACCTCAGTTCCCTAGGGTGCTGGTTCAGCGACATCATCTGGAAGACCAGCCAGCACTGTCACATTTGCCTTCATCCCCCTCCAGGGGTCCCTCTTGGCTGGCTTGAATGTTCCAGCCTCTGTTGAATTTGAATGTTTCCATTAAGTGGAATTACTGTGCCAAGCTTATCAAATGATGAAATGTCTGACTGGAAGGTCAGGATTTGTTGGCTGTAATTCTGACTACATTCTCTGTTTTAAAAAATATATTGGTAATAATAATGATAATGAGAATGGAATACTTTGCTTTTAATTTAAAGAAGCTCTACTCGTAATTAAGCCTGCATATTAGTAATGTTTGTGTAGACTTGCTATGCACCTTAATCCTTACAAACTGCCTTATGATCCCCACTTAACAAATACTGAATCTTAGACTGGTTAAATTTCCCAAAGTCATATGGCTAGTAGCAGCACACCAGCTTGAATCCAGAACTCTGGGTCCAAATCTTGAGCTCTCAGCCTCCATCATATTGATGCCTAGAGCCCATGCCAGTTATGGCTATGCCAGTTAATCCCTCCCTGCAAAGGAATAAGAACCTCATTGATTTCACTGACTCCCAAGGTGAGGTTGAGCCCTCCAGGCCCTGGCAGCCCGGGCTGGGCCTATGTGTCTTGCACAGAGAAAAACGGTTACATCCTTCGCCTGTCTGCAGGGATTCCTCTTTCAGTGGCATCTGGGAGGATCCTCCACTCCCCTTGTTTTCCTCAGGCTTCAGAGTGGATGGCCACAGGTCCACACCCAGCTGTGGGCGCCCTCACCCTCCACCCCATATGACCTATGGATCTTTGGGGTGACGAGTTCTAGCCGCCAACCACAAATGTATCACGGGGCTTCTGACCAGGCTGCAAAGCCCACCCCTGCCCACCATTCCTTTTGGGCCCTGGCAGAGAAGAGAGTTTCTGGAACCATGGGAGCCCTGAGAAGGGGCTGAGCAATAAGGGGAGCCAGACCCCCACCTGCCCGCTCCAAGGCTGTGCTGGCAGTGGCCAGCAGGGGCACCAGTTCCACAAGGAAGCCAGTGCCCCTCTGCACCCCTCAGGCCCTTCCCCACCTTGGCTCACCCACTCAGAGAGGAGGCCTGGCCTGGCCTGGAGGCGGGTCTTTGCTGTGGCCTTGGGTTCCTTGAGTCTGCAGAGGCAGCACAAGAGGAAGACACTGAAGGCAGAAGACAGGCAGGGTGAAGGGAGGGGAGAGTAGGGGTTGAGGGTGCCTGGGTGATCATCAGAGGTTCTGGAACCCATGCCCACCCACACTCCCAGGTGGCTCATGAACAGAGGTGGTGCTCCAGACTAATAAATGCGGGCTTTGCACTGAGTGTTTTATACTCTACTAAATCTTCAAAATAGCTCTGGGGTAGGCGATGTCCCCATTTTACAGAGGAGGAAGAGAGGCCCAGAGAAATCATACCCAGGGATGGGCATTCACTGGACAGTGAAGCTGAGGCTCTTAATTACCACCTATCAGGGGATTTGGAGCCTACCAGAAATGGGCTACACAAACTTCTCAAGTTCAACTAAGCCCACTGGGGAGCCCAGAGGGCCAAGTGTGGCTGCAAGGAGGGCAAATGCAGAGCCAGGCTGGGGCGGGCCACCCATGCCCCTCACCTTTGGGTGCTTCCTCAAAGGTCCAGTCCAGCTGCAGGTCTGGGGAGCAGAAAGGACCAGGTCAGGGATGGGGCAGCAAAAGGGGACAGGGCACCCTGCGAGGCCGCCTCAGCTGTTCCCAATCTCCCTCCTGCCTAGAGCAGGGGCCAAGTGACTGAGTCAGGGCCTGAAGAATGTCCCGAGGGAGGGAAGGAATTAGGAGGGCCATTCTGGGGAGGACTTGAAATGCCTTTGGCAGACTTAGGGCCTGCGAGAGCCAGCTTGGGCAGTGGACTTGCCCAAACCCTCCCTCCCTGGTTCCCACGCACAGCCTCTCCCTGACCTTCCTAGACTTGCCCACAGCCCCATCAGGTGGGGGAAATTGCACTTCCTCTTCTCTCTCTCTCCCCTTTTGCACCCTCTTCTAAATGCTGGTCCTTCCCACTTTGCCAAGACCGACTCCTCACAGTGCTCACAACTTCCCAGCTTCCCGACTTCCCGAGTCCTGAGTCCTTGGAGGAGGAGCTGCTGACCAGTCAGCCCACTCGTCCAGATCCCGATCCCCCAGGGCAGGCAGAAGTGCCCCAACACCTCCTCACACACTAACCAGACACCCCTCTCCAGATCCCACACCTCCCTCCAGCTCCTTGAATTTTCTGCTTTCTTTTACAGCAAAAGGCTGGCCATAACTCACTCACTGTCTCCAATTCCCCTTCCTGTGAAGCAGGCTTCAGTCCCACCACTGTTGCCCCAACTGCTCTTCTCAAGGACCCGGTGACCTCCACATTCCCAAATCATATGGTCAGTGGTATGGGCATTCAGCTGCGTTCGTCACCCTGGACCCCTTCTTCCTATTGAAATTCCTCTTCTGCTTGGCTTCAAGGGGACCACTCTGGTTTTCCTCCTACCTCCCAGCTGCAGTCCCTCAGTCTGCGAGGCTGATTGCTGCTCATCTCTGGAACCTCTAAACACCCCAGCGCCCCAGCCTCGGAGCTTGGGCCCCTGTCTCTCCATCTCCCTAGGTAATCGTGTCTGGTCTTCTGGCTTAAAAGAAGAGCATCTATTCCAGAGATTCACAACCTTGGCTGCACACTGAAATTACTTGGGAAGCTTTACATCAAAACCTCTGAGTGAGTCCCAAGAATTTCCATCTGCAGCCCAGGCCTGCCCCCCTGAACTATAGACTTGTGTATTAACTGCCTACTCAACGTCTCGACTCAGATATACCACATTTAGATGGCGAGTCTCTTATGCCTGCACCTCCCACAGTCTTCCCTGCATTGACAAGTGGCAGCTCCATCCTTTGACCTGCTCAGATTTAAAGTCATCCATGATACGTCTCTTTCATGCAACATTCAATCCATCAGCAAATGCCCATGACTCTGTCTCCAAATTCCTCCAGGCCCGCTGCTACTGCCATGGTCTGAGAACCTGTCTTCTCCAGCCTGATTAAAGCCAGGCCTCCTAAGTGGTCCCCTGCTTTCGCCCCTGCCCCATCTCTTTCTGACCTGGAAGCCAGAGTGAGCCTCTGCAGCCATCACTTGTCAGAGCATGCCACTCTTCTGCTCAGAACCTCCAGGGGGCTCCTCAGCTCTTGCAGAGTAAAGCCAAAGTCCTTCTAATGGCCCCCAGAGGCCCTCCATGACCATTCCATCTCCCACCACATGCCCCTCTCACTCCAGTTTGACCTTTCCTTGATGCTCCAGAATATGCCAGGCCTGCTTTTGACTCTGGATCTCTGGTGCCCCGTCTGGGCCAATACTACCCCCCTCACCCCCTAACCTCCACCCCCACCCTGCAGGGCTAACTCCTCTACTCCTTGAGCTCTCTGCTCCGGTGCCACTTGTAGGGGCCTCCCTCACTGGGCAGTCCCCAGCCCGTTGCTCTCTCACGCTGACCATCACCTGCCATATTGAATATTTATCTGTTTATTCTGTCTTCCTCTGTCTTAAGCTTCACTAGGGGAAGGACGTTCTTTTTTGTTCCCTGCTTTATCTTCAGAATCTAGAATAGTGCTCAGTATACAGTAAGTGCTCAATAGATGGTTGAGGGACTGGTTGAATGAATGAGTGACCTTGCAGCCTCCCAGGAGGATACCAGGGACAGCGTCTGGTCACTGCCTGCTTCTCCCACACCCCAGGAAAGGGAGTGGATTGGAGGCTCCTTCCTTTGGCCTGTTTTCGGAACCACTCACCACAGAGCCTGGAGTGAGCGGAGAGGACCTCTCTGAGCAGCACGTGCCCATCTTGCCTCTCCCTCCCCAAGCCCCAGGGGCCAGAGCCCACTCAGGCAGACGGAAGGCCCTGGGACTGCGTCTCACCTGGCATTTTCCGGTGAATCTGCTGGAACATTCTCCGGTACCAGTCCCTGGGGCTGTCAACACTCTGGGATTCGAAAAGGCAAAGTCAGGCCACCACCCCCCTCCCCCCACAACACCAAGCCACAGTTTTCCTTACTGAGCCCTTTCTCTGGACACCCTCGAAACCCCCATGGGCGGGCTGTGGTGGTGTCTTCAATGACAAGAACTTCGTGGAGCATGTTATAGATGAACAAGATACAGGGAAGGATCCCTAAACCATGAGATTTGAGGTAGTTTGCTTTTTACCTCTTTGCTTTTCTACATATCTGATGTTTCTGCACAGAACACGTGCTTCTATGTAATGAAAAATAAAAGCAATAATATAGGGGAAAATGGCATTTCCTATCCTCTGCTTCACCTGAGACTCACACAGCCCTGGGAGGCAGGAAGGGTGTGTTAATGACTTCACGTTCAAATGAGGATGTGCAGAACTAGAGGCAGGTGGCTGGCTCAAAACAGGCAAAGGGTGGAAGGAGAACGGCGCCCCTCACCCTCGGAGCCCAGACCCAGGATCTACCCATGCCCCACAGCGCAAGGCCTTCTCACTTCAGACTCTCGCTCACTCACTCACCAGGCATTCACTTTGCAACCGGTTCACTAGCCCTGTGCCAGGCCCTGGGGCTGTGAAACCAAGAGGGGCACCAGCCAGCGTCAGCCCTCAGAGCAGTGGCCCTCTACCTCTGAGAGCCTAGAAGGCATTCTAGATCCTCCCCCTGAACCCCAAAACTTTGTGCAACTCAGACATACTGGCATGCCAATAATTTTAGGGGGCTCACAATCCCCGAGACCCACTGTGGTTGCACTCCTGTTTTAGTCTGAAATGTCTGGGTGCAGCTTTGGTTGCCCCTACTTTAATTAACAGAAGTGGAGCTCAGTGCAGTTCCCTAAGTCCCCCAGCCCTGGACTCACGGATCGGGGGGCAATAGGCATGCCGCTCTCATCCACAGGCCCGATTCCCTCATACTTGACCCAGCGCTTGTCCTGGCGTTTGCTGTCCTTGGTCCATGTGGCTGACCAGTTCTGGGGATGCTGGGAAGTAGGGGTCTTCTGGGTCCCTGAGGGCCGGCTCCCAGGGCCTGGCCAGGTCTGATACCAAGCGGGGTCTGCGGGCATGCGCACGAGATCATGAGCAATGGGCAGAGGCCTCACCTGGTCTTGTTTGTCCCTCAGCTCCTCAGAACATCGGTCCCTGTGGGTTCAAATGTTTCAACATCTTGTCTGAGCTGATGACACAGACTCTACCAACCTGCCCATCCCCAGCAGCACCACAGGCCTCTGTTTGTTTATTTTTTAGCTAAAGTGCATAAATTTGGAATTTGTCTTGAGAAATCTGTGCCCACCCCATTCTGCTTTCCTTGGACTACCCTAAGCGCTTCCAGAATGAAGGCTGGGGATTATTACTTGCAGAGACTGCTGGGGACATCCCAGTTGGGGAGGCAGAAAAGACATTGGGCTTGGAGGGAATAGACCTGAATTCAGACCCTAGTTTTGCCACCTACTGGCTGTGTGACGTTGGGCACAGTAATCAACCCCCAGTGCCTCAGTTTCCACTTCTGTAGAATGAGGATCATCCTGGCAAGGATTCAGTGTGTAACCATGCCCAGCATGGTGCCTGACACAGTCGAAAGGCTCTCAGTAAGGGGCAGATACTCATTCCCCCAGCCATGGCTATAGTGTCCTCAATGTCCCCAGAACCCTCAGTCCCCAGGTCACCAGTATAGCAGACAAGGGCTTCAGGATGTGAATGTCAGCTCAGCCTCTGTGAGTGAACCTCTCTGCGACTCAGCTCCTCACTGGAAAGACGTGGATACTTTGCGAGGAAGTCGAGGGATCAAATGAGTGAGAATAGGATTACAGAGCATCTTTACGGCAGCAGGTTCTAAGTGCTCAGCTCTTACTTGTTAAATAAATAAACTACTTGACACAGTGCCTGCCTAAAAGATGCCAGCCTCTTGAGGAGAGGGGTCCCCAGGGTGGGCGCCCACACAGGATTTTCCAAGTGCTCCCAGACCCCGTGGCCCAGGCTGGGGTGACTCACAGGAGCCTAGGAGCTGACAAGCTATCAGGGCTGCCTGTCCACCTTGTGCTGGGCCTGTGAGTACAGACCACAGCAGTACTCAGGGCCTGTCATGGGTTTCGGCCCCCACACTCTGGTACAGCCAACAAAGAGCTCACATTCCTCTGCTCTTCCATCCCCAAACCAAGCTATTCCCTGTCCTGCTGGAGATCTCCACGGCCCCCACCACCATGTCCCCTGCATACTTCCTTCCCCTGGCGCTGGTAGGGCAGGGAAGGGAGGGGATGTGTCCACCTGTCCTCTCCACAGCTTTCACACTCACAGGCCAGCATGCTCACACAGAGATGGGCAGCAAGCTGCATTCTGAGGCCCCCACACCTTTCCTGTCCAGCACGGGGTGCTGCCAGATGGCAGGGCCCAGGAAGTCAGATCCCCCATTCCCACCTAGGGCCCCCGCAGCAGGTTTTCTGGAGCAGACCCACCTGGGGGCCAGGAAGCATCTCTCCTTGGTGGGAGGTACCCATTGCACACGGTCCTGGGCGCGGGGTCATGGAACTGGAAATTAAGGGTGTTGGAGCCACCATTCCGGATCACAGGCACCTGTGGGGAGGGGCCAGGAGCGGCAGCTCAGGCCCAGAAGTTTCTGCAGAAGGGTGGGAAGGGTGGCTGCCAGGACACCGCCATACCCTCTGGTGAGGGCTCAAGGGCCAGCTGACCTTTTTGCTGGAAAGCAGCAAGCACCTTAGAGCTATCTTCTGACCCCCTTCCCTCCTTCCAGTCTTGTAATCCTGCTCCCCACCTGTCTTATGAGATCCCCACTGACTTGAGCCCATGCTGTCCCACTCACCCGTGCGCCCTGGGAGGATGACCCTACGTGGGCCCGGAGGTGGCCAGGGATGAAGTCGTCCAGGCTGAGCCCAGCTGGGAGGCTGCAGGGTGGGGCCTGCATGCTTGGGTCAAGGTCGGCAGACTTCGGGTGTGCCAGTGGCTCCTCTGGCTGTCCTCTGTGAGGAAGGAGGGAGGAAGGGAAAGCCTTGCAGGGCCTGGGCTGCCTGTGCCCTCTGGGTTCAACATGGGTGGGAGAAGAGGGGACAGCTGTGGGAGGGGGTCAGGGCCAGCTGGGTGGGAGCTTCAGGACCCAGGAAACAGGCCACTGGGGCACCCGCCTGCTGGCTGCCAGTGCCTGCTCCCAGAGGTACAATGGGCTGCTTGTTAGGCCCCAGGCAAGAGCTCCGGGTGGGAGTGGGGGAGGGGAGGCCAAGCAAGGAGGAGGAGAGGCTGGCCAGGAGTGGACCTGCTGGACAAAGCCTCGGGCAGGCCTGATGGCCAGCCCCTCTGGGGCTCTCACTGCACAGTCAGCCCGCTCTCCCAGAGGAAAGGCAGAGGGAACTGGGGCAGCTGGCAGAGGAGGCCTGGGCACGCAGGACTTAGGTTCAGTTCTCTCTGCATCTCCCAGTCCCTGTGTGAGCATTTGCTCCCCAGCGGGCACACAGGGTTCCTCAGGCAGGGAGGGAGGAGTGGGGAGGCCCTGGGCAACAGCAAGGTCACCCACCCACTGCTGAGCAGGGCCAAGGTTCTGGGGGGTGGAGTGTGGGGGCATTTCCAGGCAGCAGGAACCACTCCTTCTGAGCTCAGAGGAGTATCAGCTGTCTTGTTCGGCCTCT